>CM062817.1:1050143031-1050469430 GCA_031772625.1 Pinus tabuliformis | reverse complement strand
CAAGTCCTTAGAGGTCTTAGTGATAGGATTGGGACTTGATCCCAAGAATGTGAAAGCAACATGCACTAATTTAAAAGAAGAATGATGACATTATTGCACTAAAGAAGTAGCTCAAAATTCCCCTCAGCTACTTCTTCCTCAAACAATGGAAGTCCTAGAAGCACAAAAAGGACATGAAAAGCTTATGGAACCTAGTCCTGAAGCTTAATGATCAACTTAAAGAAACAAAGAAGGAGTTGGACACGTTGATTCAGTCCAAGCAAAGTGACCTGGCCACAACTTCCACAACTTCCATCCCCACAGTGACGACAATATTTCCTTCCACATTGGTAGCATCATTGGCTCCTACACTCCACTTGCCAAACAACACTGCCAATTACAACTGAGTCCACTATAGCAGTAAGTACATCAACTGAGAAAATAGCAGAACTGGTAAAAGGTATGGAGGAGATGTCCATCCAAGCTACAGAGCTCAAAAGATTAAAGGAGAAAGTGGAAATTTTAAAAACTGACTGTAAACTTGCCCAAATTCAGCAAAGAGAAGAAACACAGAAAGCCTTAAGGATGGGTAAGAAAATCAAAGTCTAGAGAAAGATCTGACACTGCAGAAGCCACTAGGACAGACTAAAGAGATGCTCTGGGCCAATAAAATTGACTCTGTCAATGATATTTGGCCATCAATCCAAGTTATATTTTGAGCAAACTAAATTGGTGAAGGTAGCCACTAAGGCTATCTAGAAAGTAAGGGAGGAATTAGGAGACCAACCTGAGGATGCAAATCGACTCATCCACCTCCTAAATAGTAAGAACATATATGAAATTCATGAGCTTGGTGTAGAGGATAGGACTGAAGCCATCCTAGAGATTAAAAAGGTTATCTCCAAAAGAACCTCATGCTCAACTTGGAAGAAAAGTGCCATAACATGTAGGTAGCCATTACAGGTTTATGGCTAAATTTCAAATTTTGAGGGACAAAGACCTTCTCAGTCCTATGGTCATTAATGATAAAATCATGACCCAATTGGACTATAGTGATAGACTTAAGAGGTTGGCCAAGGAACAAGCTAGCTCTTCATGCATTAAAGCCCTGCCAACTGGAAAAGTATTGTATGATACTTTGGAGAACCTATTTTTCCTAGAACATGAGGTGAAAATTTGTTTCTCACCAAACCAAATTTTGCAAAATACAAAGAAGAAGACAAAATTTACAGGAGAATTTTGAAAATGAGATTGCCTAAGGCGGAATGGTGGGAAAAAAATGATAGATTTACTATGAAAAAGTTTTACATCAGAAAGTTACCACAGTAAATCTGAAGGCAACCAGGTGAAATAGGTGAAAGACAGATAAGCAGGGTCAAAAGTAATAGAGTCAAAGAGTATCAGTGAAATATCAAAGTAAAGAAGATTCCAGCGTGGAAATACCAGAACTATCAGCCAGCTTAAAGGGCTCAAGACTCAATAGAAACAGCAAGCAACACCACAATAAAAGGGACAACAAGAAACAGTTTTACATTTGTCTCTATCTTCATGCATGAAGATATTTTATTCCCTAGATTAAATCTCAAACTGTTATGAGATATTTTGTAATTATTTTTTGTATAAATACTTCACATTTTGAAGTATGTAGTGTGGATTCCAAGACATTTCTATAGACTTTTTCTTTCAAATCAAACTTCTATTGTATCAATGACTGGATTGGCTTGCTGGATCAAGGAATGAAGATCAAATATTTTACTGGATTCTTGTGTAAAGCAAAATACAAATAAGTATTATCTCATGTTTACTGTTGTTTCTTCTTATGTTTCTCCATAATCTTGTTTGTTTCTCTAAAATCTAAATGTATAACAAGGAATGATATTTCAAAAATTGCTTGAATGCACTCTGTCTTGACTGTTTAAACTCTGATTTTTTTCTCCTAAACTATCTTAGCTAGGGAATTCTTCACTACTCCTTAGCTTTCATAGTTTCTCCTTTGGTCTATAGCAAATGATTCTTAACTTCCCTTTGCTCATGATCACCCTCTGTTCTTCATTCTGATCCCGGTCTAAGGATTATTAATTTCCCTTTCACCCTGGTTAGAATTACTTCACCCATTAGACCTAAAGATTTTCATGTTTCTTTGCTAGCCTACCCTATGAACATTCCATTTAATGATCTGGTCCAGTTATACTATCCATTGATTGAATCCATATCCCAATGGCTTTAATACCTAGCTCTATCCATATGCTCCAAGAATTCCACCACCCAACCTTCAATCCAAAATCAAAACCCCATGAACACTAAGAACTAGCCTAAAATATAATAAAAACAAAGCTAAATCATAAAGAGAGAGCCCTCTCTAGACTTAGGTTGGCTAGAACCTAAGCCTAAAAGATTGGTATGTGGTTACCTTGGATGATTCCTTCTTTTGATAACTTCTAGGGAAAACTTCTGAGTGATAACACATACACAACCTTGTGAATACACACTCAATGTGACTCGACGATAAGGCACCTCGAACCATCAAGAAAACAACACTCAATGTGACTGACCGATGGTTCGAATGACAAGCACGACCCTTGTGATAGATCGTTGAATGAACACGACGATGCTTGAGTGAAAATGCATACAACATTGTGTGTGAGTGTGATATATGTGTACATAGTGAACACAACTCAAACACAACCTTCATCATCACTAAATCGAGGTCACAAGCATGACATAACAATCAACATGTCGAAGATGACAATTTGTCAAACAAGTGAAAAGAAAGCAAGACATGTAGAAGAACACATCAGATGAATTTTCGTGTTTATGCACATGCATTTTATTGAGGATAGCATGATATGACAATGACAAGCAGTCGTGCAAACTCAACTAAGAGGTGTACTTCGAAAGATGTTCTTTACTTACCATACTTACCCTCAAGATGATTATGCATCTAACATAGTTTGCATGTGGTCCTAATATTTTCATTACTTGGTTCCTTGGTCCTTCTCCTCAACTCCTTGGAAGTGATTTAAACATGTCAGATTCTCCTATAGCCGCTGAGAGGTAGATTTGTGCAATTTCAGCTGATAGTGACTGCTATTGGGATGAGGCCCTAGGAGGCCCGTCTGCGCAGTTTCTGTATGCAAGACATATAGGGCATATTGGACAACATTGTGTAGTTTTGAGGCTCAGGGATCTATTGCGGGATAGGGGTCATGGGAGGACAACTCTGTGTAATTTCTGAGTGTAGTGCAGCTGGAATTATTTGCGCATTTATAGAGAGTAGTGCTAGTTAGGGTATCTGTGGGCTGTGAGGTTTCAACAGGCAAGGGAGAAAACTTGATGTTTGCAGAAGAAAAGTGCACAGTTTTGAGAAGTTGGATGAGGCTGGGTTGCTTGGGAAAATGGATAAGTGTGAGACCAGTGAAACATAGGTAAACATGATAGGACTTGATTGTGATCACACACAGACACTTAGTGACACAATGCAGACCATCTAGAATACATAAGACATACTTGTCTTGATGCAAAAACCTTCGTGAGGTGAGTGTGAAACGTGTCTATGTGATGACAATCACTCATACACACACAATTCCCTTGAAGCAAGATAGTGTTCGCTTTGCATGACAAACATCAACCCCTATGCCCAAATATGACACATGCTGCATGAATATGAGAACATGGAAAACTCTTAAGATCGAGGAGGGGAGCTTGAAATCATCACCTTACCAACAAGCAACAAAGGATAATTGATCGCAGGATCCAAGGTAAGCTCTGAAATTTGCATGCGAGCCAAAATTTTGGAGGGTGGTTGTAGCCACTTGATGCAGGAGCATCAAGGCCAATTTTCATTTTAATGATGTAAATAAAGGGGGTGTGACATTTTTATTATTTTATTAATTAAATTGTTAGATAAATTATATAAGTGAGGATTTTGTAAATATTCTTTTATTAATTAAAAGGATACGAGAGAAATACATTAGGAGCCAAATTTGGGATTAGGAATACTATGTATGGGACTTTGTTGAGTCCACACCTAAAATATAGAATTAGTTGAGGATTGGGTGGAGAGACTTTTGGAGTGAATTAAATGCATTATTTGTGTATAAATATGAGTGGTTTTTGTGAGGAAAAGACACTTGAAGAGTTGCATAGAGAGTGTGAGTGTGAGTAGTGAGAGGGTTTCCTCTTGGGAGCCTTCGACGATTGTAAGGGCCAAAGATCTTGAAAATCTGGCCATGAACTAAGAGGTTTTGAAATTGTTCACATTTGGTTTTATTAATGAAGAATTTTGGTTTTAAAATTCCTGGGTGAATTGTATATTGTATGATTGATAAAGTAGTGTTGTTCTTGATTGGATCAATACCATTGAAGTTGTTGAGATTGTGTGTGTTAGTGTCAGTCTTTCCATCCTTCCTACAGTGATCAAACGTGCTCTTACAAAGTGATTTTGAAGTGTCAAGGTCAAATTTTGTCATTTCAAAGAGTTTTCAAGCAAAATTTGGTCACTAGGCATTAGGTCTAGGGTTTTCTTTCACTCCTTCTAAAGTTTTCCAAATGTTGGTCCATGTCACCATTCAGTTGAGTTTATCATCATTCATAGGGTTTTCATTATCATGTCAAGTTCTAATGAGTCATTTTACACCTTGTTCATGCTTCAGTTGCACCTAGGTAAGGTCATTTCCCTCTCCTAGGGTTTTGAAGGCAATTTCTCTTGGACAGTCAAATCATCGGCAAAACTTGTATCCTGATGTTCATACACCTTCCCCTATCCTTCATGTACCTTATCAAACACTTTCCATCACTGAGATTCCCCAAATTCCTCATTTTCGCACAAACCCTAGTTTCTAGCTACAACCTGGCAATTTTCTAGGTTTGGCCTGTGTTTTTCCCTTTTGGACCCCTTCCCCTCACTCAATCTATGAGATTACACTTTCCCCTGCTTCCTAAAATCCCTCCCCACTCCCAAAAATTTCCCCAAGAATTTAGAAGCCCCCTATCCCCTTCATTTCGCTCCATTTCGACAAAATTCCTTGTTTCACACATCGGGACAAGTTTCACTCAAAACATGTTTCAGAGCAATCAAAGATAAATTTTGGAAAACTGAGAAAGATTTTTGTCCACAACATGCCAAAGAAGAAAAACCTCCTTCACTTTTTTCACAGGTGTCATGGTTTTAAAGAAATGTTAAAAATACAATCGCTAGATCCAAGGAGGTTGGCCAAGGTACTAAAACGACGGAAAAGGCCTGATCCACTCCAAATTTTGGCCAAATCCTCTTTGACTGAGCATGGTACTTGATTGGGGACTCCCAACTCAAATTTCAAGAAATTTGGAGAAAATGTTGTCAATTGTGAATTTTTTGGGCAAAAAACAGGTTTTCCTCCCCAACAGGTCGCGCGCCGCGCGCGACCTATTTGATGGGCAACTCCATTTCGGGAAAACTCAGCATTTTTGGATTTTTCATGCAAAGATACACCTGATCAGCAATTACCAAGAGATTTCATCAAGTTTTGAACCTCCAAAAAGTCAAAAAACAAGCAAAAAATGACTTTCTGCCACCTTTTTGACACACAGGAAGCAGTCTTGGGAGATTTCAATTTGGGAGGGGCAAATGGCCACCAAATTCAGAAATTCCACTTGGGTTGGAAAGTAGACATCTAGAAATTTCCAACAAGCCCACTTTTGCCTCATTTGGACACCTAGAAGTGCTTCAAAAGCAGCTCCAAAGGCGCGCGACCTGTTCAGGATCAGGGCGCGACCTGTTGGGAAAGTTTGCCAATTTTTCATCTACAGCTCAGGAATTCGCCCAGCTTTGACCAGTTTTGACTTGTGATGGGATTTTTCACCATATTTGATGTAATTAATGTATTTTCATGTTGACATGACACTTATTTACCTATTCTAGAAGATTCATTCATGAAATAGCAAACATTTAATGAATGAATTGGTTTCCTAGCTTATAGAGGCAAGTTGTTTTGACTGCCTAGATTTTAGTGCTCAGTTTAGAATTGGTTGAAACAGCTCCTAGAAGGATGAGCTCGACCCCTAGAGGCAAGGAAAGGTGTTAGCTTGCCTATATTATGTATTTTCTTAGTCATTTTCAGAGGTTGGAGGGTTGGACTCTTGAGGGAGAAAGCTTCTATTGTATTACTCATTGTATCTCTGCAATTTTGGCAAAGGAAGAAAGACCAGGGTTTTGCAGTCCTTTTTGGGATTCCTGTGGTTACATGTATTGATGGTGTGTTTCTCTTTGTACTTGTAAGTTTTTTATGTGAATCATCTTCTCATTTTTCCTTCTGCAAATTAGGCAAATGAAGTGTTAAAGTAGAATTCATGATTGCCATGCTCTGCTTTTAAGTTTGCTTAATATCAATGTTTTCATCTATTTAAGGAGAACTCAAGGTGTTTTCTTGCTCTCCTTAGCTCCTCACCGGTGATTCCTATCCATTCACTTAATTCAAAGGCATCAATACAGTCTCCTACCTTGCCCCAAAGAACCCCCTGCAAAAACTGTGTCCAATCCCCGCACCCAAAATTGCCTTTCCCCAACTTTCCACCAAAACCCTAAAAATCGTAATTCAAACTTCTTATCAGTTTACTAGCCTAAAATCAGTGTTCCTTATGGATTATCTCGCCCGTTGAAGATCTTTACTGAGATAGACCGGAGAGAGCCCTCTCCTGCCCCGTAGGGCTAGCTACGAGGCTAAGTGGTTTGATGTTGCCTTGGAGTTTGCCTTTCTCAGCCTGAGGTGAAATTTCAAGCGCTAAGAGTGCGCATATCTGAAAGGCATGTTATTTACTGTATTGATCCTTGGAATGATCGATTCCACATATAAAATCAAAATCGAACTTCAATTTTGAAAGTCGATGTGTTTAGAGAAATACACAATTCCAGATAGGGATCGATTCTCATTTATGTTATGAATTATGTTGGGTGCTAATAGAAAATGAATGTGTTTTAATTCTGCTACATGTATGAGTCACACTGGTATGGACAACGTTGAATTGAATTGTTAGCACGGTGGAAAAGCAGGGCAAGGCTTTTTGTATCGATTTGATTGAATCAGTTCACAGTTATTGAGTGACAGGTTCTACATGCAAGAGTTTGAAAGGACATAGAGTCAAATGTGTCCAAACGGAGTACAACAAGACGTGGAGAGAGTGACTGGTAGTGATTAAGTTTTGCGCCTTTTCCAAAAGCCCGGAACTTCTGTTTTTTTTTTTTAAGGTTCAATTACCTACGGATTGTATTAAATTAAGTGGCATCGTTGAAATAACGTGATTATAAGGGGAATATCAAAACTGTAGAGCGTTGGAGGCAGTAATTGTCTATAGAACACATCTGATCTGACATGCTATGTGGGTTTTGTATATTGGAAAGGCACCATGTAGCGATCGATTGAAGGTTTTTCTGTGTAATTGTTCTGCGTGAAAAAGATTGGAATAGAATGGTGTTAATTTGCAGGTCTATGTGCAGAGTAAGGGTGGAATGATGGTAGATTGTATAAGTCAGGAGCGCTGGCACTAACACAAGCATGTACGAGTCTGTGCATGAATCAAATTGTGAATGGAATATTGTATGCGGCAAATCTGCATTTGTCAGAGTCTAAATGAATATTGAATCTAGTCGATTAAAAACAGTTTGGTTCCGTGTTCAAGGCAAATGTATGTCTAGTTTTTTAATTGCAGAGGTTTTGAAGCAAAGGATCAGATGAACTTTGACTTGAGTGCAGGTGGAGTCGATGAGGAATGGTCTTTGTAACTGGCCAACGTATATAAAAACTGGCAGAGCGTAGATGGTGCAGCGCTGGAATGAATGCACAGAGAATGGTAAGTGTGGGTACATTGTTTTGATCTTAAAATACAATATTAAGAGCATATGTGAATACGGAAAATGGGATTTAATGAAAGTTTGTTATTAAGGCTTGGGAAAGGGTCTTTATGAGAGCATGATTGGGTGTTATATGAATTGCGTAGTAATTTCATGGAATTGGGCTATTGGGTTTTCTCAAAGTTGACATTTATGTAGGGTGACATTTCAAATTAACGCCCTGAAGGTGAGTGGATTAGGATTGAGATAATTCCATATACGAATGGCATTTAATTAAAATGTGGAATAAATGGTGAATGATTCGAACCATATGTTGAAAGGCTTCCGCATGTAAACGGTAGTGTGTGGAATTTGCCAGACATTGAGATTTTGATTTGGGCAAATGCTGAGATGCATGTTTATATGCATGGTTATGTAGAGATTCTAGGTTTTGTAGGCTAGCCTTGCGTCACCACTACAACACTTAGTGACACACTAGTAGAACTACAACTCTCTCAATGGACCTTGTTCCGTGAGAAGTGAGTCTAACCCTTTCGGAAGTATTATTCGATTCATTGATTGTATGGCTTCCACACTAGCTTGTTTGAAAGATGTAGTCCCTACCATTCTCTTGATTGGTCAACACACATTCCAAGCCAAGTCAACTTAGTTTTTTTGATTGGGGATGAGGGGTATATTAGTGCACGAGTAATACAATTGTTAGATTTTAAGTTTCATCTCTGTTGTTTCTCCGTTGCCAGCAATCCTTGACAGTACCCCGACAAAGTCACGCAGGAACACAAGAATTGTTCCACTACCAGCATCCCTGGTCAGTATGCTGACAAAGTTACTTGCATCACCTCTCTGCACAGGAAACCTTTCTCCTTTCGCCTTATTCATTTCTCATTTTTTTTAGAACTATGCATAGGCACCTATTTTTTCAGAGGCGGAAGAGGGATCCCGACTTCTTGAGAGCATGAGAGATTGCTCCTTCAATGAAGTATGTTATGTATACCTATGACATACTTTTTAAGGTTTTCCCCCGCACCTTACTCTACTTAACTACGCTGACAAGGGTTAACCAAAAATAACTGATTAGAGTAGGTGGTACTAGTTAGAGCACAAGCGTTGTGTTTTCAACAAGACTCACTTTGAACATAATGACTTTTCCATAAAGGCATCATCGACTGCAGACATGTTCGTCATGGAGAGAGAGGACAACAGATAACTAGATGTTGATAGTTGTAGAATCCTCTTAGATTCGCCCGACTGTCTCAACAGCCAAACATGGTTTCATGAGAGGCTAACCTACAGGCACAAGAAAGAAAATAAAGTAAAAAGAAACAATCAAAAGTAAAGTAAGAGCAAGACAAGTAAGAAAATGAAGAAAGCAAGCAAACTAAACCAAGCAAGCAAACATGAAAACTAGAAGGCAAAGTAAAGAAGCAAACACTACTCCTACTCCTATGCTAAATAGTGCATGGTCCTAATCACACGAAGTGATATTTCCAATGCAGCCACTAGTGCATTGGCTAGCCCATGTTGGTGAAGGCATGGTCAACAAGAAAGTTATGCATGTAAATCGGCGAACAAGAAAGATAGATCAGTGAAGACCAACACGCTCCGAGTTCTAAAACATCCACAAAAAGAGAGAACGCACAAAATAAACTTTCGGTAGATGTACCATGGTGTTGTGACGCACTGCATGCAGACAATAAACATACACACTCTTTGCACTATGATATACAAGAGAGGATGAGGAAGACCAACAACTTATGCTTTGCAAGCACACTCATTGTGTAATATTCCTCCAAAGCTTGAGTGACGGGATCACATGATTTGAGTGGAGGAAGAAAAATTTGGGTGTTTGGTTGATCTTCAATGCGAAGTAGAGAGTGATGAGAAGCCTTGGGTGTTTTGAAAATTTTCTAATCGGAAGTGGAACTAACCTCAGAACAGCGAGATCCTGACATAAACATCAGCCCGGGCTGAAGTGCCTCGACAACCTGAGGGGTTTCCACTCTGTCAATAGGTAGATCATCGAAGACCAGTGGCCCAGATAGATTAATAATGAGTGAATCAACATTGTGATTAAATGAAGAAGTACAAAGATCATGATAGCCACGACCAGAAAATTTGGGATGTTAGTCAACATCCTCATGATTTGATGAATCATGCAGAGGGGTAGATGAGAAGCAAGGATGTTCACCCTCTATGTTTTCAGAAATGATAGATGACAAATAGGATATATTTTTAGAGGAAGATGTGTCCTCTCTATAATTTAATGACACACTGACATCCAATGTGTCCTGTGAATGAATGGAAGTAGAAACATCTGGAAAAGAGTTATCACAGGGGAAATCAACAGGGGAAAAATCACAAGGGATGTCAGGATAGAGCGGATGAGGTGCGGGTGGAAGGGAGACATCCTTCACCTCTGGTTCTTCTTTAGATTCCCACACAAACTCATCACGAATGATAGTGTAGGTTGGCTACACAACACCAACTCCATCAACAACTTGATCCTCGTTCACAACATGTGTGGAGTCCGAAATAGAAGAACACAAGATAGTAGAATCCAAAGGATCAATGGAATACAGGGACAAAGGTTAAGGGAACGAATCCATGTGACAACCAGCTGGATTACAAGCCAAATCTGCATAGATATCAAGAGCAAGTGGGGTAGGAGGATGTGACAGTTCAAAAAATGTGCATGCACTTTCTCCCACCTCGCACTGTGGAACTAGATTTGTTTGATGAGAAGAGGATGGATAGTCACTTGTGACAACAACCTCCTCCATCTTAGATTTGGAAACTTTAACACTGAGGTGTGCTAGGAGGGGTTTGAATGATTCCAAGAATTGCAGATTTCGAGATATGTAAAGAAGATACTCAAATCTTCCATCGAGAAATTCCCAATCAATTTCATCTTTGGGGAATCAATATGCAAGATTACGAAAGTGTGTGCAAAATTTTTCAACGGATTCATTAGGTGCTTTTTGTAATTTTAGAATTTCTTTATCAAGTTCTCTACCATCAAAATTATTGAAAGCATGGTCTATCTCTACGACCAGATGAGAGAGAGAGTGAATATATTTTTTGGGCAGTGTGGCACACCAATGCATTGGGTGCCCTCAAAGCATGTATGCAAAAAACGCGCATTTCATGTAATCTTCAAAGATTTCATGTCTTTCACAGGAGCCTACAACTCCAACCGCATGCCTAACCAAGGCTACTTGGCCTCCACCATCGTATGTTTTTTGTGACAAGTTATTCCAGAGCTCTTCTGAGATTTCGAAGCTGTTTCCATAAGACATACACTCAAGAAGAGAAACTTTGTAGTTAGTCATGATAAGTATGAAGATATTCAAAACAGATTGTGAGGACTCAACTTGTCATTTGGCCTTCCTTCTAGCACCATAAATTTTGATAGTGTTGGACCCGCCAACATTTAGGGGATCTCCCCAGTATGAAGTCCCAACTAGACCTCACATAGTTTGGTGTAGGAGTCCCATTTGGTACGATGGACTAGTTTCCATTATCTTAAATATATGCCTTAGGTCTTGCTTGTCTGCACGTGAGAGTGGTATGCTTTGTCTTTGAACAATGAGGTTCACTGTCCTAGTGAGTGCTAGTGTTACTTGTGTCAAGGTTTTTTCACTGCATAGGGAGAGGGTGGAAGTGAGTCTCTAGTCAAAAGGGAAGAGTCCCAACTATGTCAGAGACACAAAACCCAATAGGACATGCGCAACTTCTGGTGGAGTAGTCCACATGGATGTCACAATCACAAACACACAATGAACAGATAACATGTACAACACACAGTGGAATAGTCCATGCAAGTGCGACAATACTTATAACAAGTTTATGGGAATGGTTATGTCTAGTGTCTAGTGAGGTAGCCAACATGGGAAAGAAAATGTTAACAACTTACACAACACATTTCCATAAGCATATGTATTATAACAATCGAAATAGTTCAACTGTCTTAACATAGGTTAAAGTAACATGCATTACAAGTGCCCAAAGAATAGTATTACAAACAATTACAATACATGTCTTGAAATGTGTTAGCCTGTTAACAGGCTTCTGAATTAAGAGAAAGTTTCAAGACACATTGGTACACCATACATCACTAACCCCGTAAGTGGGGCATTGGAGCCACTGCTCTCTCCTCAAAGAAAATATTACAGACTCCCAAGGCTATCTAGGTGGAGCCAAGGTGAAACGTTTGTTGCATGTAAAAATGAGGGGTATATATAGCCAAGGGTGAAACTAACCCTTGTCACTGTTCGACTTCCCTCATGATAGTTTGACTTACGTGACTCTTCAAATTTACATATGGATCTCTTGGACTTCTACGTTACATTACGTTGATTACAGTAGTATGGCCCACATTAGTGATGTGGCCAAGATGACTCATGACATGACTCGACATGACAGAGCTGGTATGTTCATGTTGTTGCTGGTGTGCATGTCGAGCTGCAGTGATGCTGAGTGATGGATGTTCTCTTAGTGTATCATAGCTTCATCTCTACATGACAAGGTGTGTGAAGTCTTCGATGCTCTTGCTGTTAGTTTGATGTTTTCACGTGCATGTTCCTCCTTTTCTTGTACTTTGACATGCTTCATTTGTTCATTTGTTCGTGAACAAATCTCCTTGCATGCATTCCTCGTTCATCCATTCGTGAAACAATCTCATCGCATGAATTCCTTGTTCATTTGTTCGCGAACAAATCTCCTCTCATGTGCTCCTTGTTCGCCCGTTCGTGAAAAAATCTCCTCGCATGTGCTCTCCTTTTTCATCCTGTTCGTTATTGCATCATGTCTCATCCATGCACCTGTATATGCAATCATTCATGAAGAGATGATATCAAATCCAAAAATCTCCTAGTTGACCATGATGTATTATCCTTTTCTTTCAGATGCAAGTGACTGGGAGAGCAGATGAGGCTCTTGAAACTGCACAAGATAGATTTCAAGCCAAGATGTGGGATCCGAGCACTACCGGTGAAAATTGACCAAAGGTCACTGGGAGACTAGGATGCACAATTCAAATTAGCAGTGATTGTCTGTAGGGTTCGGATGGGCTGGAGGGCATATATGTGCAATTTTTTGAAGGATGCAGTGCAGGGAGTAGAGGGGTTGGTAGAAAAAGTTGTGTAATTTCTCTAGGGAGCTGGTAGCAGGCTGCAGGAGGCTTGCTTGAAAAAATTGCATAAATTTTCTAGGGAGATGGCAATAGGTTGTGGGAGTCTGCTGACAAAAACTATGCAATTGCTGGGAGGCTGGCGTGTTGATCATCCCATCATAGTTTCTGAGTTGAACAAGATGTTGGGTAGATGGGAGACTTCTCATGAAAATTGCGTAGTTTTTCGGGTGAGCCACAGGCCAGTTGACTGGCTGGAAAAACTACGCAATTTTTTGAGGGGGACAATGATGGACACAAGGTGTCTGTCCAACATGTTTGTGCAGTTTCTTCAGTTAGAAGAGGGGGCAAGGTTTGCATATTTTGCACAATTTTTTGGGGGAGTGAGTCTCAGGGTCACTGCCTGGTCAAACTCTCTAGTTGACCAGCTAGAGGCTTGGTTGATGTGCTTATGGGAATCGCATATTGAAATGGCTTGTTGAGAAACTTCTGCATTTTTTTGGGTGATAATCAGTCTGGTTTATTCCAAGATTCTACAGTGTAGGCTTCTTGGGAGACAACCTCAAGCTCTGCGCAGTTCTAGGCAACAATACATGATCATTGAGGGTTGAAACTGTGCAATTTAGCTCAGCGAAGGTTTGACTATTGGAGTGTGATCTAGTCATCACAATTTCAGCAAAATGACTAAATTTGTGAGTGAGTGAACTTGTGCATACATGATCTTGTGAACACACACTCAACATGACTCAATGACAAGAAACCTCGAACCATCAAGACAACAACACTCAGTGTGACTGACTGATGGTGTCAGTGACAGGAGTGCCACTTGTGATAGATCGTTGAACGACCGCAACGACGCTTGTGTGAAAGTGCATACAACATCTTGTGCGAGTTTCATAGATGTGTACATAGCAAACACAACTCAAACACAACCTTCATCATCACTAGAACGAGGTCGCAAGAATGACATAGCAATCAACATGACGAAGATGATAGTTCGTCAAACAAGTGAAAAGGAAGCAAGACATGTAGAAGAAACACATCAAATGATATTTTCGAGTTTGCACACATGCATGTTACTGAGGACAGGATGATATGACAATGACAAGCAGTCCTGCAAACTCAACTAATATGTGTACTTCAAAAGATGTTCTTTACTTACCATACTCACCCTTAAGATGATCATGCATCTGACGGAGTTTGCATGCAGTCTCGATATTTTCATTACTTGGTTCCTTGGTCCTTCTCCTCAACTCCTTGGAAGTGATTTCAGCGTGCCACCTTCTCCTGTAGCCACTGAGAGGTAGATCTGTGAAATTTTAGCTGACAGTTCCTGCTAACAGGAGGAGTCCCTGGGTGGCCCGTCTGTGTAGTTTCTGCATGAAAGATAGATAGGGCATCTTGGACAACATTGCGCAGTTTTTAGCCTCAGGGAACTGTTGGGGGACATGGGTTCTGGGAGGACACCTCTACTCAATTTCTAAGTGCATTGCAGCTAGACTGCTCTATGCATTTTTGGAGAGCAGTGCTATCTGGGGTATCTGCAAGCTTCAAGGTTTTAGCCGGCAAGGGAGAAAGCTTGATTGTTGCAGAAGCAAAGCGTATAGTTCTAGGATGCTGGATGAGGCTAGGTTTCTTGGGAAAATGGCTATGTAGATCAGTGAAACATTTGTAAACATGATAGGACTTGACTATGATCACACATAGACACTTAGTGACACAACGTAGACCATCCAGAATACATAAGACATACTTTTCTTGATGAAACAACCTTCATGACATGAGTGCATGAGGTGAGTGTGAAACATGTCTATGTGATGACAACCACTCATACACACACAATTCCCTTGAAACAAGACAACATTCCCTTTGCATGACAAACAACAAACCCTATGCCCAAATATGACACATGATGCATGAAGATGAGAAGACGAAAAACTCTTAAGATCAAGGAGGGGAGCTTGAAATCATTAGCTTACCAACAAGCGACCAAGGATAATCGATCGCAGGATCCAAGGTAGTCACCGAAGTTTGCATGCGAGCCAAAATTTTGGATGGTGGTTGTAGTCGCTACAACGGACTAATAGTTTGAGCTCATCTCTATGACACAAGTAAGAGGAAGATTCATATTTATGATGATACCAAAATTTCTTGAGACATTATTCTATAAAGAAGGTTGATATACATTGTAAGAAGATGACATTATTCTATAAAGGAAAGAAATATCCAATCTATATCAACTATCTTTATAATAATTACCTCTATGATGTATTATTAGGTAGCAATATCTAAAAATGTTTTTCATTGTAATACTAAAGTGAATTTTGAAAAAGGGAAAGTATAAGAAATTTTTATGAAGGTATAGACCAAGAACCCATGATCCAACTCAAGAGAAGTTGTACTGAAATGAAGCTTGTCACAAAAGTCTAAAGGATTAAATCTAGAATATGTTGTGGAAGGCAGTGACATGTACCTTACATCCAACCTCTTGTTGAGTTTTGTTCTAACCATTGGAGAAATAAAAAAATGATGGATGAAAAGTATGTAAATGAAAGGAATACTTTCAAAACATTTCTTTGGATTATCAAGTATTGAATAAGACTTGGAATCTTCTTTGAAAGAGTTTGCTAAGTATAAGATGTCCCTCTAACCCTGAAAGATCATAGGACTAAGAGCTTACATGAATATTTGTGCATATGTTGAAGACGTATGATATTGTGAGAGGAAATACTGTTTTTGTGATAAAAGAGTTTCTTGATAGCTTTAGACATTAGAAATATATGAAAAGTTGTTGAGACATATCAAGAGGTCAAATCCCCTCCTCAAATCCTGAAAGTTGATCAAATTATGAGCATAATACATATTTTAATATCGTGCTTAAATATTAAGATGTAATGGATCATAAAATCTAGGATTTGGAAGAATGAATGTCTTGACTAGATTCTTGGAGTGTTTTGGATTTGTGAAAACCTAGTTAGGGTTTGAACAAAAATTGCGTAGGGTTTATGGACAAAACCCTAGGATTGATAAAGTTGGATGGGTGGGTTTGTAAACCCTAGTCTAAACTTGAAGAATTAGTAGGGGGTGGAGTCAAAATATTAGCTAAT
Organism: Pinus tabuliformis; assembly: GCA_031772625.1. Classification (NCBI taxonomy): domain Eukaryota; kingdom Viridiplantae; phylum Streptophyta; class Pinopsida; order Pinales; family Pinaceae; genus Pinus; species Pinus tabuliformis. Next base: position 1,050,453,391 of record CM062817.1, on the reverse strand, counting down.
CAATTAATAACCCTATCTAATCAATTAGGGTTAGAGAAGAAAGCCTTGGACGTATGTATTGATTGCTTCCACTTGTAGGAAGAAATCATAGCTCCAAGAAGGAATGACATCATGATGATGATGTGGACAAAGGTTGATTTCCAAGAAGGCTAATGATCAAGAGGGAGTTCACATGCTCTCTAAAGATAAGTATCTTATATCTCTATTTTTAAGTTGTTATTCTTCTTGTCCTTGTGTATTTTGCTTGCTTGTATTTGTTCTTCCTTGGCCTCCCGGTGAGGATTACCGGTACATTATGAAGACTATCATGGCCATGGAAATTGATGGAAGAACAAAGCGACAAGAAGAATTATGATTGGATGAGCTCTAGACTCAGAGAGAGCATAAAAGATCAACCTGATTGAAGCATTTTTTTGATCTATGTGACTTCCAATATGAAGATGGCTAGAAGTTTTGAAGTGTGATGTTGATCTCAATATGTTGAAGACAATTCCATCATTTTTCTCCTATACATTGATGATATGTTTTTGACAAGGATTAAGTACCTCTTTGTACAATGTAAGAGGAAGCTTCTTGAATAATTGTAAGATTGAAAGTGTGACATGAGCCTATCCTTGCTACAATTTGGCATGAACACCTCCATGATGAAAAATTTAAAGAAACTACAAGATTGTGATTTTGATTTGGTTGATCCCTCTATGTATTTCCAAATTTAACTATCTGGTGAACACAAGACTTGATATATGCTATTTCGTTAACACGTTGAGTCAATTCTTGGTTGATCCTAGACATGTGCATTGGGTTGTAGTGAATATCAAGATACATGCATAGCACCATTAATTTTGGTTTGAGATATATTTCTAATGAAAAATGGTAGTTGCATATTTTTACAAATGTTGATTGGGATGGATGCACTAATGATAGAAATAACACTTCTAGTCTCTATTTTGGGATCTACTATGATTTCATGGTCAAGTAAAAGGAAACAAACTGTTTCTCTTAGTATTGATGAAGTTGAGTATATATCTCCATGTTTATCCCATTGTGAAGTTGTGTGGCTTCATAAGCTGTTTGTTGGTTATTTTATCAAGTGTTGGAATCAACCATGATATGTTGTATCAATCAAAGTTCTGTGAAGCTTTATGAGAATCCTCTTTTCATGACAGGTTGAAGCACATTTAGATATATACCTAGGATGTTTTCTAAATAAGAGCTGTGAGGCTCTAATACATTTATATTGATGAGAAGGTTGTTGATGTTTTGATAAAATTTAATATCCTAGATGAATTTTTGTTTCATTTGAAACAAGCTTTGAATGATTGAAAATCCCTCTCTTGGAGAGAGAGAGAGAGAGATATTTGATTGTATAGCATCATGAATCTTCCTTGAGATATAGTTGAGAGACCATATGGTTGGGAATATTGTCACTCCCTTAGTTCATTTGACCAAGAGGCCAGTGAGTCTAGTTAGGGAGCTTTGGTTTTGAGGCATGAAGTGATCCGTTGGGTCATGATGAATAAGAGACCAGTTTGGTCGTGGACACTGATTTTGTGATTTCTTCCTTAGGTGGTTATTGAGATACTAGTAGATTTTTCAAGGATGTTGATCTTGAGTTCCCTTCCTTGGGTCATTGACTACGAGACCAAGGAGTTTGGTCAGGAAGTTTGATTTCTCTCCCTTGGGTTGTGGATTGATATATTATATAGTTGGGGAGATTGATGTCAAGATAAGGATTCCTCCCTTCAGTCATGGATCGAGAGACCTTTTATTATGGTCGAGGAGATGGAACCTGTGTATACTCTCTTGGGTCATTGAGTTTGACTGAGAAACCATTGCATATGATTGGAGAGTTTGGCCTCATAAACGATATTTTTTGATCCCATTGGTCAGTTGGGAAATGACTTTGATGCCATTGGGTTTTGGATTATGGGATGAGTTTGATGCTATGTATATTTACTTATCATGAGACTTGTACATCTGATCTCTCCCTTGGGTTGTTGTTGAGAGACCTATGGATTGGTAAGGAAGATTGATCTTAAGAGAGAGAGAATTGTAAATTTGATCTCTCCCTTGGGCTATTGTGGAGAGACCTACAAATTGCTTGGGGAGATTCATTTTTGGAGAGAATGAGAAGTACTTCACTGGCTAAGAGGCAATGTTCGAATTTAGTAGCCATGGTTGGTATTTTCATTAGGAAATAAAAAGAAAAATTAAATTTGAATTTAATCCCCCACAAAGTCAAGTCTTCCCCCTCATAAATAGAGTAATGATTCCTCTAAGACACACCTTTTTGCATGGATGATAAACTATATATTGAACCTATTCACTCTCCTTCAAGGCATATTTTGTACAATTTATTTGAGTCATTTGTGAGCTAACTAAGGCATCTATTCTCTATGGTATGCGAGTGTCTCTATGACACTATCTTCTATGGTATGTGAGATTCTCTGTGGCGCTATATTTTGTGGCATGTGAGATTCTCTGTGGCACTATCTTCTGTGGTATGTAGTCTTCTCTACAACACTATCTTCTGTGGTATGCAAGATTCTTTGAGGCTTCATTATTCTGAATTCTGTAAGCATTCTTTTATGGCTAAAGTGAAGGATCTGTGGCACTATTTTTTTTGGTTCATCCAAGTTATGGGACTAAGGATCAAGACAAATTTAAACCCTCTTGGACATTTATGTCATACCTAATTATAGACCTTGTATTAGATCTTCTTTGAAGATAAACTTATGATGATTTTCTTGGAATATTGTTGGATTGATTTGCAACATATGGGAGGCCATCATGATGGTAAGTTTTGCCTATATAACTTGTTGAAGGATCTTGTTTATGACATGCAATTTTCACTGATTTACAATTTGATGAATTGAACTCTCTCTCATAAGGAAATATTTTTTGGGTTTTCCCCTTGTGGGTTTTTCCCTGGACACTACCCTAATTTCTGGTGTCTCTTGTATATTATTTTCATTGTGATCTTATTTATTTTTCGTTTAGGCTCTTCATGGTGCCCCCATAGGATTTCTTGCTTCCCCTCCCATTCATGTCGTGGAAGCAGGGAAGAATGTGTGAATCTCCTCTTCCCCGTTGTGTCTTTTCCAACTGTTTGGTAGTGGGAATTCAACTATGCTAGCCAACGCCACTCTCAACTCTCTCTTAGATTGTGGATCTATGTGTTTCACACCTCAGGCTAGCCAGTTTAAATTTTTATTTAATTTTTAGTTACAAATCATGGTTCAACACAAGGGGTGTTACAAACCTCACCCCCTTAAAGGAACATCATCCTTAGTGTTTTATATAACTAGAAAGAAAAACAACAAAATCTAAGCTTTATATAACAACTATTAAATCCACTTATTCATCAAACAAAAATGAGTATAGCACCCTAATTTGTTATGCCAAATGCCAAGTGGCTTCGTTGGGTCCAAATTTCTTCCATTACACCTTAACCTACTATATTAATTGATTCCAGATCATGGATTGACTCTTTTCCAGGATGCATAGTGGTTCTAGTTGGAACACTCCCTTGGGTTCCACCTATATCATTGAATAATCAAGAATATGATTAGAAACATGTACATGTTTCTTAAGCAAAGAAACATGAAAAAAATTATGCGCATTCATCGTGGGTGGCAAGGCCAATCTATAGATCATTGGACCCACTCTTTCAAAGATATGAAAAGCTCCACAAAATCTAGGTGCCATCTTTGCACAAGGCCCCACTTTCAATGACTCTTCCTTGGTCTGATGTGGAGATACAGATGCTCTCTCACTTAGAATTCCTTGTTCATACTCTATTGGCCTCAATAACTATTTTTCCTATCCTAGGCTTCCTTTAATTTTTTATTGATCTTGACCATTTCCTGTTCCATTTCATTTGGTGCATTAGGTCCAAGGACTACTTTATTTACTAGGTCATCCCAACTGATAGGATTGTTGCATTTATGGAAATACAATTCCTTCAAAGGCCTCATCCCCAGTGACTCTAGATCTTCATTATTTTATGAAACTCCACCAATAGTAGGAAATATTCCCACTTCTTTGGTTGATGCATGATATACATTCTCAATATATCCTCCAAATTTTGTTCACTCTTTCTATCTAGCCATTTGTTTGAGGATGATAGGTGGTACTAAAGGCTAGTTGGGTTCCAAAACTAGGAAAAAGCAAATTATAAAAATTAGAAGTGAACTTAGCATCTCAATATGATATAATCTTCACAGGAGCACCATGCAACCTTAATACTTGATGAATATTAGGCTATATAAATAGCTTTGTGTGTGGATTTGATAGTGATGAAGGTGAGATTCCTTACTCAAGTATTCTAACTTGTCATTTTCTTTAGTTGTCTTAGGCAATACCATAATGTATTCTATATATATGACTTCCCACTTCCACTGAGGAATTAGGATTGGTTGTAATAATTCTGCTAGATGCCTACATTTTAGTTTTACTTGTTGTCACTCTAAACACTTGGCAAAACATTCAACAAATTCTTTCTTCAATCCTAACCAATAATACATTTTCCTTATGGTTGTTATCATCTTCTAATAACCAAGATGAACTGAGTAAGGTATTTTATGAAACTTATCCCTGATGAGCCTCCTCAGATCAACTACGTCAGACACATACTTTCTATTTTTGAACATAAACATAACATCATGAGTGAGTTGGTAGCTCTGGCTCAAAAATTATTCTAGTTCCTTCTTCTAACATTTATTTACATACTAGTAGTGTTCATCATCAAAAAATGCCTCTTTAACCATTTCTGTGATGTCAATTGTGCAAGTACTCAAGGCTGCCAAATGGGCCTCTTGTAGACTCCTACTGAGTGCATTTTCCACCTTATTTTATTTTCCATTGATGTGCTTAATCAAATCCAACCACTTGGATTGTTTGACATTTAACTTAGGTTGGTCAAACGAATATCTCAATCTCCCATGGTATGTCATCAACATAAAACTTCTCCGCAACAGATAATGCCTCCACATTTTTAAAGCATGCATTATTGTTGTAAGTTATAAATAATGTATAACATAACTTTTATTATGTTCATTTAGCTATCTTGATTCATCAAAAAATACATCTCCTTCTTGAATCATGACTCCACCGATCCCTTCCTTATATTCTTTCGTGCAAACCACAAATTCATTCTTTAGATATGTTATTCTTAAGATAGGAGCACATGTGAGTAACTTCTAAAACTACTCAAAATTGGCTGCACATTTTGATGTCCATTAAAATTTGACTCCTTTCCTTTACAAAGTAGTGATTAGATGCTCAATCCTTGAGAAGTCCCAAATGAACCTTCAATAATATCTAGCTAACCCCATGAAAGATCTAAACCTTGTGACATTCCAGGGAGTGGGCCACCATTGTATTCTTGATCTTTTCTAGATCTACAACCACTCCTTATTTTTAAATAACATGCCCCAAGTAGTGAACCTAGGTTTGGAAAAAATCACACTTGTTGAGTTTTGCATATAGCTCATGCCCCCTTAGTAATTGTAACATTTATGTCACATTTTTTTCTTGCTCTTCTTTGGTTTTGGAATATGTCAGTATATCATCTACAAAGACCAATAAAAAATTGTTCAAATATGGTCCGAGGACAATGTTCATCAAGAAATTGAATGTGGTTTGGGCAATTTTAAGCCCAAATGACACCAGTGCAAATTCATAATGGCCATATCTAGTCCTGAAGGTGGTTTTGTGAATATATTCATCTTTAATCCCGACCTAATGATATTTAGACTTCAAATATATTTTGGAAAACATCGTATCCCCTCTCAACTGGTTGAATAAGTCATCAATTCTGGGCAGGAGGTACTTGTTCTTCACTATAGCCTTGTTTAGCTATTGGTAGTCGATACACAATTACAACTTTTCCATCCTTCTTTCTGACAAACAACACTGGGGCTCCCTAGGGTGATATGTTGGGTCGAATGTATCTTTTATCCAATATCTCTTTCAACTACATCTTCGATTCCACAAGTTCAGGCATACTCATGTGATATCGAGCCTTTGTTGCTGACATTTTTCCATAAATTAATTCAATGTGGAGATTGATGTCTCTTCTGGGAGGTAGTCCCAATACTTATTCTAGGAGCACGTCATCAAATTGTTTTAACATTGGGTGACTTTAAAATTGATCCACGTTTCCTTCCACTTCCTTCGTCACATTTATTACATATAGCGCAAAACCCTTTTTGGTGCATAACTTCACTTGAAGCACAATTAAGTTTCCTGAGAATAATTGTTTTATTAATCCCTTGCAGTGTTATCTTCTCACCAATTTCACTAAGGCATTCCAACGATTTGTTGTAAAAATCAATCTTGGTTTTGTGGGATGCCAACTAGTCCATGTTGATTAAAGCATATTATGATCCTAATGGTAATAAATTGAGGGTAGTTGTGGTGTTCATACCACTAATATCCATAGGGCATGACTCCAAAATGTCTATTACCCACCTTTTTGTTCCCATGGTTAGTTGAACCAACCATGATTTTTCATGAGTTTTCTTTGGAATTTTACTTTTCTCTACAATTGTTGCGCTGCTATAGCTAAAATTAGACCCTAGGTCATTTAAAATTGAAATTAGTTGGTTGAAGACTATAGCTTCCATTCAGATTATTGTAACTTGTTAGTATTCCTACCTATTGTATAATGCAACATAAATTCGGTGTATGTTTTGAGCCACATCATCCACTATTGTTGCTTCTTCTACATTATACAAATTTGTTCCAGTCCCATATTCCTAAGGATATTTTCTTTATAGATGGTTTTCTCCACAAGTCCAACACTATACAAGCCCCTTCCTAGACCCTTCAACCTCTTATTTTTCTGATTTTTGGGGTTTTTTTTTGCTGGTGAATGTGAGATTTCATTGGTATTTATTCTTGGAAAATGTGGTGAACTTCCCATTCTTCCCTTCTCTCTTATATCCCGAGGACTACTACCGTTTTCCTTTGAATTTTACCTTATCTTTCTTCTTTCAATATATTTTGACCCCAGTGTTGTGTTTGGATTGTTCATAGCAGTAACTCATCTTTTGGATGGTGTCCTCTAGGGTTTTTGGCTCATCAAAGTCTATTTTGTCCCAATAATCTTGTGGTAATCCACTAAGATAACTATGGATATTTACCTTATCATCCTTGATGTAAGGCACATACCTCAACAACTCCAAGAATCTATTTTTCTACTCATCAACTATCAATTTCCCCAATTTGAGCTCATAGCATTTTGTGACCTTCTTGTCATAGTACTTTCTAGATAGGTACTTTTCCCATAAATATTTCTCAAATCTCCTCCAGGACAACTCCCTCTCTCCAATTCTCTTAACATTCCTTAGGTATTCCAACTAGGTATTAACCTTGCCATTCAAGCTGAAAAATGGCTACTCTTTCCTTCATATTCTTAGAGTAATTATGTACCCTGAAATGCTTCTTCATCCCCACTAAGCATGCTTTTCTTTCCTCAACCTTCTGCGACTCTCCAAATGTAAGATTTTTTTCCTTCTTAAATTCTTCTAGCACCCAATATTTATCTTTCCCTTTCTACTGATGTTTTTGTCTTTTAACTGTAGTATCTGATGACCGATTAGTGTTGCTTGACTCTGTTTCTAGAGTCTTGACTAGAATTGTGCCTTCATTTGCATGCCTATGAATTTTAATTGATTTGCTTCCTCCTTTCCCATTTGTATCTAAACATTTCCTTTGGACCTTTGATAGGTTAGGTTTGGACTTGTTCCTATCTAGGTAGCTAGCACCAAGCTCATGTTGTTTTTTCCCTTACAAGTCTAATAGGCTCTGCAATATTACAACAATTACCTCTGCTTGCCTTTCCTGTGCTCTAAAAATAGTTTCATTATTTTCTTTGCAAATTCTAAATTCATCTCTTAGGCTTATAAGAGTGTCCATCCAATTAAGAGAGTCTTTTGCTTTCATTTTACCAACTAAATCTTCTTCTTGACCATTCTAGGATATATTTGTGCCATACTATTCCATCCTTCTATTCATCATTTTTATTATTTATTTGTTCCTTGGTTCTTTCTTATGTGTTGTTACACACGCATAACTACCGGCAAAAACACAGATAAACACATTTACCCATCACCTTGGCTTATTTTGAATAAACACTTTGATGTGAAACCATATGAAACATCAATTCTTAGTTAGTATGCAGATTTAAAGATAAAATAATAAATTAGTAATTATTAATAGCCTTCTATTATATCAACTATCACTTAAAATTGATACACATCTGTAAACATAAGGGAAACTAGCAAATTGACTATTCATCCTGTGTTTTTGCATGTGAGCCTTCTCAGGTCCATTGTTGAACCTTCTGATACCACTTTTTAACACACCCTCTCACCCCCTTGGGTTATTCTTGGAAAATGGAAGGTGGTACAACAACATTAACCCAATATCCAAGGTATATTATGAAGATGGGGTAACAAATCCTATTTTTCCAACCTCCTTGAAACTCAAAACCAATGCAACCATCATGTTCAGCGCATCACAATATTTCTGGTGATATAATTTTTATCTCAACCCAACTTTTGAATTGAAAGTTTTTCCCATTTAAATATTTGGTCACTAATCCATGCCACATCAGCAAGCATGGCCACGTGGCAATGCCAAATGACATATGTGGCTCTACCATGTAGCTCAAAATCTAGCATGGTTCCCACAACACCATAGCAACATAGCACCACTATGCCATTTCTTTGGAAAAGACCTTGTTGAAACCTTCGTTGTGCGATGGTGAATTTCCTGTTATCTACTGGAGAAATTATCATTTAGTGCTCTATGTTCACTGTTCCCACACTCCAATGGTGCTACAAATGAGCCTAACACTATATGGGAAGCGCGAATAGAAAATTTTCTATCCTTAACACCAAAAATACATGTTGAGCCTTCTGTCATCTTCGATTTCACATGACCTATGGCACCACCAAGTGGCCACATCATCCAGTGCCACATCATGTCCCCTACTCTTTGCTAATGCCATGCTAACTTTAAGGTCACCATACCATGTGGAATCCTCTAACGGTGCCATGTGTCATACAAAATTCACCTCTTTGGCCATCCAACAAGGCCTTCTCTACCTACCATGCGTGACACCATCTAGGGGCCATATGAAAAATAAATCCATGTCACCATCCACGTGAGATCCACATAGACTTGTTAGGTCTACATGGATTTTTCCAATTCAGTCTGCGCTAGGGGTCCCGAAAGGTCAAGTCCCAACCTTCAAGTAAATCCATTATTTCACATTATATGAAAATTTGGTGACCATAGCATGATTTCATTGTTAGCTTCCAATTCATTTCCTTGTCCCCTGGGATGGGGTTATTGTTGTCCAACCACCATGCCACAACAAGGCCTCATGCCAACTAGGTGTGACACAACATGAAATTTATTATCAAGTAATGGGGAAAACCTTTGTCCTACACCCTCCATCAACTGCACCCACTTCCAAATCATTCATCATATACAACTACAGAGGGAGGTATAACATGATGTGAATTTTCACATTGGACGATGGGAATAATTATGTCCCACACCTAATTAGTAGTGCCCAAGTTTGAATGACCGATGCATGCCAAAAACCAAGGAAGGCATGACATGTCATAATTTTTTTTTTCCAATGATAGGGAAATCTCCATCTGCTCTCTCAAATCTTTGCCAAGATTAAATTATTTCATATGAGTTCATTCAAAGGCTTATTCAACCAAAATATAATCATGTATATTTCTATACAAAATCATAAAACTTCAAGGGTTCCCATGACTCTATTGAGCTATCCTTGGGTCTGAGCGATACTTGGCACATACCCATGATGATATTTAAAACTCAATTAAAAGAAGAATGCATTACAGATTGCATATTAATGATTATAATGACATCAATAGCTCATAAAACGTGTCTACCATTAAACATTGATTGTTAGTTAAGCACTGACATAATACTACTCTATAAATTTAGTTCCAACAAAATCTCATTAAACCTTTACATATGTGTATATTATACATCACACCATGGCATCATCCATTCTATACATAAATACATTACAATATTGAAAAATCTAATGAGCCTTCATTTCATAAGCATGCCAACTATCAAAGTACTAGAATTAGAAATCAACTACATGTCTTCATGTAAAAAGCCACATTTGCTTATGAAATCAAGAAACATTATATCATCCACATAATAGTGGTTTTCCACTTTGGCCAAAAGAGCATACATAGCAGGTTTCCCATGAAGGAAATGCAATAATTTTCAATTACCATTCAAGAGTTAACACAGAGCCATAGATTAACCAATAAAAATGCAATCATGTAATAATTCACATTCAAATATACATAGGTCATGGAACTTATCTGAATGGATAGAGATGGATGGAAACTGGAGGTGGAACTTCAACTCTCCACCCAATGATAGGTTAGTTGTATCACATCATTTCTTGTAGTTGTCCACCCCTACACTAGATCCATGATCCAAGGGATTTCTTTCTTTGGGATTCCAACTAGGATTAGCTAGGGATTGCTCAATTTTCCAAGAGTATGGTTTTTATTTTTAACTGGTTTATTAGCTGTGTTTTCAAGGAAATCACTACAAGAACTTGTAGCACACTATCTGGGTGTTTTATTAGCTTACATGGAAAGCATTGAGTGGTTTATCAACCCTTTTCAGCAAGCACCCTAGTGGATTTCACCCTTCCTAATGGTTTATCAGCCTTACAACAACCACATGAGTGGTTTATCAACTTCCTCAACAAGGACTTAGTGGTTTATAAACCCTTTTTAACAAGAACTCATCACCTAATTCCTCCTATGAGCCTCCCACTAATATTTCAAGCTTGGGCACACACAATCTAATAGCTCCAATGAATCAATAGTAGGAATTACATCCCATCAGTCTCAACATACTTTCTCCAACACATAACACCCTTGCTCTTACACTCCAGTCTTGTTTGTCTCTTCAGTGTTCTCTCACTCTATCTATATAACATCATGCTATTCAAGTCCTCTATTTTACTTGTCATTGTTTATTTTTCCTCTTGGCTCTTCATGGTGCCCCCATGGGGCTATTCGAACCCCCTCACTTGAATTCATGGAAGCGGGGAATAACATGGGAATATCATCTTCCCATCATGTCTTTTTCCAACTGTGTGGTGGTGGTCATTCAACTACGCCAAAAAACACCACTCTCAAATTTCCCTCAAATCATGGATCTATGTGTCCCACACCTCAAGCCATCCAATTAAGAACTTTATTTTATTTTATAATTGCAAAATCAAGGTCCAACACAAGAGGTGTTACATAAATGATACTATTGTTAAAATTTTACCAAAGAGAAAATAAAAATTACGAATAAAATTAACAATAACTAGCAACAAACCATAACATACAAACACAATGCCATGTTTATCCTGGTAAAAACTCAACTCCAGGGAAAAACCTAGCTAATGTAATTCCATTAGATCCTTGGCCAAATCCATGGTCAAGCTAAACAAGTGAGCCTTCACTACTCACATCCCCTGACCCATTACAATAGAGTTTCTCCCAACGAATAGGACAAGGAAAATGAAGAAATGGATGATGAAAAATTGGATTGGATGCAACCAGGGCCTCTTCCCTTCCAGGTAATAATCATCACTTGCTTAAGCACCTAGAAAATATGCTTATGAAGTATGATCCTGACAAGAAAATGAAGGTTAAGGATCATATTGATGAATTCTACTTGCATCTAATAATGTTAGAGGTATATATGATGATGTGGCCCATAGGATATTTCCTTACACACTTGAGGGTAGAGCATGCTATTTCCTTACACTCTTGAGGGTAGATAATCAGTATGGTATCATAACCTTCCTGCAAATTCAATCCAAAATTGGAGTGTGTTTAATCTTGGATAAATTTTCCAATGATAAAACTCCTTCCATGTTGCTTAAGGAAATCGGAAATATCAAGATGGGGGACAAAGAAATGGTGAAGGATTTTAACAAGATATTTATTCGCATTTTGAACAAGTTCCCCATAGATATGAAACCTCATGATTAAATCACTAAGGATTATTACACTGCTCCCTTTCCAACTAATATTTCTGCCTTTTTGAAAATAGTTGCAAAGGAAAAATTGGCTCTAATTTTGTGGAAGAGATTTCTATGAAAAAGGACTTAAGATCTATTAGAGTCATTACTAATTAGGAAGATTCAAAGGACTCCAAAGAAACCAGAAAAAATGTCTCAAGCCTCATTCACAAAAAACAAATAGAAGGATTCCTTTGACATTGAAAGCTTAATTAAGTCCTTAAAGATGATCATTAACAAAGTATCCAAACTAAGAAGGAATTCAAGTGAGGAATCCACCAGTAATAAGTCCTTTAAGCTATTCTTTGGGAAGAATAAAAATCAACTGACCAAGTCTTCTCAAAGTTCTAATGTAGTATTTAATGTTGAGAACCTAGGTATGGACAAATATTGTACATTTCATCAAGAATCACATTCTTCAAAAACAAGCCCAAAATGGAAACATAATATGAATGTTATGGTCGTTAATGTCGTGGAAAGTTTGACAATAGAAGAATAGTCCGAGTAGACTCAAAATGATATTGAACCAATCTTGTCAAAAAATAATACGAGTGTAGGTGACTCAATTTTTTCTTTTCATATTATTTTGAATAACGATAGACAAGGTGTTAGTGAGCTCCCAATGGGTGAAAATCCTCTAAAACAACAACCCATGTCATAAAATATGAGGAGCACAGGACCTATGCTTGAGCAGGATGTGAGTAAGAAACTTATGAGGAAAATTTTACCTCCTAGTGTGGACAAGGTTAATCCTCTCTATGGATAGAGATGATCCCTCTAGCCCAATGAGTGGGTCTAGAAACTGAAGGGACAATCAACTAGACATCTTCGTAGGTTATAATTGAAAACTAGAACAAGAGAGGAGGCCTACCTTGCTCTGATGCTAATCTGATTTCCTTTGTTGAGATCCTTGAACCGCTTGTGTCACGACCTCGTTCCTTCTTGTTTCAGCACTTATCTACCTGCAAAAATGACCAATAGACAAAAAATCATGCCAAAACCAGTATCGAATCCAATAATAACCTATTTAGCTTATCAAGGAATGCCAAACCAATACATACATGAACATATATATTTTGGGAAGACGAACCAGTAGTTGTATTGTTATTTAAATAATAAAGGGGAAGTTTACAACCATAGCCTTGATGTTGAAAGGATCTCCTTGAGTGGTAATCCAATTCCAAGCCAAGAAAATCTCCAACACTCCTTCTCCAAGTCTAATGAATAGCCTCTAAGCACAAGCTCAACATAGGGTTGCAAATGGACATATATCAACCATTTGGGAATGGTAGAGGGGGAATTTATAGGCTGGGAGAGGGAGTCAGGCCTCCTCCAAAGATAGTATTAGGCCCACATCTTAAGGAGGTAGCTCATAGGGATGAGACCAAGAGGCCATATTAGAAGGATTCGACCTCATCTATGCGAAACCACCTCGAGCTCGCCGCTCTGGAAGCTTCTAGATCCCAAAGCTTCTCATCCTCTTTGGGAAAAATTCCTTTTTGAGACCATCACGAGTATGAGAGAGAATATATTGATGCCATCGTTGGCTTGACAAGGTGCAACAGGAGATGATCGTAGTTTTGAGCTTCATAAGGGCGATGATTCTCATTTTAGTGTTTCATGAGCCATTTATTCAAGGAAAGCTCCAGATATTTTCAAAGAAAATTTAAAGGAGGGATATGAGATGTATACATTGATGAGTATACTATATAATGATCATGTTTTGGGCACTTCAGGGTATGTCACAGGGAAGTGCAGGAGGCATGACAAAATACTGTGTAACAGATGCCCCCTAAAGCATGAAGGTTGAACAAGGAGAGATGGTTGAGATTATTTATGAGCTTTTGGAAAGGATGAGGACACGCACTATCAGGAGACCTACAAATCAAGGATGCATATACATATACATATATGAGATCAATACATAAATCTGCGGCATGGACACAACCATCCAGATGATGAAGACTAGATAAAAGATCCATGGTATGGGCGCAGCCATCCAGATAACAAGGATCATCATGAATATAAAGTCTCACGATATGGTCACAACCATATGTATAGTAGAAACATGTGTATAATTATGAATAACATAAAACTCCATGCAACCTGAACCATAATAGACAAGACTCATGGTCTTGCGCTCCATCCTGACCTGATCAATGTACGAATTCCAACATGCGAATGAACGTGTTGAAGTCAAACATGCTAGAAAACCACCTGATTATCGGCCAATGAAGTAGATCATTAATAGGTACGAGAGAAACCACCAATAATTATAACGGCCCTCAACATAAAACAGTATGATCCTTGAATCTGATAATGAAGTTGAGGTCGAAAACTCATGGAATCACCTGATCGAAAGCCAATAATGAAGATATATTGTTGGATGCGAAGAATTGGCCATTAAGGCATGCCAGCTCTAAGGTATTGAAAGGCAGTTCCTAAGCCATCTTCCTAGATAGTGAGATGAAGTCGACATGAAGTGACCCGTCAAAGGAGGGTAATGATGAATCCCCCATCATCGACACGAAACAAGGAATAAAGTGGTATGATATTTAGGACTATAGAAATGACTTAAACAATGTATAGGTAAATAACTACAGATTGGACATCTCTTAAACATATTGGTGACACGACTGTGGAGTGTGGCAGCATCTGGCTCAACATGGGACTAAAGGTCATGATGACAATGTATAATAGTCAAATGAGAGGAAAAATGGATCATTCAAACCCGAGAGGACAAGTAACTGAGTGAGGATATCCCAAACTCGATACAAGAGAAGAAGAATGTCATGTTCAAGAGTGACATGCTACCTATACAAAGGATATCTCATCTTCATTCTTCCCCGTTATTTCTAGTGAGTACCCAAATTATTTTAATCACAAGCTTGAAGGGGATAGCATATGCTTGCCATGTAAGTTCATTCTTCGAATGAATCCATCCTAGTAAGTTTTATGAGCCCTAGGAAGGAGAAGCTCGGTCTCATCATGGTGACGAATCTTTCGTCAGAAATTTTTAACGAGCCCGACGTAAGAATAACTCGGTGTCTTTTTCATGTTTAAAGAGTTTGACAAAGAAACAAAAAAGAAAATTCCATTATGTCCCTGTTCGTAATTTGTCCCTCGAATCCGAAAAGGTAGAAAATAATATCCGAGGGAACCTCTTGACCATGTCGACCAAGGTGTACCTTTTTTGTAAATAGTCAACCTTAGCCCAAAAAAGGGGTAAACATATGCTAAGGTGACGTTGATTCGTTTACTTTAATGAGTTCGAAACGACAAGTACTCAGCAATCTTTTCAATTTTCGAGAGTTAGAAAAGAGTTGAAAGATGACTCTAGGGGGGTTCCTTTTTCGTTTATTTAATGAGTCCGAAAAAGAGATAAAAATAAAACTCTCAGAATCGGTAAAAAATGGTCACGGTTCTGATCCAGATCTTGGGGGGAGGCCCCCAAGATCTAAAATATTGAAACACCAGAAGAAAAAGAGGAGAGTTCCCAATAAATAAAACCACAAAGAAATTTTTTATTAAAATAGATAATAACTATAAGGACTACATTGTGGTGGACCATCTATCCTTTTACAAAATGAGACTTGTTACTTATAGTATTTTTCAGTTACAATACCATGGGTCAATTCCATGGGTGAATGAATACCATGGGTGGATGTCACAATACCATGGGAAAATACCATGGGTGGATGTCACAATACCATGGGTGAATGAATACCATGGGTGGATGTCACAATACCATGGGTGAATGAATACCGTGGGTGGATGTCACTTACAATACCATGGGTAGATAAATACCATGGGTGGATGCCACTTTCAATTTCATGGGTAAATTCGATGGGTGGATGAATAACATGGGTGGATGAATACCATGGGTTGATGCCATTTTCCATTCGGATCATTCCTCCCTCCTTAAGAATCAATGGTCCCCATTGCATGAAGTTCCCTCCTTCGAAGCCTTTGTTGAATATGAAGATCCATTGAAGCTTTGATACCACTGATCCAGATCTTTGGGGGAGGCCCCCATGATCTAAAATATTGAAATGCCAGAAGAAAAAGAGGAGAGTGCCCAATAAACAAAACCACAAAGATTTTTTTTTATTAAAACAGATAATAACTGTAAGGACTACATTGTGGTGGACCATCTGTTCTTTTACAAAATGTGACTTGTTAGTTATAATATTTTTCAGTTACACTACCACGGGTCAATTCCATGGGTGAATGAATACCATGGTTGGATGTCACAATACCATGGGAACATACCACGGGTGAATGAATGCCATGGCTGGATGTCACTTACAATACCATGGGTGGATGCCACTTTCAATACCATGGGTAAATTCTATGGGTGGATGAATACCATGGGTTGATGCCATTTTCCATTCATATCAAGTTCACATTAAAGACACCTGTAATAGCACAAGAAGCACACCCATCACTGATATCGTGAAAATAAAATATTACAAAAATATTTGACAAAATGACTTTCAAAACTTATAAATAGGTAAAAGTAATTTCATTTTTTACCATTTTACCAAACTGAGCTCTGAAACTACTTTTGTGCCCTAATTTCCTTGATTTTTCAGTGGCTACTGTGGGAGATCTAGGGTGCCATTTCATGATCCCTATGTGATAGGTAAGAGCCTAAATACTGGTAAGAAGTGAAATATCACATCGAGAAAGAAGAAATGAATCCAACCATATCTTGTAATGCATTGGCCGGAATTACCACTCCTCAAACTATCAAGATAGAAGGACATATCAAGAAGAAAAATGTTCAAGAAGTGAAAGATCACATCGAGCATCAAGAAATGAATCCGACCATATCTTGCAAAGCATTGGAAGAAGTTACCACTCCTCAAACTCTAAAGATAGAAGGACATATCAAGAAGAAAAAGATTCAAGTAGTGAAATATCACATCGAGTATCAACAACAAGTTCTCCAACTTTTAAAGGATAACGCCACTTTGGTGCAGAATCAAATGAAACAACAAGTAGATCAACATCGCAGTGAAAAATGTTTTGATGTAGGTGATTGGGTATTTTTACGGTTACATCTCAAGCAAGCTATTTATGAGAAGGAAATGTTGGCAATACTACATGCACTTAAGAAATGGCGACCTTACCCAATGGGAAGACACTTCAAGGTAAAAATGGATCATGATAGTCCTAAATACTTTCTAGAACAAATATTATCTTTAGAAGAACAGAAAAAATGGGTCACAAATATGTTCGGTTATGACTTTGACATCATCTATAGAAAAGGGAAGCAAAATTTTGTTGCAGATGCACTTTCAAGAAAGGATGAGGATGTGGAAGCATTGTTTGGTGCAATTTCTATTATCCAACCAAATTGGATAAATGAACCAAGGGATGAATGGAAGAAGGAAGAAGAAATGTGGCCACTCATTCAAAAGTTGCAGAAGATTTCAATTCAAACAATATTGCCAGAACTTGAAGAGGAAGGAAAAATCATATTGGAACCTGGAGCAGTCACAGAAACAAGAACCCGACAGCTACGAAATTGATCAATTTCAGAGTATCTCATCAAGTGGAAGAACTTACCCATTGAAGATTCCACATGGGAGGACAAGAATTTTATACAGAATCACAAGAACTACACAAGCATTGAGGACAACACCTTTTTAAGGAGAGGGGCATGTTAGGCCCCTATACTACTAGCGTAACCCCTTATTGTTATTAGTACAACCCCCTTATTATATTATTGTACCCATGTAGTCCCCATATTGTTACTATTGTGCCCCATAGAAGCCCACTATTGTTATTATTGTGCCCTTGAATTATTTTTGTTTTGTCGGCTCTGATTATATTATGATCCCTTAGACTTCTATATATAGAAAGGAGGTATTTTCATTTGTATCATCCAAGAATTGTTCATTTGTGTAACGTAAAGGAGGTTGCCCCCTCAAAGAGGCTAAATTGTAAGGCGTTCATCTATCTTTTCTATCTTTTTGTGAGTTGGTTTCATAACAGGTCGATGCCACTTTCAATACCATGGGTAAATTCTATGGGTGGATGAATAACATGGGTTCAAGCCATTTTCCATTCGGATTAGGTTCACATTGAAGACACCTGTAACAACACAAGAAGCACACCCATCACTGATATCAAGAAAATATTAAAATATTACAAAAATATTTGACAAAATCTTTCAAAACTTATAAATAGGTAAAAGTAATTTCAGTTTTTACCATTTTACCAAACTGAGCTATGAAACTACTTTTGTGCCCTAATTTCCTTGATTTTTTAGTGGTTGTTGTGGGAGATCTAGGGTGCCATTTCACGATCCCTCTGTGATAGGTAAGAGCCTCAGCCCTCCTCTTGCATTTCATTACTTTTTTATGCAATTTTAACAGTAAATTTTAGGCTAGAAAGGAGGATTTTAAAATTTTAGGCCATCGGTAACCATCGTGGTTATGGTCATTGGATCCACGATAGTCGCACTTGAGCCTAAAGGTTCATGTGATGCCATTGCATTTTTTTTAAAAACAGGTGCGATGAAGCCGAGAGTGATTTTTTAAAGTTAAAAACTCTCTTTTAAGCAAAATTTGATGATTTTTACCCATATAAAAAGCATTAATAAGTGTTCAGATGTTGTTTGCAGGAGAAATATGGTCTTGGAGTGGAAATAAAGAGGCCATAGGCCGAGGATTTCCAAGCATCTCAGGATCTGGCATGCATATATTCTTTGAGGGATTGTGGCCTACTGAAATTGTTCTGGACCACAGGGTTGAGGGCTCAGATGGAGTTGCTACCCTATCTGATCAACCTTTATGATGTAGATCAAGAGATCTTCATCATCAAAGGGAAAGAACTGGAATGGGAGGAGATGGAAATCTATTTCATCATGGGATTATCCCACCGAGGAGAAGTAGTTCAACTCTTTGTATCTCACCAAGGAGGTGAGAGTACCATGAGTCTAGTCCATAGCTATTGTCCTGGTACTGAGATAACCAACAGAGGTAAGGTAAAGATTGCAACAATCACCAATAACCTCGTTCTGAGAACAATTTTTTCACCATGGTGCGTGTATCTGGCATGCAAGCTTTGTATGAGGCCTCCAAGTCTTAGTTTCAGTATGCTATCGCATGTTTGAACCCCACCATCTTCAGCTGGTGTGGAGGTATTTTGGCGAATATGAAGCACCAATTGACCAAGGGTAAGCATGGACACCTGAAGAAATTTGGGTTTGGTTCTATACTGGTGACCTTCTTCTTGGAGCAAATACTGCTCTTCTGGTATCAGTGGGCGGAAGTACCATAACCTACCCCCCGACATCCGAGGCTCGTGAGATGGAGCTAGCTCATGCCTCGAGGAGGCATGAGTGAAAATATGCATTATCCACCACAGTTCTTTGCTTGGATTGAATGCCAACTACTTATGGTAGATGACTATGCTTATGCCGACACAGATTTCAGAGGGTATCTAGATCTACCTATGCCACCAGGTGAATAGTGGATTGACGCAGGTAAAAACTTTCTTTTTGAAATTTTCAAGTTTTAGGATTTTTTTTTTTTGTTTTTTTATAAAAGTGTGAACTAAGACTCAACTTATGATAAATGTGCATATGTGGAACTAGGGAGACCACCAAGCATGTCGCCAATAGCACGACAATCTTCCCATCTGATAGTGAGTGCATATTACGAGGAAGGGGCTGACCCCTTAGCAGAGATGAAGCACAATCTAGAGGCAATCACTTGAGGGGTTCCAGATTATGGCACTATCGACGATGTTCCAATGTGTTGGTAGAGGCACACTGTGGGAGTCTCTGCAAGATTGCGTCGGCTGCTAAGCCGAGTGATCAGAGCAGTCTCGTGCTATCATGAGCACCGTGCAATTTGATATTTCACCTAGTCTTTTACACATTTTGTAGGCTTTGAAAGCCAAGTGTCTCGGAGCACTCTATTTTTTGACATTTTGATGTAAACACTCCGGCAACCACAATATATATATATATATATATATATATATATATATATATATATATATGTATATGTATATGTATATGTATATGTATATGTATATGTATATGTATATGTATATGTATATGTATATGTATATGTATATGTATATGTATATGTATATGTATATGTATATGTATATGTATATGTATATGTATATGTATATATATATATATGCATGTTTTATTTCTACTTATGTGTTCACAACATGATTCAGTTTCATAAATGGTGGAAATGTATATCAAGAACAAGATTTGCTAATGCATCAATTAATGTATTTAAATTATGTGGAATATGTTGATATGTAATGCAATCAAGATTTCTTCCTAGCAATCTAACATGTATATGCATACACAATATTTGTGGATTTCTCACTGAATAATGATTGTTTAATTATAACACAACGAGCTGCGAATCCAACTTGACAACTAAATCCCTAATGACAAGAGAAAATGCTTCTGAAAAGAGTTCAATAACTACACTATACTCAGGAATATTATTGGTTGTTTGACCAAGGTAGATACCTTGTAAGTTAATCAGCTCTCCATTAGGGTCATAGAGTACCCATGCTGCGGAAGAGAGGTTCTGTGTGCTACGACAAGCACCATCAGCAAAACCAACATAATGACCTGATGACATCTGCAAAATGAGTGGAACACAAAGTAAGTATAAAAACATATTTCTGCAAAGAAAAAAAACACATAAAAAATAAAAAAACGCACACTAATGAATTAACACACTAATGTAAAAAACTTATCACATGAATCTCACACATAATACTTTTTGAGATACAACCCATTACGGGGCTGTGACAATGAATTTCCATCATAATCACATAGCTCATAGGCACCTTTCTGTAAGACACACTTGACAATGTAGGGCCCATGCCACATAGGTTCGAACTTGCATTCCCCCAATTTATCATTGCCTTGATCGTAAAGAAGGACCAAGTCACCTTTAGCAAAAGTGTGAGGAGAAACAGTTTGGTCAAAATGAGCTTTGACCCATTTCTTTTGAGCTTTGATGACCATCATAGCAATGCAACAAGTCTTGTCAAGTCTCTCAAGATACAGTAGCCAATCCTCTTTAGGAGAGGTATCCGGAAGAAGTTCGATAGCTAGCTTAAGTGAACATATTTCGCATTCAATTGGAAGTGTTTCCTCTAAATTGTATACTAGCTGGAACAGAGTGAATCTAGTGGTCGTCTTAGCAGAAGTTTGGTAAGCCCAAAGAGCTGAGAATAGCATTAAATGCCAATATTTTCTATGCTTCCCAATAGTGTGCTGAAGCATAGTAATCAAAACCTTATTGATTGCTTCAACGTGGCCATTGGCCTGTGGAAAATACAGATTCAAGCTATCATGTCAAAGGCCCAACTGAGCAGTTAGTTCTGCGATCATGTGCTAACAAAAATGTGATCCATGGTCAGTCATGATAGCTTGAGGGACACCAAAACGTGCAATAACGTGGTTAAAAAGGAACTGTGTGTCAGTAATACCTTCAACATTGTATGTAGGCATCATCTCAGTCATTGCGTAAAATAATCGATGACGACAATGATATAACCATGCCCCCTGGTCGAGTGAGGGTTACATGTCATGAAATCAATGCCCCATTTGGAAAATGGGCCAATGGTAATTACTGGGTGTAAGGGTGCGGGTGGGGCATGCTTCTTGCGGTTGAAAATCTAGCATTCATGGGATTTTTGGACAGCTAGTATGCAGTCTTTGAAGATAGAAGGCCAGAAATAATCGGCATGAAGGTTCTTCTAAGAAGTGGCATATCTAGACATATGACTGCCACAGGCACCAGAGTGGAAATCATTTAAGACCTGCTCAGCCTCTTCAAGGGTGAGACATCTGCGAAGGACAGAGTCCACACCGACCTGATACAATGTATCATTGATGATCCGATAGGGTTGGGACTGATGCTAGATGTGGCATCGATTGGATCGAGACAACTCAGATCAGAAATTCTGGGTTTGGAGATAAACAATAATGTCTCCATACCATGGGTCAAGGGTGTTGATCAGAAACAAAGTTTCATCGGGTATCTGCTCAGTAAAATCAGTTGGGGTGCTTGCAAACGGAAGAGCACATATTAACTTAGCAAAGACGAGCGATTTCTTTGATTTGGAAGCAGTAAATTCCAAATCAAACTCCTGCAGGATCACAATCCATTTGGAGTATTTTCCCCCTAGTAAATGACAAGTTAGTATATATGTCATGGGGTTACAATCAGAAATTACAGTGGTTTTCCGTAAAAGGATATAGTGTCGAAACCATTGGACGACATGAACTGTGCCAAAGCAAGCTTCTCGACATGAGCATAGCAAGACTCAATATCAAGAATGTTTTAGCTCAGATAATAAACGACGTGTTCATTGCCATCATTGTCATCTTGAACTAACACCATAGCAATAGTGGTATCAGTTGCAGGCAAATACAGGAAATAATCATGGTGGTAATCGGTGGGATGCAGTAAAGGAGCACTAATCAGGGCTTTCTTTAAAGCATCGAAGGATTCTTGGGCAACTTCATCCCAAACAAAAGGGATCCCCTTCTTAAGTAGGCGAGTATATCCTTTGGCAAGTTTTGCGTTATTTGGGACAAAGCGATGGAGAAAATTAGCTTTTCCCTGTGAGCTTTGCAATTGCACCAGTGATGAAGGAGGGGTTAGATTGACTATGGCCTCAAATTTCAAAGGATCAATCCTTATTCCTTCATGGGACACCACAAAACCTAAGAGCCAGTCAGACTCGATGCAAAACACACACTTGTGTGGATTGAGAGAGGTATTATAATGTCAAAATCGTAAAAAGATAGCTCTTAACTGATCGGGATGGTCACGACGTTTAGCCGAATGAGCAAGCAAGTCATTGAGGTATGACTAAGCAATGTGTTGAATGTCATGGAATGCATAGGACATTGCTAGTTAAAAGGTAGCATTAACATTCTTCAGACTGAAAGGAAGATTTTGGTAAGCGAAAGTACCCCAAGGACAGATAAAGGTTGTTTTATGATGATCAGCGGGTGAAATTTCCATGAAAGAAAAATCTCACTCCCTGCACATTCGTCGATGATCTGGTCCATAAAGGGAGTAGGATAATTGTCCTTATGACATGCGCGATTGATATCATGGTAATCAACACAAACACATATCGTACCCTATTTTTGGCAACAGGGACGATATTGGATACCCAATCCGTCAATGGAATAGGATAAATGAAACCTACTTTCAAAAGCTTTTCTACTTCTGCTTTGATAGAAGCAGACTTTCGAGGGTGCACAAGGCGAAGCTGTTGCCAAACAGACTTAGCACCAAGATAAGTCAGGATCTTATGCACCACTATGGATGGATCAATACCAAGCATCTCCTCATATGACCAAGTGAAAACGTCTCGTAATTCTTTAAAAAGTTGAGTATAAATCTTAATCTCATCTGGAGAACAGGTAACCCCAATATGGATGTTCTCGACAATGCTTGGATTAACAAAAATGTCCAGAGGCATCATAGCAGTGATGTTTCCCATGTTACCCTCTGACAAGACTTCATGTACCTGGATATGTGTTTGAAGTGGAGGTGTAGGAGAATGAGAAACATACGCTTCAAGACAGGAAGACATCCCATCAATGCTAGGGAGAAAGGAAGAACGATGATGTATATTGTTCCATAGAACTTCCTCCAGAAACATGACCTCCAAAATACTCTCGTCGGTGGGGAATGTCTCATTCAAGGGATGTGGAGAATCCCAAGAACCAAGCCAAGGAGATGGCATGTAAGTGCCCAGGTTCATGCTGAAGATGGTATGACTTTCTGAAGCGGCCATCAAAGCTAAAACAATTTTTTGTTATTTTATCTCTAATGGAATTAAAGGCATAGCATCGCCAAAAGAGTCAATTTGATCATCGGTAGGGATAATCCAAGGATTCATAGAGTCTAAGATCATATTGACTAAATGAAAATTTGGAGGCAGGAGAGAGAAGGTACTGTTATCGGGAAATCTAGTGTCCACTCGGAGTTGCTAGTCCCACTAAGACTAGTAGCTATCTTAGAAACAAACAAACTAAAACCACTTTCATTTTCCTTTATGAGAAGTAGATGAGAGGGGAATGAAGGACACCAACCTCAGTCTTGCGCTTGGTTCCTTGCTCGGTTCCTCTCCCTTCTGACAGATCTTTGCTGCTTCTCCTTCATCTACCCAGCTTCAAAGAGCACCTGTGGGATCAAAGCAGCATAATACTATCAAAGAATAGAGATCTACAATCATAAACAATATAGGACCAGATATATATTGACCACACAAATTCATATATCATCAAACATACAAGAATGTGGAGGAAAACTTGAATAGATTTATTAATAATCAAGAATAGAAAATAGGATTACAACCAATTGTTCTGACCCAGCGTCATCCTCCAGCATGAAAGCCCTTCTTTCACCTCATGAAAAGCTTAGATCACCCAACACTATGATATTCCAATAAGAAACCAACAACACTTCCTTACAAGATACAAAATCCCAGCCCCTGGATCCCTGGGATGAGGGATCCATATATAGATGATTGTAGGGGGTGAGTCAGCTTCTGGGATTATGATTAGTGTCCTCTCTGATAGTTCTTGATTCCACTTTGAGAATAATGATCTCTTACTCATCCCTGGGCAAATGTAGAGAGGCAAGTGTCACAGGAGAAGTTTCTGGAAGATTCCATGATCATCCACCTCGCAAACTGTCTCTGCCATTTGTCCACTCTCGCCCATCGCACCCCATAGAAGGGTTTTTCAGTATGCATCGCACCTCCCGTGTGCATTTAGGTGGGATGCATCGCACTTTGACCATGGAGCAGGTGAGATGGTCCAATTTTGGCCAGTTCTGAGTAGTTTTTCATGGAGAACTTCTGGGAGATGATGTAATTAGCTGACCTTGTTCTTTTAGGGGATGGAATGACACTTTTAGAGAGTTAGGAGCCCTTGGTTTATGGACATGTTTGATTGGGGTTGTAGTGCCCAAAAATGTTTATAACAGTTGCCCCCTAAAGCATGAGGTCGTTAATCTTTTGATGTCGGGTGAAATGCTTTATCATGAGGATCCAAAGTTTTTTCGAGCTGGAGGGCGACCTGTAATAAGATACAATACAATACATTATCTTCATAATATTTTTCATGATCTATATGAGGCGGGTATTCCCATGCTCAGCTTTATAAATTCATTTTCATGTACATAAGACAAACAACCTTCTGTGCGGGAGACTGATGATTTTGATAGAGTCATCATCCTTCGATTCGGATGATCATCTGTGCAGCAACAATGTACATTTGATGTCTTTATTTTCCTGAATATATTGTAGCCCGGATGGATGAAACTAGATGTAGGGTCTTCAAACTCATTCAATCTTCACTTGGAGTACAAGTCGATCCATGTGAAAGATGTTCTGGAGTCGAACATGGACAGACATCGCCTGAGTACCAGCCAATGATGTAAGCTGTTAACAGGCACGGGAGGAGTCACCGATAATGATGATGACCCTCAAGGTACTACAGTACAATTCGCGTGGTGTGAATAAGGGACTTGGCGTCGAACACCACGCAAAATATTTCGGTCGAAGGCCATTGATGTAAACATGTTTCCAGAAGTGAGAAACTTGCCATTGAGGCATGCAAGCTTCAAAGTACTGAAGGGGTTGTTCCTAAGTCGACTTCTTGGATAATGAGCTGATGTCGACAAGAAGTGACTTGTCGTAGGAGGGCCTTAATGAATCCCACATCTACGACATGGAACGAAGTAAATGATTTTGGAGGTGAAAACGATCTGATGATACAGGGTTTAGGGTGGTTGTCATGAAAGAATGGAGCGTGAATGTATTGTAGCAGATGAGACACAGGTGAATTCTCTGAGCGACTTCTCTTGAACATACCGGAGACACTAACATGATGGATTGGTAGCGTTAACCCCAAATATGGATGGTGTGATGGACCAATGGTGATATGACCAGTGAACGGAACAACCCAACCCGACTCGGATGCGGAGTGAAATTGTCATGTTCAAGAGCAACTTGCTACCAATAAAGTTTCTTCAAGTTTTCTTCCCAATTTTTCCCCAGTCATTGCTAACTAGTACCTCTTTATTTTTGTCAAGCTTGAGGAGGATAACTGATGAGCCCCAAAAATGGATAATTATATGGGCTCATTCAACCTCCTAATTCGACTTAATCCACCATTCTCATTAGTTTATTGCATGTTTTTTATTATATTTATGCTAATAGAGTGAATCGGGTTAGCCATTATGCCAACAAGTCTAATGGGTGCTTTGTGCAGATTTTTAGTCAATTTTGAGACAAAATCAAAGGTTTTAATGAGCACTTGGCAGCCAAATTCGTGGAAGAAAAAGGGAGAGGATTTGTAGGAATGTGTCCCCTTCATTTATGGGCCCTTACCTCAAATTCTCCACCATCAGCTCGGAGTTCAGGGGCCACCAAATCAATTATCAGAAGGGCAGCCGAGCAAGTGCTAGTAAAAGTGTTGTTAACTACAAGTTTTGGCAGCCGAGTTATTAGAGTTTAGGAGGGTCGTTGGGGTCCTCAATTTGTATAAATAAGAGGGCTTAGGCCCTCATTTCAGTTAGTCACTTTGTAGGCAGAAGTTAGCTAGTTTGTAGTTCGATTTTAGTAATTTTTTAGGTAGTAGATTAGCTTTGCATTTCAGCACATTTTCAAGCTTTTCCTTGTGGATAGTTTTTGGAATGTAACATTTCTTTTGATCAATAAAGATGAATCCAGCTTTTTCACCAGCTCTAAATCTCTCTTAGGAGGCTGTAGCTCTTGGGGTTGGGCCCATATCAAGTGCCTAGTTCCTCCTTTGTTTACCTTTATGTGTTTTTGCTACATTCTTAGAATAAAATCTGCTATTTAGATTTAAATCTTGCTTTGTTATTTAGATTACTTTTGATGATTAAAAAGGATTTTTATGTTCAGATTGAGCCCTCAGTGGGATCAGGAGCTGGGATCAAGGTGACCTTGCTGCCACCAAAAACACTATCTTTGCTTCGCCATGCAACCATTAGTGTTCGATTTTTATTTGCAGAAGTTGGTTACATGTTCAGATTCTTGATTGCTTAGTTTGCATAGCATTTCACATTATTTCGTTGCAAATAAACTGCTGTTCATTTTCCTTGCTGTTATTTAGGTCAAGATAGCTA
Organism: Pinus tabuliformis; assembly: GCA_031772625.1. NCBI lineage: Eukaryota > Viridiplantae > Streptophyta > Pinopsida > Pinales > Pinaceae > Pinus > Pinus tabuliformis. Next base: position 1,050,426,103 of record CM062817.1, on the reverse strand, counting down.
GATCTTGGGTTTGCATAGTCTTTGTTTGGTCAGTTTTAGAAAATTGTGTGAAAATCACCTGTATTATCTCTCTATCTAACTTTCCTCCATTAGATAATATAATCCAACCCTTAATCCATGATTCCTACCCTTCATTTGCCATACTTTTCCCACCTTGCCTTAATTTCTACATTCTCGTGCATCATCGCTTCCTCCATCCCTGAACCAAATCCAATCACTCCTTAGCCTCATGCGCCAAGTTCTAGACCCCTTAACACCTTTATCTCACCTCCATACCCACTCCTTCATCTTTCTTCCCCCATCCATCCTCCAAAATCCCATTTCTGAACATCCTGTAGAAAATTACAGAACATCTTGTAGAAATTCTAGAACATCCTATAGAACCCCTGCAGACTTCCTGTAGAAGCTCACGAATGAGGTTTCTTGATAGCCAAACTCTGTGAAACTCTCTGGAAGGGTTTTAGGGACCCCTTAGGCCCTCTCTGAACCTTCCCGACCTCCTCCAAGCATTTCCTCTCGCCAATCCACCTCTGCACAGTCAAAAACAGTTAAATTGCATCCATGATAATTCTGACAACTTATTCAAAAATACAAAAAGATGTTTCTTTCAGATGTTACCATAGAAATAGCTTAGATACATGCATTTTACCTTCACAAAGTCAATGGCATCTCTTTCAATAGCTTGCATCCTATTTCTTGCATCAATAGGGCTAGCTGGTAAAACTAGGGTTTACTAGGGTTTGCATTTCCTTTCCGCTTTCAGTTTCTTTCTGCAAGTAGATTAGCCTCCTTTGAGTTAGTTTTCGTCCATCAGTTAAAAATATTCTTCTAAGAGCTCATAGAAGTTGGCTTAAGCTCCTAGCGGACTTGTTCCAGCTGACCAAGTGACAGTTGCGGCAAGAGCTAGTACTTGTGCATACAACACCGTCGCTTCCAAGTTTGTTACGAACTACTGGGTTGATAAAATTAAAGAAGGGAGTCCCAGGAGTTGCAACATTATTGCTACAATAATGGGGCCCACCAATAACATATGCTTGTTTTATAATTTTCCCTTCGAGAAAACCCGTCGCTATATTTTAACGAGCCTAGCGACAGTGAAACTCGTTCTTGTCTGTATGGACAAGTTTATCACTATTCGGTTTTAACGAGTTTAACGACAAAGATAACTCGGTCCTTTTCAATTTTAGAGAGTCTAAAAGGGACGTAAAGAAAAATCCAATAATCCTTTTTCATCATGTAATCCCTTAAGTCTGAAAAAATATAAAATAATACAAAAGGGATGAATTTTCGGTAATTTTAACGAGCCGAACAAGACAAGCACTCGATCTTTTTGTGTAATAATCCCTCAGGTCCAAAAATATTAAAATCTAGAGGAGGGATAGCACTTCCGGTCACTTTAACGAGCTGGAGAGGCCTATCGCTCTGCAATCTTTTCATATTTTACAAGTCAGTTGAAAAGAGCTTAAAGGAGACTGGTTTTTTGAGGAACGAGTGATAATATCGGGTAGCAGCTGATTCCAGGTAAGGTTTGGAATTTTCCAATCACGGCAGTGTCACAAGGATGGCTAACAGGATCACTATTCGCAGCTGTTCCTCAAAGGGGCAAACAATCAAATGGAGGTGAATGATTGGCTAAAACAGAGTGGAGGTGATGATGAGAACACGACCAAGGCTTAAAAGCTGATGATAATGCATTCACAATGGTTATTTACCGGAAATTGGTTCATTTTTTAATGAGCTTAAACTCTAGGGGAACGTTTGCTCATTTCTTATGTTTAATTTTTAACGAGCTTGAACTCCACATAAAAACTGCTCGTGCCAGTCGTATAATAAGGATGTCTCATCTAAGATGCCATTTTTTATGGAGCTTGCACCTTATAAAGCTTTGCCCTGGATCCTTTCTTTATGCAAGTTAGGAACGACCAATCCTACGAGTTTAAAGGGTTGAGAAACTACAAACTAAGGAAATAAACGGTCGCTCTTCGCTTGCATGCAAAAAAAGTTTGCATGCCCCCAGGTATAGCGAAAAATTTCCAGGTTACCATATGAAAGCTCTCCATCTGCGTTGCAGACAAAATGCTTCCTTGGCGATGTCTACCGAAGTAGACAAAGGTGAGTGGCGCAGTCGCCTCCACTCATATAACTTTGACGAGAGAATCTTATTCTAGTCTAATCCCATTTTCCTAAATGGACGGGTGTGTCAAACTAGTCATATATCCTCCACGAAAACCTACTCTATACCCAAAGTTTTCCTGCCGAAACAGACCAGGGTGCATGCCCCCTGGGTTTCAGTCATATCCTCTTGAATCACTCGCGCTCATCAGGTGGATGGACTGGAGATTGATGAGACATTCCTTGCGTGAAAAGACTATTTAGGGATGGTATTTGACTATTTGCTATGTGTGAGCCAAGGAACGATAGCTGGTCTACAAGCTTGACCACTCTGCCTTCATGCGGAAAACACATTACTCTAAAGAGTGAGGAGACAATGGCTCCCATGCAATAAATATAGTCACGCCCAAGGAGTAGATTATAATCCAGAGGTCCTTGGACTACCATTACGTTCATGTGAATGGTTTTCCTTCTCAATGTTATTGGCACATTGGGAAGGATCCCTAACGGTCGACTGGTTCCTTTGTCAAAGCCTGTCAGATTTCTCATTTCAGGCATAAGCGATGGCGAACCAAGTGCTTTACAAGAAGTTGAGGAAAGAATACTCACAGAAGCCCCTTCACCTATGATGGTACCGGCCATGACCATTCTGTATATTTGTGCAATGATTCGGAATGGTACACTAGCCAGTAAACGGGATCTGCCTAGTAGGTTCCAATCGAAGGAAACAACTAGGTTGCTGGGAGGTGGGACCGAATAGATGGCCAGATATGACTCATACGAACTTCCTTCCTGTGGTAAAGGAACGGGTAGACTGCCCCCATGTTCATCGGAGTTGGTGTTTACGAAAAGAATTTGAACGGTGTCTTCTCATTCTCTTCGGTGACTGTGTCATCTAAAGATGGACCTTCCAAAGGAAAGACTAGGTCGAATGCCACCTCAACCTTTTGAATTTCATCTGGTATGGATTCAGCGGGTTTATCTTCAATGACAGATGTTTCGACCGAGCACAATGGCATGTCAGTCGGATTTTAAACCAGTGATGGACTTGGCAAGAGTTTCTTATATCCAGGAGGAATCCGTAACGGTGAAACCGAACGGTCATCCAAAAATCTTTTAGCTTCATCCAGGAAGGGACAACGGTGGAGGGCATGATTGCCTTCACATAGTCTACAAGGAAATTTACATTTTCCTTTTTTTCTAGGTGCTTCGCTTTCACTAGTTGATGGTGTACTTTCAACATGGTCCTCAGAGGTTGATGACACCGGGTTGTGCGAACGAGGAGACTAGTCCCTTAAGATCCGAGGGATGCAGGGACAATCTCAGTGATAGTGGTCTCCTTTGCAAATGACACATGGTGATTTAGGCCTGGACGGTGTAGTGTGTGGATTTTTGCTAGACGATGCATGGTTGCCCCCTTTCGTCTTTGGCTCCTTCTTCTTCTTCTCTTTCTTCTTCTTCTCCTTTTTCTTCTTAGTTACTTGGTTTTGGGCCTTACCGACTTTATCAAGCGAAGAGGAAGGAGGAGAGGGAGAATCGGATGAAGTAGAAGGTTGGGGGTAAATTTAGTATCATCTAGTTGCTGACTTGATTATTTAGGAATCACGGTGTTCTGAATGACGGAGGTCGCGAAGAGCCATACTGGCAAGCCAATTGTCAATCCTGGAAGCGACAATGTGGCCATATGGGGTGCACCAACATCTCCCCAAGAGGAGAAAGGACTAGGATTTCCTCCAAGGGGAACTCCTTGGTTGGTGGACTCCATTTCTCTCAACCTAAGACCAACGCGGGAATGGTGATATTATTCCGATTAAAATAAATTTTAGACGCTTTGACACAACTTTTTTTTTCAATTTTTAAGAGTCAAGAAAAAACAAAAGATGACTCTAGTCGCCTTCGATTTTTAATGAGCCGGAAGTGACAAGTGCTCAGATGGACCTTTTCCTTTAAGGAGTCTGAAAAGGAACGAAAGACACTACTCTGGAAATCTAGACAGAGGGATTACCAAACCAATCGCAAAATTGCAAAATACTTTTTACAGTACAGCAGTCAATCTTCCCGAATGTTGTGTTCAGTGCATTTTGATCGATAGGGTGGCAGACACGACTTCCTATGGATAAAGGATATAGCCTATTGTGGTCTCCCAATATATACTCGATGGTACATGGGAGCACAAGTCCGTACTGGCACTTTTCATCTCAAAGAGGAGGAATCACCCAACCAACAGTGAAAGCGACAATTACCAGGCTTTACGATGCCAGAATACGTCTCTAGCCTAGACTTCTAGATGTTGTGCGTTAGGTTCCAAAGCATTTTTAGGCTCATTAAATTTATTTTACAGTTGATCTTTCTTAAGAAATTTTCCTTTCAGGTTCACCGCATGATGTAGAGGTACAATTCCTAAAATGCAATCTAAGATGATAAACAATCTTTTAATCTTCTTTTTGCAATGAAAATCCTAGCTACTAAAGAAAGAGAGATGGTATTCTTTCAACATAGAGCAGAGAGCACACACTAGATGCACTATCCTAAATCAAACCAACAAGCAATCTAAATGCAAATGCACATGCATGTATTTTTTTTCAGCTTTCTTAATGTGTGAATGACAAGAAGAATGCTAAGTACAAATTTGAATTATCTTTTCAAAGTGACAGTACTAACGGATTTCTCTTCAAAAACGAAAGGAAGATAATGACGACACTTCACTATTTTGAATTGAAAAATTCTTTCGACACTTGAAAAACTACTAATTCAAATCAAATACAAGAGTAACTGTATAATTGACCACCAAGAACAATGGAATTCTTTTCTTTGACTGAAAACGACACTTCCGACACTTTCAAATCAAAAGACGACAGTTCGACTATGCTACTACTTTGTAAAAGAGAACTGGAAATGGTGGAAAATACATAAAAACATTCACAGTTCTTTGCACAATGGAGGTGGAATGATGGAAAGGAATGGGGTTTCCACAGTGGTATACTGATCGAAGACAGCAAAATTCCATAATAGAGTTGAAAAGAATGAAGAAAAACCAAGACTTGGAGGCAAAATTAGCCTTTTCTAATCATCGCACCTGTAACATAGGGAAACAGGGATGCATCCCACCTACTGCGCACGGGAAGTGGGATGCATACAGATTTCCTTGAAGAGAGGGTGCGATGGTACCAGGACGAGACTTTACTTGGCTCTTAGTCACAGTTTGCAGCTCAGTTCAGGGATTTAGGCCGAGAAAATGATGTACAGTAAATAGAAATCACAGGGGATGATCTAATGAGGTTACTAGAGCCACCACTAGGGAAATTAGAAAGTTTGAAAATTGATTGTTCAGTTTATAAACAAAACGCGGAGATAGACTGAAGCAACATTGATCTACTTTGCACTTGCATAGCAAATGCAGTTCGAAGGCTAGCTGGCTTGACTTCAGGCTCCATCTGTAAGTTTATAAAACAAACAAATATAGACAAACAAACAATCTATTCGCTCCCCAGTGGAGTCGCCATTTTGTTATCGGGAAATCTAGTGTCCACTCAGAGCTGCTAGTCCCACTAAGACTAGTAGCTATCTTAGAAACAAACAAACTAAAACCACTTTCGTTTTCCTTTATGAGAAGTAGATGAGAGGGGAATGAACGACACTAACCTCGGTCTTACGCTTGGTTCCTTTCTCGGTTCCTCTCCCTTCTGACAGATCTTTGCCGCTTCTCCTTTGTCTACCCAGCTTCAAAGAGCACCTGTGGGATCAAAGCAGCATAATACTATCAAAGAACAGAGATCTACAATCATAAACAATATAGGACCAGATATATATTGACCACACAAATGCATATATCATCAAACATACACGAATGTGGAGGAAAACTTGAATAGCTTTATTAATAATCAAGAATAGCAAAGAGGATTACAACCAATTGTTCTGACCCAGCATCATACTCCAGCATGAAAGCCCTTCTTTCACCTCATGAAAAGCTTAGATCACCCAACACTATGATATTCCAATAATAAACCAACAACACTTCCTTACAAGATACAAAATTCCAGCCCCTGGATCTCTGGGATGAGGGATCCATATATAGATGATTGCAGGGGGGTGAGTCAACTTCTGGGATTCTGATTAGTGTCCTCTCTCTGATAGTTCTTGATTCCACTTTGAGAATAATGATCTCTTACTCATCCCTGGGCGAATTCAGAGAGGCAAGTGTCACAGGAGAAGTTTCTGGAAGATTCCATGATCATCCACCTCGCAAACTGTCTCTGCCATTTGTCCACTCTCGCCCATCGCACCCCATAGAAGGGATTTTCAGTATGCATCGCACCTCCCATGTGCATTTAGGTGGGATGCATTGCACTTTGACCATGGAGCAGGTGAGATGGTCAAGTTTTGACCAGTTCTGAGTAGTTTTTCATGGAGAACTTCTGGGAGATGATGTAATCAGCTGACCTTGTTCTTTTAGGGGATGGAACAACACTTTTAGGGACTTAGGAGCCCTTGGTTTATGGACATGTTTGATTGGGGTTGCAGTGCCCAAAAATGTCTATAACAGGTACCCATTAAAGTAGAGTCTTTGAAGAGACCTGCTCCTAGGCTCTCATAAGGAATATCAGTATTGCCCATATAAGGAACATTACCATTCAATGAACCAGAAGAAAAGAAAGAAATTTGATCAACCATGACTATTTTTCCTTCATGAGGAAAAGAAAGTATGTAGAACAATGAAGACACCACAAAAAACATGGCATGAGTCTAGCTTCACAGGAGAAGGAGGTTGTAGTTGAGATTGGCATCTACAACTTATACTTCCAATTCAATATTATTTCCTTCTAATGTAATCGATAAGCTCGTGAGAATACCATATGGTCGTGAACCTCTGCCATCAAGGGCTTCCAAAGTGTTTGGTTATTGGTTAAGAGAAGGATAGCCAATGGCTTTCCAACATGAAACTGACATGATGCAGGTCGAGGCACCTTCATCAATAACCGTTTGATGAATTGTCTTTCTTTTGGTAAGGACCTGTATCAGAATTGAAATATGATGAGGAAGAGAAGGTACATGATTCTCTAGATCGAAAGTAAACAAACTAGAATTAGAAGGATCGATAGCACCTATAGCTGACAGCAGTGATTTCCGTTGCGTTAGACAGGATTGAAGAACCTCCAAGGCAGACATCATCGAGTGTACGTGAGCTAAATCCTCAATAATATTATAATTTTGCGCAGATCTAACATTTGGATTGAAAGATGACTTCCAAATAACACCTTTAGGGGGTGGTCGGATGATGGACTCATTGTTAGGGCACTCAATGTGGAGCAGACCAGAAGAGGGCGAGTAGAAGTAGAAGGGGTATAAATGGCTTCTTTCTCCATGGTCTTCTTAGACATAGCTAGATAGTTTTTAGTTCAAGTAGTGATTGAGATAGTTGATGAACCTTGCATCATGAGCACTTGGGAACTTGAGGAAGTAGAATACTGAGGCTGGTCTACCAATTGGGTCTGTTGTGATATAAAGGGTTCGTTCAAGACAACCGAAGTCCCTTTTAGCATGTGACTAACTTTAGATTGTCGAGGACAATCCTTAGTGTAATGATCCTCCTCACAGATGAGACAAGGATATTTCAACTTTCTTCGAGAAGAATCATCAGTACAAGATTTAGGAGGGTCCTGTTTTGGGGCATCGGATTTGGCCTTACCTTTTCCCTTATCTTTACCCTTAGAGGAATTATCTGCTACGGTAGACTGGACAACGTGAACCTTAGAGGTTTTACCAGGACTGGATGAATTCTTGGAGGGATTATTGGAACTAGTGTTCGAGACCGTTTTCTGCTTCGAAGAAGATTTCGCGAGAGTCTGAGACACGAAACCAATCGTACCATCAACAGGTGGTGTATCCAGAGACTTCGATGTTGTGAGATTTGATGATGGTCTCGTAGCATCATGTAACATCTCACACAATGTGCCATATTGTGAATAGACTAGGTCTAAAAACTGGGCACAGGTAATAACTTGCTCTTCTGCAACACATCCACCCATGGCTATGTCCTTATAAATTTTGTTGACGAATGATTTTGTGAACCATTCTGTCAACAACTCATCATCAATATCAAACTTTATGAGACAACGTTGACGTCCCCATTCATGGATATGATTAGAGATGTGGGTCGCAGTGTCTTGCTTAAGTGACATAAGAAAATGGGTGCCAATTTCATAATGAACCGACAACTGGAAATGAGTGAGGAAATCCATAGTGAGAGAGTTGAAGTCACCATAGGTACCTCGAGGCAATTCGATGTACCACTTAGCGACAACACCTGTGAGAGTTCTTTTAAAGAGTCGAAGACGAATAGAATCATCGACATACAAATTGGAGGAGTACCAGAGGTGATATGTCATCACGTGGGCTTGTGGATCCTCCTTTGTTTTTCCCTCGAATTTGGGGAAATCGCTCGGAATTTTCATTGGAATTAGAGGCCAATACAGCGAGTGAAGAATGGAATGATTCGTGAGCCTTGAAACATTAGGCAACTCCTACGTAGCTAAGGAAGGCAATTGCGTGTTAAATGGCACATAGGGCCTTTAAGGAAACCCAAAATGCGTAGTCCATCCTTGTTAGTAAGGATTTTTCCCCCACAGAGGGGTATTTTGTCCATATGAAATCTGGTTTTGTCCCCACTGAGGGTTACCTTGCCCGTAAGGAGGATTTGATCCTGGGTAGGTTTGATATTTCCCTACCATAGGCAGCTGATGAGCATTGTATGTGGCATACGAGTTATAAGGTTGCTGAACGTGTTGACCCTGGACGTAAGGATTTTGAACCTACTGCTATAGGGGTTGACCTTGACCTTGCAAAGTTTGACCTTGTTGATACGCATATAAGGCTTGCTACTGCCAAGGCTAGCCTTATTTATGCAAAGGTTGGCTTTGCTACTGTAAAGGTTGGCCCTGCGGCTCCAAAGGTTGGTCTTGCGAGGAAAAAGGTTGGGAGGACTGTGGCTACAAAGGTTTTTTAAACTATTGCAAACATTGCCCTTGTGGTTGTAGTAGTTTCCCTTTCTACTGCAATGCCTGCCATTGCTAGTGCAAAGATTGCCCTTGCTGCTACGAAGGTTGCCCTTGCTGCTGCGAAGGTTGTCCTTGTTGCTATAAGGGTAGGTGGATAGTTCCTAGGGTTATACCCTGAGGGTGTTAATAGTTCCTGAATTTGATCTGGTCATATCCACCAGGCACAACGGATTGTCTAGGCTGAACATAAGACCAAACTTGAGGAATGTAAGGTAGATTCACCATAGATTGCGAACCATATGGGACATAAGTCAGTTGGAATGGAACCTGACCCATATACGGCTACTGATATTGGACATTACCTGACCCAGACAGATCAACAGGGTTAGGAATAGTGCCATAAAAATGTTGATTCATTCCAACCATGTGAGTTTGTAATCCACTCACACTAGTTTCGCCTGACATAATAGGGATATTTGGATCTTTCCCCCAAGTGGTGGCACAGACTGTCCACTGACTAGAGGGATAGAATAACTTACCAAGACCTGACCTGAGACAGTAATTTTAACCGGAAGATTTGGTCGAAACGACGAGACAAGTTGAGATCAAATGGTGGGTTGAACCAGAACTGAAGTGAATGTAGTTTCCACAATCATTCAAAAGGTCATGTTTTGAATGAATGGACCTGATGTAGGCATAGCACTGGAAGACTAGATGTAGTTCTGATACAATGACGAGGCACTAGGAGTGCCCGAAACCAATTGAGCTAAAGAGGTATAATCATGCGAAAATATGGACTCACTAAGCTCAGGATAAGAGAGAGACAAGACTCTTCCCATATTAGGAAAGCCTTCTGGAGGGAACTCATTTCCCTGCTCATCATCTATGTGAGGAGTATGGGTAGCAAAGACTTCTGAATGACCCAAAGAGGAGACTGGGATCTCACCTTCTAACTCCATAGATGGAAACAACTGGCGATGAGGAACCAAATATGTACAAGGAGATAACTCCAAAGGAATACCAGGCCGATCGTACGGACTGTACGAACGCTATGGAGATATCACAATGGGATCGAACAATGGGTTTGGTGGATAAACAACTAGTATTTTTGGACTTTCAAGAGTCCACAGACTCTCGGGGGTCTGGATAGGATTATCAAATGAATCTGGATCAGATTCGTGAGGGGACCAAGAATCTAATGGAGGCAGACGAGAAGATAAAGGTTGAATGCTCAAAACAATTCCAAGTTCAACACCTTGATCCTCAAGCGACTGAGGAAGTTCGGGATGAACTCCTTGGGAGGACCCTTCAGTATTAGACAATGAAGGGGGTCTATGAGATGGACTCAATGGTTCAACCATTTTGGCTTCCCCTCAACGGAAAAAAGGAAAGGAAAATTTTTATTAAGGCTTTAACAATATTGAAATTAAAAAGACATTACTCAATTTGGTCTAAGAAGCAACTGCTTGGGATTGACATGTTCACTGTGGCTAGTTAAATTTTAGAAACAGAAACATTGCCTTTTCATATTTTAAGGGTCGAGAAAAGGGCAAAAAGGTGACTTGATGACATTTCCTCTTCAATAGTTTTACAAGATTTAAAGGACAAGTAGCTCGATGATCTTTTCAAATTTAAAGAGTCAGAAAATATCAAATGACTCCTCAGGTGAATTTAGGTAAAAGGAGTACCATGTAACCGTGAACTGCAATATACACCTTAGCCAATAAATTGACCAAGGACTTGATGTAGGTGCAGGCAATCTCCATGAATGTTCTGCTCAGTGTATCACGTTTACAGGGCAGTAGACTCGGCTTCCTACAGATAAAGGATTGCAACCTAGGGGGGTCTCCCTTTGTATACACGAAAATACGGGGAGCACAAGTACATGCTAGCGCTATCTAATGTTGAAGCGAATGACAACTGCTAAGTTTTTAATATGTTGGAACACGTATCTAACCTAGACCACTAGATATGATCGTTAATGTTTCAAATTATCCTTAGGTTAATTGATATATTTTAAAGTTGATCTTGTAATTATGTCTCAATTTCAAGGCCGTATCAATGTTACCTCTTCCTAAAATGAAAACTAGATGATGAAATGAAATCCTTCAATTCCATGAAAGCTATCTATGTAGGGAAGAGAATCACTCAAATCATGAATTAAACCAAATGCAAAATGTATCCATGACAGTCTTCAAACACTAAATGAAAAATATGGAATCTAATCTTTCATACAGTAAGAAAATGCAACGCCAAAACAAATCTTCAAGTAAAATTTCCTTAAGATGTAATGATTATTTTTATCTTTTTCAAAAATGAAACTAATGTAATCTAGTGCAAAGGAAAAGAGAATGAAAGAAAACCAAGAAGTAAGAAAATCTCTTTCACATCAATGATTCGAATACAACACAAAATGTTCCAAAAAATAGGAAAAGAATAGCACTTCCACTTTCAGTTCGAAACATAAAAACTTCAAAGCAAACACTTTCTTTTTTATCCCAATGAGACAATCGATCTGTAATCTATTGTTTGTCAAATGAAGCTTAAGTAACTTTCACTATATCTACTAATGAAAACAACTAAAGGCAAAAGAACCAAAAATTAATTTGTAAGCATGTCTAAACACACAAGGACTCTTTAACACAGGCAATGAATCTCTGATCTTTGATGGGAAGACCAACGAGTGTACGAAGGTTGACCTAGAAAACCTAGAACCCTAAAAGGATATTCAAACTTCAAGGACAGTCAATCCAAGCTAAAATACAATTGCAAGAAGACAATGAGAGAGTCAATGAAAAACAAACTGGTAAATCACAGGGAGAAGACAACTAAAACTGAAAATAAAAAAGAAAACCCTAAATTTCGTAATTTTCTGCAATCATCTCACCTATCAGTAGTAAAGTAGCGATCATCGCTACTGTAACTAAAAAACTCGCAATATCATCACAACTGTCAGACTCAAATATGCGATGGTTGAGGAAAAGGACAAATAAATCCAAAATTTTCAAAAACAGCTCATGTTAGCAATCTTCAGGCATCTACCAGACAATGAAATTGACTGCAAACAAGAAACGAAGTCTAAAAGTCAATGGTTGACCAAACTCATCAAAAGACAAAGTGAAGGAAGGGAAGGAAAGGGTCATAGGTTCCCCAGTGGAGTCACCATTTTGTTGACAAGGTTAATCCTCTCTGCGGATAGAGATGATCCCTCTACCCAATGAGTGGGTATAGCAGCTAAAGGGACAATAAAATAGACATCTTCCTAGATTATAATTGAAAAATAGAACAAGAGAGGAGGCCTACCTTGCTCTAATTCTAATATGATGATCCAAATGGATCCTAGAATACTCTCTAAGTCTTCAAAATCTCTTAGAAATTCTTAAAAGATTAAAACCATCGCATAAGGGGAACCCTCCAAAAGGCAGAAAAACACTATCGGGAAATGAAAAACATAGGAAAATGGTGAAAATAGAGCAGTAGAGGCTTGAACAATGAATGCACAGAAGCCATGAGATCTAGCCGATCAACGGTCCAGATCTAGTTGGAAAATTGCAATCAGCATAGGCAGACGAAGGATATCGGCGCATATCATATCATATATGAGTTGCGATGGCAATCGTCGGAATCAACGAGGACCGTCAATCAAGCATGCAAATCGACGACCCACGTTGCATCGCAACATCGCAATCGGCAACCACAATAGAGCACTTACAACAGACTGGGGTTATCGCAATATGCGATTACGGTCAATCGCGTCATGATATCGCAATCAGAGCTACACAGAGGAGCAAGACTTATACATATATATGTATGCAATGTGATCAGTTGGACTCGATGGATATATAAACATTATTGCATGAGATTTGAGATCCATCGAAAGGAATTTTCAATGCATTTTCACATATCTCATTATTTAACGAAATATAAAGAAACAACGCCAATGCAATGGAACCCAGACCTGAAGGGGTTGGGAATGAAAATGTATATCATTTCAAATCTGCCCAAAGCCATTTTCGCATTAGTTTCATAGTTTTAATGTATTTTTAAAATACAAAAGGGATAGGCCATTACGGCATGTGATAGCAACTTTTAGGCGGACCCAATAGGAGAATAGGGCGCAATTCTGAAGATTTGAAGTCCGAAATACTGTGTTTTGGCGGATTTTCTTAGTTTCAAATACATTTCTCTGTGTTAACAGAGAGCAGTTGGTTTAGGGATTTCGAATGCCCGATGCACTCATCTGTTGCGGAACAAGTGGCCACCTCCCTTGCAGGCATTATACAATGATTATTTAATGCTAAAAGAGGGATTTGAACGGACAAAGGTTGAGGAAACAGAAAGCCAAGAAGGAGAAACGAACAGGTAGCCCAGATTGGCTTTAAAGCCATAGATAAAGAGAAAATAGAGGCAAGCAGTATTGAAGGCAGTGCCAAGACAGAGACAAAGAGTGATTGAGAGAGTCTGTGTACTCAGAGAAGCTTGAGAGGTTCAAGAAAACTCTTACTGTTGTATCTGTTGTGTGTTGAGGCTCAAGTTGAGCTCACACTATTGTAAAAATCTATTCTAAAGACATAATAGAGAGGTCAACACTGAAGGTTGGACCAGGAGATGTAGCCCAGGAGTATTGGGTGAACTCCTTATTAAACTTCTTGTGTTTATATGTGTTTGTCTATTATTCTTCTTTTACTGCTTCATTGTTTGGGTATTTCGCAATATTATCGGTCCATTGCATAAAATAACATAGGAAAATCCATGCACATGAGTCTGTAATACCTTATTAAATGTCTTAGATCTCATTATCATATCATCTGATTTCCTTTGTTGAGATCCTCGAACCACTTATGTCATGGCCTTGTTCCTGCTTCTTTCAGCACTTATGTACTTGCACAAATGACCAAGAGACAACAAAGTATGCCAAAACCAATAGAAAATATAATAATAACCTATTTATTTGATCAAGGAATTCCAAACCAATACATACATGAACATATATATTTTGGGAAGATGAACCAAAATTTTTATTATTATTTAAAGAATAAAGGGGAAGCTTACAACCATAGCCTTAATGTTGCAAGGCTCTCCTTGAGTGGTAATCCAAGTCCAAGCCAAGAAACTTGCAAACACTCCTTCTCCAAGTCTATTGAATAGCCTCTAAGCACAAGCTCAACATAGGGGTGCAAATGGACATATATCAACCATTTGGGAATGGTAGAGGGGGAATTTATAGGCTAGGAGAGGGAGTTACACCTCCTCCAAATATAGGATTATGCCCACATCTTAAGGAGGTAGCTCATAGGGATGATACCAAGAGGTAAAATTAGGAGGATTCGACCTCATCTATGAGAAACCACCTCCAACTCGCCGCTCTGGAAGCTTCTAGATCACGAATATTCTCATCCTCTTTGGGAAAAATTCCTTTTTGAGACCATCACAAGTATGAGAGAGAACAAAGTGATTCCATCACTAGATCAACAATATGCAATAAGCAATCATCACAGTTTTGAGCTTCATAAGGCTGATGATTCTCATTTTAGGGTTCCATAATCCATTTCTTCAAGGAAATCTCTAGATATTTTCCAAGCAAGGTTAAAGAAGGGATCTGAGCTGTATACATTAATGAGTATACTATATAATGATCATGTTTCAATAACTTTAGGATATGTCACAGGGAAGTGCAGGAGGCTTGACAAAATATTGTGTAACCGACCAAGTCTGCTCAAAGTTCTAATGTAGTATTTAATGTTGAGAACCTAGGTATGGACAAATACTGTACATTTCATCAAGAAGCACATTCTTAAAAAACAAGCCCAAAATGGAAACATAATATGAATTTTATGGTTGTTAATGTCGTGAAATGTTTGACAATAGAAGAATAGTCCGAGCGAACTCAAAATTCTATTGAACCAGTCTCGCCAGAAAATAATACAAGTGCATGTGACTCAATTTTTTCTTTTGATATTATTATGAATAATGATAGACAAGGTGCTAGTGAGCTCCCAATGGGTGAAACTCCTCTAAAACAATAACCCATATCATACAATATGAGGAGCATAGGACTTATGCTTGAGAAGGATGTGAGTAAGAAACTTCTAACGAAAATTTTACCTCCTAGTAATCCTACTCATATCTCACAAATGAAATCTTGAAGCACTCAAACTCCTAAGAACACTTCCAAGAATATTAAGAAAAATTCCATCACCCCTGAGGCATCAGATAAAGTTTCACCACCTACCACTTTAGCATAACATGGAAAGGATGATGATGTAGTGTGAAATATCGATGATAACATTCTCAAAGAGTTAAAGAAATCTTGTGCTAATATTTCCATTTATGAGCTAGCAAAATTGGCAGGTTAGCAAGAATTGATTATCCAAGTGTTTTCATCCAAGCCTTTGTCAAGGAAGACAACTACTACTTCTAAAACCTCGTTTAGTAATCAAATACTATACTTGAATCCATTGTCAATGCAGCTAATGTATATTCAAGATCTAATTTCCCCCATTTTCTCTTAACATTTGAAATCTTCAATTATAATGTCCATAATTTCTTTGTTGATTCTAGTGCGTCCATGAATGTTATGCCCCTCTATGTCACTAAGAAAGTTAACAAAAAATGGGAGAAGACTAACCCTAGAATTATATAACTGGATAGATCATAACTATAGGAAATTAATGAACTAAATAATGCTATAATTAATTTATCATCTGATGATAGAGTTCACCAATGCATTGACATTGTTGTTGTGGACATTCTAGAGGCCTATGGGTTACTTTTGAGTAGAGATTGGTCTAGCAAGTTGCAAGGATATTTTTCTGTTGAATGACCGTACCATTTATATCTTCCCTACAAGGGTAAAAAAAATCACATTCGAGTTGAAAGTGAACCTTTTATGAAGTATCTATATGGCGCTTGAAGCACACAATGAGCCAATTAGCATTTCACAAGAGATATTCATAAATTTATTTTTAGAAATTGATCTTGGATGTTACCATGCTCAGGCATCTTCTGTACCACTAGACACACAGTTGGAAATCCTTCCTTGCAATCCAACTGGTGATAATGACCCCTATATTGTAGATGTAAATATTACTAGTGTAGAAATTAACCTTGCTTCTACTGACATTTTGACTATGCATTTTGATGGTCAAAGACACAAGAGGGATCTAGAGATGGTTGCATTCTGATCGACCCTTGAAATAAAAAGTATCTAATCTCATGCTGATTGGAGTTCAAGTGCATGAATAACGTTGCAGAATATAAGGCACTCATACTTGGATTAAAGAAATCCATCGAACTCAAGGTGGAAGATTTAGAGGTAATAGGCGATTCATAGATTGTTACACGACAGGTACGAGACACCATTCACTGCATCTCACCTAATATTAAAAGCTATCAACAAGAGGTATGGGAACTTATACCCTCATTTCAAACATTTGATATTAAATAAGAGGCATGGCAATTTATATATTTATTTCAAGAATATGATATTACATTTTTTCCTAGTATTAACAATGCATCCGCATACACTTAAGCTAATGCAATGCTAATTTATCACCACATAGAGATGACTCTTCTGTTGAAATTATCTATAGGCCATTTATTCAAGATAACATAACAATTTACATTTGTTTAATCATGACCAACAAATATTGGATTTCATGGCTATTGTTAATGTGTTTAAATATGTGGAAATCGATGAAGATGAGCACGAAAATTCGTGGCAAGAAATAGTTGAAGCACATAAAGGAAACCATATGCCCAAGGGCACAATGTCATTGGAAAAACTCTATGACTTGCAGAATCATTTCAGGGGACCAATGAATACAAAGGCCTTTCATGAACAAGTTAACTTGGGCATCAAATAATATCCAAAGTATGTGAACCCTTTTACATGTTGTTCTCATTAAGAATGAAAAGCTTTTATCCATTTATTCAAACAATATCTAGATGTATTTGCTTGGAGCTATGATGATTTGAAAACTTATGATACACGAATCATATAACACATGATAACAATGAAAGAATGGATTAATTGATTTCAACTAAAAATGAGGAAAGTTCATTCTATGCTTGAACCATTGATACAAAAAGAAATAAGGAATTTGCTGGATTCTAGGATCATATTTAAAGTTCGTCACTCTACTAGGTATCAAATTTGGTTCTAGTTAGAAAGAAGTCTGGTGAAATATACTTATGTGTAGATTTTCATAATCTAAACTGATCTTCTGACAAGGACAATTATCTAGTGCCATCTATGGAGAAGATCCTCCAATTAGTATTGAGATAAGAAATATTCTCTCTGCTCGATGAATTTTCATGATACAACCAAGTTGTAGTAGCAGAACCCAATAGATTGAAAACAACGTTCATAACAAAATGGGGTACATTTTCATTTAGGCTAATGTCATTACAACTTATAAATGTTGGTGCTACCTTTCAAAGAGCTATGAACATTACCTTCTGCAGATTAATAAACCAACGTGTGGTCATATACTTGGATGACGTTACAGTTTTTCCCAAGAAAAGATTTTATCATCTACTTCATGTAAATTAAATCTTCGAGCAATGTTGAAAATATGGTATATCATTAAATCCTAAGAAAATCATCTTTAGAGTGTCCAAGAGAAACCTTTTGTGACACATCATATCAAAGAGTGGGATCAAAGTGGACCTAGAATGGATCAAAACTATTTCTCAAATTCCATATCCTGGGAACAAGAAAGCCATGTATTCCTTCTTGGGGAAGATAAATTTTCTCTGGAAGTTTTTCTTTGATTGTGCACAAATTGTTAAACCTTTGCAAGAGATTATTAAGAAGGATGTGACATATAAATTTTTATCCTCCACGATATCCCAAGGCTGAGAAGGGAGATCGAAGGAGGTAACCTCAAACCACTTAGGGTTCAACAGCTAGCCCTACTAAACCAAAGAGGGATCTCTCTATGAATTCACAACCAATGATGACTAGAATAGGAAAATATGTTAGGCTAGATATGTTCAGCTCTAGGGTTTTTAAAAGTTTAGGGTTTTGTTGGATCAGGAGTGAGAATCCAGGA
The DNA here is from genome assembly GCA_031772625.1 of Pinus tabuliformis. Classification (NCBI taxonomy): domain Eukaryota; kingdom Viridiplantae; phylum Streptophyta; class Pinopsida; order Pinales; family Pinaceae; genus Pinus; species Pinus tabuliformis. Next base: position 1,050,407,940 of record CM062817.1, on the reverse strand, counting down.
ACTAGGTCAAAAGATCAAAGGTTTCAGCTGCAAGAGATATAAAGGAGCAGGTTAGGTGTTATTTTGTGACACTTGGGGGTTTTTTGATGTAGTGCAGGGTGGAATAACAGAGATCAAAATGAGCATGGAAAGCATGAATTCATTTATAAGAAGACAAGAGACATAAACATGAAGCTCTTAACAAAACAGAGCTTAAAAATAAGAATTATGTTTATAACCTTTAAGGAAAATCATTGAAAAGAATAAGAATGGAAAGATAATGGAATTATCATTCATATAAGACTATAACTGGGAGAAAAAATTACTGCAAACTCACAGCACAAGAATTCTTGAATAGTAACTATAATTGTCCTTTGAATATCTGCAAAAGTGATGAAGTACAAGCTCCAAGAGTTCTACTCACTAATGTCCAACCTATTCTCTGACTGAAAAATAGATACATATAGAAAAAATAACCATTTCCCCTCTCTCATGGTCGAATCCTTCAGTGGTGGAGCAGATCCAAAAATATCTCTAGCCATAACCTAATAACTAGAGAGGTTAACAAATTCTCCTCTTAATAGCAAAATGGATACATTTGACCATTAAAGATATTTACAAGCATGTATCTACTTCACATTCACTCTAACCAACCTATTTACACCTCATTACATAAAAAGTGGCAGATGACATCAGTGGAGGTCGAATCTGGACCAAGTCTACTGAGGAAAGTGGCTTTCATTTGAAAACGTAGCGAATTCAGGCAAAAGTGTAGCGTGCCAGGAGAAAACGCGACGAAATTGGTAGAAATGACTTTTGGAGGCCTTCCATAGGTCAAAATCATGATCGTAAAAATTCTAGAGATAGCTCTAGATGTCTAATACATGCTAGAATCCTCAAGCACTAAACAAGGTTGCTCCTAGCCCCTCCAAAACTTCATTCTACCAGAGGTACTACAAAACGCAGTGTGCTCATAGAAAAAGCGCAGCACCAACTTGGAGGAGCGATTTTACTGCCTTCCTGAGCTCCAAATCCATATCTAAAGGTACCATTGGAAATATTAGGATGTCTAGTCATCAATAGAGTACTTAACCATGCAACATGGCCTTCCAAGGCTGAGAAAAACGCATTATTCCAAGACTACTCCAAAAATGTAGAAATTATCATGTAGTAACTGTATTTTGGGCATTTCTCCCAAATAATAACACTTGTGTATAAAATGAAGGAGTTTTTGTTCCTTGGTTGATGATTGAAAAATTTGTTTTCACTTTTTCCAAATTCATCTTCCTTACTTCTAATTCTGAAGTAAGACTGTCCCAATGTGTGTCAAATGATTTGTCTCTTGGAATGATTTCTTGAGAAATGGTGAAGACATGATGCCATGTTCTGAAGTTGGCTCATACCTACTGATATGACCTACCTTATGTCCCCTATTCTTAGTAGTCTCAGAATCCATATAAAACCCTAGCTCAATGGGAGGGGAAATTAGGGTTTGGTGTAGGGAAAAAACAGGGGATTTGGGCAGTTTTTGAAATTGAGGGAGATGAAGGGGTTAGGGGGTCTCTAAATTCTTAGGAAAATTTGGGGAGATAGGGATGGATGTTATGGAGTGAGGGGAAGTGGAATTTTTGGATTTGAGTGATGGGAAGGGATGCAAAACTAGGAAATACAATCCTAGTCTAGAAATGCATAGTAGGGACTAGGGTTTGTGAGGAAAAGTGATGAAATGAGGAATTTGATGAGGGAAAGTGTGGGAGATGGTGTATGAAGAGTGTAGGAGGGTAGATGAGTGCCAATGAATTTCTCCTTTGTCTTTTTTCCTTTTATGAGCTGATTTGACCTCTTTTGAGTGGGGATGGGACCCACTTGTTCTTTTCCAAGAATGACTTTGCATGTTTTAACCTTGTTCTTTTGAGATTTTTATGAGAATTATTAATTTTTGATGCCAAAAACACTTAAAAATGTCATTTAGAAACTTTTTACAAAATTTCATCTTCCATTCATGATGACCTAAGTGTGACATGACCTTTATTTTATTTTTGATGGTTTGACTCCATCATGACACCTAATGGACCATGAAACCATGAATTTGACCATTAAACCTCTTAAATGACATTTTAACATGCGATGATAACTGACATGATGATTCTATCCATGACTCATGACTCATGACCATCCATGATGGCAGTACCAAAATGAATTTTTAAAACTGTAATCATGATGGAAGAAGGAAAACACCTATACAAGCTAAACTAGTGACCAAATTTTTATTTGAAAACCTATTAAGACATAAAAATTTGACCTTATAACTTCACCTAAGTCATGAAAGAGACCATTTGATCACTGGTGACTCCTAAACACTAACATTGGCTCCATTGGGGATGGAAGCTCTGAAAGAGGTGTCAAGAACACCATAGACTAGGTCACCTTATTTATTGGGCATACGATCATATGTACAAAGATTGACTTAACAAAAGTAATACAAACATAACTGACATGATTGAGTTACAAACTGAAAACCTGAACTGTAGACTAACTGCAAACTTTACTGGAAGATACTACTGAAAAAGATGCTCAGAATTGAGCTTATTCATCACACCTACTCTAACTGATCCATACATCACTTGATCAAGTGAAATGGAACAGCCAATGCAACCATGTAAGCATTTTTTCTGCTAGTTGAATTCTCCGCAAGTGCTTGTTGATGAGCAAGAAGGGAAAACTACTAAAAGGCAACTTCCATGAAAACTTGTAAACAGATTGAATCTTAATGAAATTGCAAAGCATGAGCCCACCAGCTGACCTCAAGAATGTTGCAAAAGGATCTTCATAGGAATACATATTGATTTCCAGCCCATCTAATACATTACTGCTCTGCTCTAGGTAGTCTTCATACCTTGATTTTAAAATTTTCCCAACATTCGTGCTTTCCTGAAGTTTCAACTTAAAACAATCATGATAAAGCTGCAAGATTTCCTGTGACCTTTGTGATAAATGTGATGAGATTGTTGATGGACAAGACATTAAAATTGTATATCAAACTAAATCATTATCAAACCTATCTTCAAAGTGACATCCAACCAAAGGATGAAAAATTTGAACACAAATATCATCTATATAATTACCTATTGGATCATTGCAAATATGAGAAATATTTTGTAACTATTGTGGATCATTTCTGATAAAACTACATGATATTGTAAAAAATAATCATGGTCCACACTTTCAGTTGCATTTTCTTCACACTGAATATTGCTTGGTAACTATAATTATGGACTAAAAAAAGGTTTTATATTACAAAAAACATTCTCAACAACTTCAGGAGAAGGTTTCCAACTGTTTTCAACTTGATTATTTTCTTCCTTGGTAACCTTATAGTTTTCTCTTATTATTTCAAATGAAGAGAAACACAAAGGTAAGGAGCCATGGTCAATAATTTCATGGTATTCTCCATGCTCCATATCAAAACTGAAATGTTGCTTAATTAAAACTTCCTCACCCTTGTTTTTAGTTTCACAAACAACTAAAGGAGGATCACTAGGACAACAGAACCCATCCAAATAATTAGGTATCAAATCATTCAAAATCAAAGAAGGTTGTTTCCATTTTGAACTAGCTTTAGACTGCTTCTCTACTTTGGTGAGTTTATAATTTTCCTTTATTAATTAAAATGCAGCATACCATAAAGGTAAAGAGTTATCATCATCCATTTCATCACTCTCTTTGTGTTCACTATCCAAGTTATAAAATGGCTTACCTGATTTAGAACTTTCATCAAACTCCTACGCTCTGTCATAAACCACATGTGCAAGTTGATTGTCTTCCTTAAAGTGCTGAAAACACGTTGCTGGTTGCTCATCGAAATCATCATCATATTTTTTGCTACCCCTTTTTACCCCACTACCACTATTTTCCACCTCCATTCTTATCCTTTTTTGTACTCCTATACCTACTCTACTGCCATTTTTATTGCTCCAAAACTGTCAAAATCCTATTAAGAGGTAAAGCATTTCATTGTGTCATTTTGTTGTTTATTAGTTAAATTTAAGTGAATTTGAGTTGTTACCAAGGAACTAACTAATCAATATGGTCAAGTGTGGATATTGCAGCAGCTGAGCAGGATGAAATTAGGAGAGTGTTGGTCCATGAACCATGTTCCCCCATTTTTGTACTCAACAGCCATTTCGGGATCAGTACTTAACAATGCAAAGGATGGATAGGCCGCATACTTCTAGATGAGCGAGCCACCTCTAGCTATGCTCGAACCAGTTCAACCTCTACCACGATAAATATCTCCACTATCCTCACTAAATTTAGTTGGTACCAATCCTGGGGTTAGTTGAGGGTTGTTATGCTAAAATCGAATAGGTTGTTCCAACGATCTAATCTGGAAGTTCAATTTAGTCGAGCTGTTAGAATTTTCTATGTATGGTTCAGTTTGTTTTTAACCAGGTCGATGCCTATAAAGGCTGCTCTGTAATAGTTAGGAAGGGAGCGAACAGAAGGATATACTATCATTTGTATATTTTATCTCCAGACATATATTTTTAATTAAAATATTGTTATGATGGTGATGTATTGAGTTTAGATCAATTGTTGGATGGCTCACTATGAATTCATGAATTAGATGTGATTGAAGTTTTTCGTTTCCTGTAGGTAAGAAATCCCCTAGGTGTGGCCGGACCCACCACTCTCTAGGATCATTTTTGTATCATTTCTTATGAACATAGTTGTGTGATAGTCATAACTGCTTTTTGTTTATCTCTGGTTTTTTCAATTGTTTATATGTTGCATGAGGTTTCTATTGAATTTGAAATGATTTTAGTATGTTGACTATGTGATGCATTTTCAGATCCTTTACTCCAGCAATTTGAATGTATGGTTATCATGTGATTGGCGCTCCTATTTCTAAGGCAGAGCCATACTATGTTCTCTAAAACCACAAACTGTATTATCCCAACTGTGCTATCGTAGTTATATCAAAACTTGTTTTAATCATATCATAAACTGAATGCTTGTGGTAAGTCGGTCCATCTGATGAAAACACAGAGCAACCCTCGAACAGAAGTCGAGATAATTCATTGAGTAATCAAGATTGATATGGTGTGAGTTTAATTATGCATTGAAGTGGATTTCATTTGATTCCGAATAAATCACATTTGCTTATTTCTTTCAATGATCAAATTGGTTGGTTTCCTGCCAAATTATTTTCATAGATGTGTGTGCCATAGAAATATTGCTTTCCATATTGATTGATTAAGTTAGCTTAACATCATTGGATCTTGTCTTATTTCTCAAATAGATACTCAATAAAATCACAGATCGATTTTAGTAAACGATTTAGTTTTACTTTTCAGTGTGATTTCCCTTACTTCATTTTGAGTGCCGAGCTTCTAGCCTAAGGTAGTTTCCATTAAAGGTGTGCTTGATTTGATTTTGAAGTTAGGTTGCAGAGTGTTGGTTTGCTGAGATTTTGAATAAGCTTTCTTTGAGATTTATGCAACTATAGGATAGTTTCCTGAGTACAATTTTGTGTGCCTGATACCAATTTATAGTTGTTTTATTTGTTTTCATTCTAAAGAATAGAGTTAAGGCTTGAAGCTTGTTCTTAAGGGTATGATAAATTAGGAATATGTATTAGTATGAGAGATAAAGTTTCCCGGTTAAGGGTGTGAAACAGAGTATAGGTTTAAGTTTATCAGTTTATAGACAAGCTTTCATTGGTTTGACAAGGAGAGTTGGTATTTCATTGAGTTAAGTTTTCCTTTCATGATGGTTGAATGCTAGAAGATTGTATTTTGATTTGAAGTTATGGTGTCTTTTAATTTCAGGTATGGGATTTAGATTCGTACTTAGTTAAACAAGCAAGAGGATTGAATAGGTTTTTAGTCAGAGATTCTTCCGAGTTGTGTCCAAGAGTGAAGCTTATCACATATTTTAAGTTACCTTTGGAAAGTTTAGTTTCAAGTTTACTTGCCTTCTGAACATGCTTGAAGTAGATTAGAATTTGCAACTTTCCATTCAAGAGTAGCACAGGTAACAAAATTAGGGTTTCTTAGGGTTTTGACGAGATCTGAATTATTTTATAAAGTGTTTTAATTAGAAGTTTTTTCTTGGCATATATCTTGTGATTCATATTGGGATTTCATTTAAGTATAGATTCATTAAGAGTTTCAAGTTAGAATTTGATTATTGATTCTGCTAGCTAGGGTTTGATGAATTGTGCTCTAGATTCAGCTAATTCATTTCATAAAGGAAACCATTAGAACTTTGAGCAAGAACTAAATTTAGATAGCATGTGTTATCTGGAAATATAGTGTCTATGCAGAGCTGCTAGTCCCACTAAGACTGGTAGCTATCTTAGAAACAAACAAGCTAAAAACTACTTTCGTTTTCCTTTATGAGAAGTAGATAAGAGGGGAACAAAGGAGACCAACCTCTGTCTTGCGCTTGGTTCCTAGCTTGATTCCTCTCCCTTCTGATAGATATTTGCCACTCGCTTCCTCGTCTACAAAACTTCAAAGAGCACCTGTGGAATCAAAGCAGCATAACACTATCCAAGAATAGAGATCTACTACCATAAACAATATAGGACCAGATATACATTGACCACACAAATGCATATATCATCAATCATACAAGAATGTGGAGGAAAACTTGAATAGCTTTATTAATATCAAGAATAGCAAAGAGGATTACAACCAATTGTTCTGACCCAGTGTCATCCTCTCAGTAAGAAAGCCCTTATTCACCTCATGAAAAGCTTAGATCACCCAACATTATGATGTTACACTAAGAAACCAACAGCACTTCCTTACAAGATACAAAATTCTAGCCTCTGGATCTCTGGGATGAGGGATCCATATATAGATGTTTGCAAGGGGGGTGAGTCAGCTTCTGAGATTTGATTAGTGTCCTCTCTCTGATAGTTCTTGATTCCACTTGGAGATTGATGATCTCTTACTCATCCTCGGGCGAATGCAGAGAGGCAAGTGTCAAAGGAGAAGTTTCTAGAAGATTCCATGATATCCCACCTCGCAAATTGACTCTGCCATTTGTCCACTCTCACCCATCACACCCCATAGAAGGGCTTTTCAGTATGCATCACACCTCTTGTGTGCATTTAGGTGGGATGCAGTGCACTTTGACCATGGAGCAGGTGAGATGGCCCAGTTTTGACCAATTTTGAGTAGTTTTTCATGGAGAACTTCTGGGAGATGATGTAATCAGTTGACCTTATTCTTTTAGGGGTTGGAACAACACTTTTAGGGACTTAGGAGACCTCGGTTCATGGACATAATTGATTGGGGTTGCAGTGCCCAAAAATGTCTATAACGGCATGGTATAATTTGTGTTTACAAGCCTGAATTGACATATAGATACAGGAGAATTAATACACCTATTACATCTCTCAACAATACTCATCGTACTAAGGAAAATCAAGTTCATGAGAAATGTCATCAAACATGAACACTGATAAATAAGATTTTTTTTCTTCATTTTGATCTATAAATCCAGTTTTAGGACTGTCCTCAAGTGAATACATAAAATTATCAGCTTCTAGCTCATGACAACATGAGTCAAAAACAAAATAAATTGGGCCAACAACTTCTTCTTCTTCCACAAAATTTGTTTGAGTATGATATCTTAGTTTTTTTTTGTAGCTATGAGTTTATTTTGTAGCATTAAATTTTCCATCAATATTCCCATGGTTTTTATTACTATGTCCAACTTATGATCCGACAATGGGGGAATATCCTCTTTTATTCCTTCCTTCCTTTTAGCTTTAATACTGGCCCTTTTTATCATCAAATTCTCTTCCACATCAACCATGACTTTTTGCATGTCCTTCAAAGTAGTAAGGTTCCTCTCTCTAAGGTGATAAGAAATCTCACCTTCAAAACCATCTAGAAAATGCAACATAGCTAAACTTGGGGGAGGTTTTATATCTGCATGTATGGCATTGTAAACTCTGTTGAAACATGTAGAAAATTCATGGACCGATTCGTCAGACTGTCTCTTTAGGTTCTTGTATTCGTCCATGATCTAGAAAGGGTTCACCTTGACCTCCCATATGCTGAGGAAAACATGTTCAAACTGCTGGAAAGAGGAAATACTTCCAGCTGCCAAACTGTTATACCATGTCCTGACTTCTCCCATAAGGCTTTGAGAAAACAACCTTAATTTCGCATCCTCATAATCAACCTCCTTCAAATCCATAAAATCAATAACTCTACTGACATGCCGCCTAGCTGTAATATTACCTATACTATCAAATTTGGGCAGTCTCTGAGCATAACTTTGTGATAACTCATGCAAAGAGACTGACAGTTTTAATGGAGCATACCGAGCAACAAACATGTCCTTTGTTTGAGAGTAAACTATCTTAGATGGACTATGATTATCATCTGAATCTTTTTTAGGGGTACTATTACAACCAAGATATGTACTTGTAGTTTCAATAGGATGACATAAAACTGTCAAAGGGGACTTATGTACTATTTTGCAGTTTAGATTGGAATTAAACAAATTGGAAAAAATCTCTTTAATGTACTTCGGAAAAAATAAGAGGCACTTGATACAACAAAAAATTATATCCTGCAAAGAATTTAGGTTTAAGTACCTGACTCTCACACGTTGTTTTCCCATCCTTCTTTGATGAAATTTGTCCTTATGCAAATCTGTTTTGAGAACTTGGAGTCACCAGGTGGATATTTCAGCCTTTACTATGCCTAATTGTTGTTTCCCATCAACAATCAGATCTAATCCTTGTCATTCACACCCATGGAAAATATGATCTTTTGTTGCCCGACAACGATGCCAAAATGTTATCTTCCACAATACCAAAGCTGAGAAGGGACATCAAAGGAGGTAACCTCAAATCATTTAGGATTCAGCAACTATCCCTACTAAACCAGAGAGGGATATCTCTATGAATTCACAACCAGTGATGACTAGAATGTGAAAATATGTTAGGATAGACATTTTCAGCTCTATGGTTTTGAAAAGTTTAGGGTTTTTTTGGATCAGGAGTGAGAATCAGGGAACTAGGTCAAAAGATCAAAGGTTTCAGCTGCAAGAGATATAAAGGAGGAGGGTAGGTATGATTTTGTGATACTTAGGCATTTTGTCGATGTAGTGAAAGGTGGAATAACAAAGATCAAAATGAGGATGGAAAGCATGATTTCATTTATCAGAAAACAAGAGACATAACATGAAGTTCCTAACAAAATAGAGCTTAAAACTAAGAATTATGTTTATAACCTTTAAGGAAAATCACTGAAAAGCATAAGCATGGAAAGAGAATGGAATTATAATCAATATAAGATTATAATTGGGGGAAAAAATTATCACAAACTCACAACATAAGAATTCTTGAATAATAGTTGCAATTGTCCTTTGAATATTTGCAAAAGTGATGAAGTACAAGCTCCAAGAGTTCTACTCACTGATGTCCAACCTATTCTCTGACTGAAAAATAGATACATATAGACCAAATAACCATTTCCCCTCTCTTAGGTTCAAATAATTTAGTGGTGGAGCAATTCCCAAAATATCTCTAACCATAACCTAATGACTAGGTAAGTTAACAAATTCTCCTCTTAATAGCAAAACTGATACATTTGACCATAAAGGACATTTACAAGCATGTATCTACTTCACATTCACTCTAACAAACCTATTAACACCTAATTACATCAAAAATGACAAACTACATCAGCGAAGGTTGAATCTGGACCAAGTCAACTGAGGAAAGTGGATTTAAGGTGAAAACGCAGCGAATTCAGGGAAAAGCACAACATGTGAGGACAAAACACAGTGAAATTGGTATAAGTGAATTTTGGAGGCCTTCTCGAGGTCCAAATCCTGATATGAAAAATTTTGGAGATATCTTTGGATGTTTTCTACATGATAGAATCCTAAAGCACTAAGAAAGGTTGCTCCTAGCCCTCCAAAACTTCATTCTCCTAGAGGTACTCCAAAAACTTAGCGTGCTCACAGCAAAAGCGCAGTTCCAACTTGGAGGAGATATTTTACTGCCTTCCTAACCTCCAAATCAATATCTGAAGGTACCATTGGAAATATTAGGATGTCTAGTTGTCAATAGAGTACTTAAGAATGCAAAATGGCCTCTCTAAGGCTCCTAAAAACTCATTCTCCCAAGACTACTCCAGAAATGCAGAAATTCTCCTATAGCAACTATATTTTGGGCATTTCTCCAAAATAATAACACTTGTGAATAAAATGAAGGAGTTTTTTGTCCCTTTTTTATTATTGAAAAAAAAATCTTTCACGTTTTCCAAATTAATCTTCTTTACTTCAAAAACTAATTTTGAAGTAAGATTGTCCTAATGTGTGTCAAATGATTTGTCTCTTGGAATGATTTCTTAAGAAATGGTGAAGACATGATGTCATGGCTGAATTTGGCTCATACCTACTGATATGAAATCCCTTATGCCTCCTCTATTCAGTAGTCTCATAATCCATAACAAACCCTAGCTCATCGGGAGGGGAAATTAGGGTTTGGTGTAGGGAAAAAACAGGGGATTTGGGAAATTTTTGAAATTGAGGGAGATGAATGAGTTAGGGGATCTCTAAATTCTTAGGAAAATTTAGGGAGACATGTATGGATTTTATGGAGTGAGGGGAAGTGGATTTTTTGGATTTGAGTGATGGGCAAGATGAAAAACTAGGAAATACAGTCCTAGTCTAGAAATGCATAGTAGGGACTAGGGTTTGTGAGCAAAAGTGATGAAATGAGGAATTTGATGAGGAAAAGTGTGGGAGATGGTGTATGAAGAGTGTATGAGGGTATATGGTTTCCAATGAATTTATCCTTTGTCTTTTTTCCTTTTATGAGCTGAGTTGACCTCTTTTGAGTGAGGATGGGACCCACTTGTTCTTTTCCAAGAATGACTTTGCATGTTTGAACCTTGTTCTTTTGAGATTTTTATGAGCATTATTATTTTTTGATGCCACAAAACACTTAAAACCATCATTTATAACCTTTTTACAAAATTTACTCTTCCATTCATGATGACCTAAGTGTGACATGACCTTTATTTGATTTTTGATGGTTTGACTCCATCATGACACCTAATGCACCATGAAACCATGAATTTGACCATGCGATTATAACTAACATGATGATTCTATCCATGACTCATGACTCATGGCCATCCATGATGGCGGTACCAAAATGACTTTTTAAAACCCTAATCATGATGGAAGAAGGAAAACACCTAAACAAGCTAAACTAGTGACCAAATTTTTAATTGAAAACCTATTGAGACATTAAAATTTGACCTTATAACTTCACCTAAGACATGAAAGAGACCATTTGATCACTCATGAATCCTAGACACTAACATAAATGATATCAGAGGGAAAATTATGCTTTTTCCCAGATGAAACAAGTGATAGATGAGTCCCTGACATTATATAACCCATAGTTTAACAAAGATTTCTAGTTATATACCTTTTCTTCTAATACTTCAACCACAACTTTTTTTACTCAAAAAGACAATCAAGACAATGAATAACTGATCTCGTTGATGAGCGTTGGACTATAGGTATCAAAATAAAACTATTCTATCATAGATAAACAAGCCTATGCAGTTTACAAGGCGGTGAAGCATTTTAGGCCTTACCTCTTGAAAAGTCATGTTATAATCTTCGTTCCACACCCAACGATTAGATCACTCTTTGTAAAATAAGAGTCGAGTGAAAGGAGGGAGAACTAGATGACGAGTCTGAAATAATATGATTTAGAATTCAAGCCAGTTCACACAATTAAAGGCCACAATCTTTGCCATCTTGCAGTAGAAGAAATGAACTCACCAGAAGATGACTCTTTTGGTTGGGAACAATAAATTGATATGTACAACATTGATCAAGTTACCCCTATAAATGCAACCACTTCTAGTTACAGTGATGCATGGTAGTATATGGAACAAGGCACCTTTCCCTTGCACTTATCAGTGAAACAGAAAGGGGAAATTCATCTCAAAGATTTATCCTATCAACTTGTTCATGGTGTGCTTTTCTGAAAGCACCACAATGGTGTCTTACTTAAATGCTTGGAATCTCCAGATTGGTGGAAATTATGTGGGTCATACTACAACTCAAAAAGTCATGCAAGTTGGATATTATTGACCTGCATTATTTAAATATGCACACATATATGCCCATAAATGTCTTGTATGTCAAATATGTTTTGGCCACAACAGGAGATCGATCGCCCCATTAGAGCCTATTACTGTTGAAGAACCATTTCAACAATGGGGATTAGATGTTATGAAAGAGATATTTCTACATTCATCAAATAAATATTGATATATATTAACCGCCACAACTTATTTCACTCAGTGGGTTGAATATTTACCATTTAGACAAGTGAATGAGCAGGAAGTCATTCACTTCATCAAGCAGAATATCATTACCTAGTGTGGCGTTCCTACGTCACTTCTGTTTGGAAATGCAACTTACCTTTTGTCCCTAAAACTTTATGATTTTTCATTGGAAAACAATATTGTTTTAAAGAATTCATCTAACTATTATCCTCAAGGAAATGGTTTAGCTGAATCTACAAATAAGAATTTAATTCAAATTATAATGAAAATCGTTTACTCTTAGAAAAGAAATTGGCATAATTCATGTGTGAATGCATTATGGACTGACTAAGTTACCCCTAAGCCCTCACTAAAGGCCTCATCTTACTTCTTCATTTATGGAAAATAAGTTATCCTTCTGCCGAACTTGTACGTCCTGACCTTACAACTTTCCTAGGAATCCAGAGGTAAACCATGTCCAACTGTTCAGAGCAGGATATACACCATTATCACACTATAGGAAGAAAGGAATAATACAAAGGATACGTTTGTTGTGAACCAAAACCATATCAAATGCTAGTTTGACAATAAATATATGGGGAATAAGGAGTTTGGCGTCGGAGACCAAGTCTTCAAATGGGACAAGGCCCATGAAGAGAAAGGTAAACACACCAAGTTCCAATCCCTGTGGATCAGACCCTTTACTGTGCATGAGAAACTTGGACATCATACTTACCATCTTCAATATTTAGATGGGAGGATTGACTATTCTCGTCAATGGCTAAGATTTAAAATGTTTCTTTCAGTAGCAGCCTTAGGTTGTGTTTCTACCTATGTACATATTGCTTTCCTTTCTTGTTTTCACTACTATTTTATATCATGAATCATGTTGTGTTCCTATCATTTCCACGTTGTTTTCTTGAAATATTTTTGTTTTGCTTTGAGAAAATGTGAGAAAAGTTTTAAAAGGGTGTTGTGACACCCAACAATGCTTGGATAACTTTTGGTCCCTCTTCTTCACTTGGGTCTAAATATCTTTAAGGTCAATTATGTTTGAATGGAAAACATGATTCATTGTGAATGAAATTTTTTTAGCGGAACCACGATGCCCATATCTATTTTAGGTTCTTCATTCCTTGAATCGACATTGTAATTAAATGGTGTTTTGAATTGCCAATCCAATAAAGTAGAGAAGGGAAAGGAGAAAATTAAAGAGACCAAACTAATTTTAGAGGTATATATAAGAGTCTCTACAAAGAAAGGAACAACCTCTCTTGCACATAAAATAAGTTGGAATCCCTCTTCCACCATAGCGAAATAAAACACCTAGTAAATTCCATGATAATTTTGAAAATAAATAAAGGGTGAAAGAAGTGAAAGGATTTTTGCGTAGAGAGGTGGAGAAAGAAATGTTTCCAGGGTGATGAACAAGCCTGATGGTAGTGAAGAAATTCTTGTGATTCCTTGAAGTGACTCCACCAAGGCACTGCACAGTGCTCTTGGTAGCAAGGAAGCACCATAGATGGTACTTAAACTCTGATTATGTTAAACTCGCAAATATATACTATCCTTCTCCCCAATCAAAATAATTGGGTAGGGAAATTTTTGTGAATGTGTTTGAGATGGAAAAGGGAATAGAGGAGACTACATCTATAACCAAGATAAGTAAGGAAGTTTGGGTGATCTACACAATGAATATATACTTCCTGAAGGGCTAGAATTGGTGAGAAAAAGTTAGACCTAAACAAATAAGTGGGGTTCTTCCAGTTAATCGCCAAGTGTTGTAGCTGCTACAAAACCCTCTAAAGTTTTCCTACATTCAAATTTTAGAGCCTCGTATTGATCATGTGATTTTTTGTTTAGATTCATTAAATTTGTTCCATGCATGTTCTCTAAGTTTTTCAAAGTGTTCAAGTTCCTTTCTAAAGAAGCCCGAAGTGTCATCTTTTGTTAAAGGAAGCTCTGACCAACCTTTAAGAGGTAGATCCAGTTCAATCTCTTCTATTAGTTGATCCTATTTATCATAATAACATGCATTGGACACATTCCCATGGCATAGTGCACCTTTTGATTGCAGTCGACACTTCTGTCGTAAATACATGTGCCCTAACTGTTGCACTTGGATATTACTATCATTTTATTATCATTTGAATGTAATACATGTTGGTTTTGGGTAGTGTTCATATTATGGTCTTGTGTTTGATTATGTACGTGTGTGATCATGTTCAAGACCTATTGTATTCTCTTACTCTTACTCTCTTGTCTCACTGATCTCACACTTAGTCAATTTTGGAGTTCTTCCTTCATGTGCAAGTTATGGGCACATTCAAATTTAATCCAAGGAATGAGTGCATTGCATACTTCCAAGCCTTACTACATAAACTCTTGTATCCTAAAACTACACACTACCCCCATCTTAAGGAAAACTCCCTTCATTGTGCATTGTGCATCCCTAGAACACAGTCACTCAAACCTCTCTACTTACACTTACCAATTACGCAAGACTTGATCATCCCTACCTTGTGTTTCATATTGTGCACTCCCAGTGGAACGTATGGCCATCTCTTGACCCTTGCAGTTGAAACATGGGCTTAACCTAGACTATCCCTTTCAGGCATTGTTCACTGTGCATCCTCATGCCTCAAGCTGGTCACCCTTGTCTCTTGGACTTTCTCTCTGCACCCAAGACTTCCCTCTCCCTCTTTAAATTATGTAGTGCACACTTCCAGTGCCTATACCTTCACCCCTTTCCTCCCAAATCTGCGTTATGCACCCAAGAAGGCTTCTCTCTCATTCCTTACGGATTGTCCCATCACAGTCAACATCTTGCATGAGAAAACAAGGTAGACTAGGTGATTTTGGGACTGGTATTGTCTTTACATGAGTGAAATTCACTTGCAAGTACTACCATCTTAACATGGAAGTTGATATTGAAGGAGATCATTAAGAAGAGGTTGTAAGAAGACACTTGTGGAGACAAGATATAAAGCTACCATCATGTAGAAGATAAAGCAACTTTGAACTATGACAGATAGATGGAAACCAATATGACTTGGAAGGTTATAATACAATAATGAGACCCTTTGGAGGGTGAAGATGAAGTAAAAGTCAGATCTATCATGAAGAATTGAAGACATAATAGCAAAGAGAAGAACTTGGCATCAATACATTACAATGAAGTCTCATGTCACAGTTTCTAAATTATAGCTTCTAAAAGAGTGAATAGAGGAGTGTTATTTTGTTCTATGTATTTTCGGCACATTATTGGTGGAATGTAATTATGTAATTTTGAAAATTGGAAAATGTTGGAAGCCCAAAGGTCCCGCATGGAATGTGAAGAGTCATAGGAGGTCTAAGAGTCATGTAGAAACTCAAGAGTCATGAAGGAGTTGAAGAGTCATGTGGGAGGTGAAAGGTCACATGATTTGTTATAAATAAACCCTCATAACTCAAGCAATGGACTTTTCACCTTTTATTCTCAATCAAGGCATAAGAGAGAATATCATTCTTTTGAGGAGAAAGTGTTGGCTTCATGTTCCAATATTGGTGCTAGTGATTCAACATTATAATTGCCTATCTTGGAACCTTCACATAATGTTTTGAAGTTCTCAAAGTCGACGCACTTTCATGCATGTATCGTGAATGTTGTAAGACCATTCTTTCGTATTTTTGATGTATGTTTGTGTTTGATATGTACTACATAAATTGAACTATTATGTTGGATTTTGTATACATCTTTGAATTGTGTCCTTATTTTCTTTCATGATCGTTGTTACTTTGTGAACTATTTCGCGGATTAATTAACGATTCTTTCTATGTATATGTGTGTATCTTTATTAGGATAGTACAATTAATTTTCTTCTAAAGGCTCACTCTTTATTTTCCCATTCATGAAAGTACCTTATATACATTTCAATTGTGTGCTTCCCAAAGCTTACTTACTTGCTTATCTCAAAAGTATATGCAAGCTCTCTTATGTTGTAAATTGGAACCAAGGCAAACCTTTAAGAACATAATAATGGTAGTCGGGCCTATTTTCTAGATGGGTCTCCTATCCCAAATAGTGTGAGGTCTAATTGGTACTTCATATCGGGGAGACCCCTTGTATGTTGGCAGCTTCCAACACCATGAACAAAAACCTAATTGGGAAAAACAAAAAATTGTTTAGACCCACACCTACAATTTTAACCATTATTCGACTTCATTGTATACAATATTATATATATATATATATATATATATATATATATATATATATATATATAGATAGATATAGATATAGATATAGATATAGATATAGATATAGATATATATACATATACATATTATCATGTGGCATCCATAATCCCTAATCCACTAACTTTAATTATATTACAACATTAATTCCTTAACCAAAATTAAAAAACCATGGGATGAACCACCATGCACCACAAATCTCCAAAAGTGAAAAAAATGTTCCTAAAATCACCAATAGAGGATGAAACAAACCACCCAATTTTCACAGCCTTCATTTCTTAACCAAAAAAAAAGAAGCATGGGTTGTGTGACCATGCACCACAAAATCTCTGAAAGTGAAAACAGTGTGACCTTCCCACCACCATTGGTGCATATGAATTGCACACGGGGCTAGTCATGCAAAGCATATAACACATACACAATCATTATAAGAAAGGAGTGGAGGGAAGAAATGTCAATCCCTCCCTCCGTAGTATTAGAAATTAATTAACAGAGCAATGGAACATATGAAATATTGCAGGAAATTAAACACAGACATGCATAAAACAAGAAAGGCACAGGCATACGTGGTTCACCCATTGTGGGTGATGCAACCATATGGCTGCCACACCCTAAACACCCTATTGGGACTCTTAACCCTCATCAAACTTTTGTTACTTTAGCCATAATCCCTTACTTTAACAATTATCAGTCATGGGTCTATGGTTTACACCCTCAAAATCTTATCGAAAGCGTTGTTCAAATGCGTTAGGCTTTAAAAACCTGGGACCATACCTTTTTACTGAAATACACAGAAACACGAGAAAACCAAAGAAAACCCCGCTCTGAATGCTTTATCCGGATCTCAAATTTTATACATCCACAACCATAATTATCAACGGATCCGTCTTTTAGTCCATCGCCTTTCCGCTATCATTCTATATCTCCGATATCCGATCAGTTGATCTCCGCCGTCCAATTCTTCTCCGACCTAACAGTCAACATTCACTCCAAACATTTAAATTGACACGTCAATCCTCCACCATCGATCTGCACATAGTGGATCCGATGGTCCACATCTATTTTGGGTGGACAATTAACATGAGAATTAACCACCTGATAAAGCGGTTTCCCTATTCAACCTCGTGCTACGTGTCGAATGGTTAATGGGATCGGTGGCTGCCCTTCAATACAACTTATGACATTTTGATTGCCCGAAAACCACTTCCACTATTGTGAAACCACTTTCGTGATCCAACGGTTGTAATTTGTTCACGATCCAATGGCCACGATTGAATCGCACAATCGCAAGTCCACTTGCCAGGCTCCTTCCACTTCAATGCACCGATCTGATCATTCTTACAGACCTGATAAGGGTATAGGTTCCTGTCGATAAAATTTTAAGTTCGGATTTCGGATCCGACTGTGTTTTGTGCTAAATCTTAATGTAAATTGGATTTACGCTCGTGAGACTGAAACTATGCAAACAAGCTTCGCCGACCCGATAAGAGTGATCCGACGGTTAGGATTAAATCGCACCAAAACAATGATATTTAAAAAGGCCTTGAACTTCTATTAATCCCTCGATTTAGAAGTGAAGCATAAAAAAAAAACAAAGGAATAAACACTCGCCCGAATACAAAGGAAATAGGAGCCTAACGAGGGCTTCCGCAGACTCAATAGTTGATCACACACAAAATATCATTCATTCATAATAAAAATAATTACAGAGTCTCGCCTTGGCCCGATTACAAAAATAAAAGACCTCTATTTCAAATGCAATCCAAACACTATTCTTACGCTCGCTCCACTCAATCCTCTCCTGAATCCTTTCTCTCTAGCCTAATTCTTCAAATTAGTGGCCTCTGTTCCTAATCTGCCTGTAGGCTTACAACTCCATCATGAATCTTATGTCTCTGTCTCTTTCAAAAAAGAATGAAAATACATATATGTTATATCTAACCATCTCCTTCCACAAATGAAGGAATTCACAATATATTTAGAAATCAAATCCTTCCCTAACTAATCATTCTAACTACTTGGCTTGATCTCCATGCAGGGAGGATCACTTGCCACTTATTCCCAATTCTACTCAGAATTAGGCAACAATTAACTACTTACATACTTTGCAATTAATAAAATTAAACAACCAATTCTTCCTCCACACTTTCATTATCCACAACATGTGACCACACCATCACATTGATGGATAGGCCCAGATGCTCCTGCATCAGACTCTCAAGGTTAAAAATAATCATGATCTCCTGATCATGTGCTTCTGATCTATGTCCTCCTGTTTCCCATACTTTGTTTGGTGGTCTGTCCTTGGTTACTGCTGCTGTTTGTTGTTCTCCCGGTCTCCATGCTTTATGTTGCATTGTCCCACTAGCCATGCTCTCACTGTGTACTACTATCTTCTTCATATATCTTACTGCTTTTTTCTTATCATCACAATTTATGTCAGGCTTCAACACTTTAATTTGCAATTTACCATTACCTTCACCTATTCCATTCTTTCCAACCAATCTTGCTTTCTCCTTTTGTCCTCTATGTATTATATTGGAATGTTGTTGTATGAGTCTCCACAACTCATCTATTTCTTTGTCCACTTCACTACTTAGATGATGAATACTATTCCCCTGCAACTGGATGTGTTGTTGCATAAGAACATCATAATCCATGTGCCAATACGTTTCTAAAACATACAAATTCCTTCTCCATTGATCCCCTGCAACAATTCCAACTCCTTCTTCTGGTTTCTCACTCATGGCTTCATCACTTCTTACTTCAATTCCCAGTGTACCTGCAATTCCACAAATTTCCTGAAAACTAAGAATTCTTCCCGCTTGCTTAGGTACTTAGAATACCTCTTCTTGTAGTAACTTAATTTATGCACCCTTAAGGATCATGGCATCATACTTGTCTACTTCTTAAATGTCATTTTCAGCCTCTTCTTCATCAATAACTCCCTATAGTGAAAGAGTAATCCTGTTACTATTATCTCTTGAACTCATCTCTAGTTCAACAATTCCATACTGTAGATTCAACATAATTCCATCTTTCTGAGACATTCTGATCTCATCCTTCCTTACTTCTATCTGATCTTCATAATTCATAATTAACTCATTGTTTCAAATTGACTTCACATTGCCTTGTTTCTACATATAAATATTCACCAGAATCAATCATTTCATTAAACACAAATGCTTTACCCTATTTCTTCATTATGCCAACATTTTTGACAACTTCTTTTCCATATTTTTCATTCATGACAACTTCTTCATTCTCATCCAGTTCTGGTTGTACAATCTGATCACTTATTCTTTGGTTTTCTTGCCTCTTCTCCAAAAGACTAGACTCATGCCACAAATCTATCATCTCATTTTGAATTTCTCCCAAGAGCTCTGTACGATCTTTACTAACTTCATTGTCTTCAACATGTGTCTCTAGTCCTTCTTTACTCTGGCTTTCTTCAAGGTCAATAATCTTCAATAACTAATTGATATCTACAAAGTCTTCTATATCTACCTTCAGTAGTTTCTTTCCTTTGGCTTCAGTCCTCAATAGTTGTCCAATATCTGCATAATTCACTACATCTATGTTTAATAGCTGCTCTTTCCTCTGCATCACAAGATTATGTTAATTTCCTTCTTCTAACTTTTGAAAAATCATATCTTTGTTTTCCCTTTCCCTTATGACAACATTAGACAGTTGCCTTACTTCAGCGTATCCTGCATTTACACACAAAATATTAGTTTCAAAATTATGAGACATCAAGGTCTCAAATAATTTCATCATCAATCCTTCTGGTTGACTTTCACTTCCTAAATACACCATAGGATTCTCCATTTGCTTTGTATTTGCTTCATCATTTTCTCTGAGAAAACTCTTTGTTCCATATTCGTATGAATGGATCTCTTCCTTTCCAAACACTTCTTTGATCTCAATAATTCCTTAGCCATCCTACTTTTGACTTATCTTTTGGATGTCATCTGACTGGACATCTTCCTTCACTTGAATGTAACTTTTCTCTTTATTCTTCATATGACTGTGGGTAGTCATCTTTCCACCTGTTGATTTGATAGTTTCCAACAACTGATTGTTTTCCGTCAAGTTTTCATGACCTCCAAGAAAAAAATAATTTTCAGTTTTCAAAATATGATACCTTCCATCCTCTTTTGATGCTTCAAGCACCAATCTTCCATCATAGATCTTCTAGATTTCAGCAGATCCTTCTTGATGTGACTCCATTCCTTTGAGTCTCTCCTTCTCTAACAAATCAATATGAATTTTTTCAAGTTCCCTGAACTCGCTTATCAGCTTGTCATTCCACCTCTGTTGTAATAGCTTCCACTTGACTCGTTTCTTTGTCCTCCATATGTATCTTCGGTCTTCATCTGTCTTCCTTTGTAGCCATTCTGTAATTATATTTAGTTATGTTCTCATTACTGCCAGACATATCTCTTGTTCTTCATTCTACTACCAGTTGTTATACTCCTGCAATCTAATGCCTTCCTCAAATTTACTCCCATGTAGCTGATCATCTCTTTTAAATTGCTGGTTTCTTCCATCTTCATCCTGCTGGATTAATACTTTTGTCTCCTTCATGTCTCTAAGGACATAACTTCCTTGTTGTTCCTAATCTTTCATTTCACCTTCAAATAATCTCTGCTCAATTTCTCTGATTTCAGCATCATATTTATTAATGTTGTCTTCCATACCTACAGTCACAACATTAACTGAAGAGTCTAAACATTTAATTAACTCTATAAATGTTTGAGATAGTTCATCCTTATTATGCATGGTAACCATAATCTCTTCTTTATCCGGTTATGAAAGCTTCATTTCTCCTTCAAGTTCCTTGAGCAATCTTTCCAAGAATTATATTTCCATGTGAAATCTCTCCAGTAGTTCATCACAACTTCCATTCTCAGCTTCATTCTTTTTCTGGCAATCCTCCTAAGTTATCTTGTTTTCTGCACTATCATATTGCAAATTTCTTTCGTCAATTTCATCAGAAAAATTCATTTGTTTACCTTCTTGGAATACCACTATGGCATTTTCATTATGCTTCTGGTCCCTTTTAACTTCATCTAACTGTCTTACACCAAACATAAATTCATCTATGAACTCTTTCTGTTGCAATAAATCAACACCTTCGTCCTCTAAAAGGCATTCTCCATCATACTTCACCTCAAGGGATTCATTCTTGTTTGTGATAATTTCACCAGACTTTCCATCATCCTCTGCACATCCTGCAAACATACACAGACTATGAGAATTAAAATCACAAGGCTTCATTGTCTCATATGCTTCCCATATCATCATATCTTCTAATTGTTCTGAACTATTCCAATAGTTCATGAGATCTTCAGATGACCTCTCATTATCCTCTTCACCCAACATTTCACCCTGTTTTGGTCTACAAATGGAAACTTCCATTTCTACCTCTACTTCTTTGAGGTTTTGTTATGAAACCAGCTCACCAAAAGATAGAAAAGAGAGATCCACGCCTTAGAATTCAGCCTCTTTGAGGGGGAAACCTCCTTTACATTACATAAATGACAATTCTTGGATGATACAAATGAAAAGACCTCCTTTCTATATATAGGAGTCTAAGAGGTCATAACATAATTAGAGCCGACATAACAATAATAATGTAAGGGCACAATAATAACAATAGTGGGCTTCTATGGGGCACAATAGTAACAATATGGGCACTACATGGGTACAACAATATAATAAGTGGGTTATACTAATAACAATAAGGGGTTACACTAGTAGTATAGGGGCCTAACATGCCCCTCTCCTTCAAAAAGCGTTGTCCTCAACGCTTGAGTAGTTCTTGATGCTTCTGTATAAAATTCTTGTCCTCCCATGTGGAATCTTCAGCGGGTAAGTTCTTCCACTTGATGAGATACTCTGAAATTGATCGATTTCGTAGTTTTCGGGTTCTTGTTTCTGTGATTGCTCTAGGTTCCAATATGATTTTTCCTTCTTCTTCAATTTCTGGCAATATTGTTTGAATTGGGATCTTTTGTAACTTTTGAATAAGTGGCCATACTTCTTCGTCCTTCTTCCATTCATCCCTTGCTTCATTTATCCAATCTGGTTGGATAATATAAATAGCACAAAACAATGATGCCACCTCCTCATCCTTGAAGAGTCTTCCCATTCGGTAAGGTCACCATTTTTTAAGTGCATGTAGTATTTCCAACATTTCCTTCTCATAAATAGCTTTCTTGAGATGTAGCAGTAAAAATACCCAGTCACCTACATCAAAACATTTTTCACTACAATGTTTATCTACCTGTTGTTTCGTTTGATTTTGCACTGAAGTGGCGTGATCCTTTAAAAGTTGGAGAACTTGTTGTTGATGCTCGATGTGATATTTCACTGCTTGAAACTTTTTCTTCTTGATATGTCCTTCTATCTCTAGAGTTTGAGGAGTGGTAATTTCTTCCAATCCTTTACAAGATATGGTCGGATTTATTTGTTCTTCATCTAGGCTTTGTTCCTGGAATATATTCTCTTCTTTTGACCTTTCTTGCTCCTTTTCTTCTTCCTCTTCACAATCTATGTAGAATAATTTCTTCTCAGCACACTTATGACCTTTTGTGTATTTGCTATCACAATTGTAACAAAGCCCTTTTGCTCTTTTTTCTTCCAATTGTTGTGGTGTCAACCTTGTAGGTTGTGGAAGACTATGGGCAACAACACTTCCGTTTTTATAGTTGTGAATGGTATGCTTCCTAGTTGCCATAATTTTTCTTTCCATTTTTCTTGCTAACCTGAATGCCTTCTCTAATGAATCAGGTTCCCAAAGGCGCACATCATGTTGGATATTATCCTTTAAAGACCCTATGAACACATCAATCCTATGCTCCTCTGGAATATCTTTTACCCTTATGTTCAATTTTTGGAACTCCTCAATGTGCTCCATTATTGAACCCTTTTGTTTGAGACTTATCAATTGGCTAAAAAAAGTGTTACTTTTTGTATCCTCATAATGTGCTATCAATTCTTTCGTAAAAATTCCCAAGTGATAAATTGTTTACGAGAACAAAGCCATTGATACCATACAAACTGATTTGGTTCCAAATATAAAGTTGCCATACGTACCTTTTGTGTGTTTTGCACATTATTGAGATCGAAGAATTGCTCCTCTGTAATATCCATGTGGCGAGATCCTTGCCATCAAACTTCCTCATATCGATTTTTGGAATGTGGTGATTCTTCAATCCAACATTAGCGTCTATGGAATCATGATTAACATTTCTTTTATTCTCATCATGAGTTTTCTTTACTACCTTTTCACCATTAGTAAGTATTTCTTGTAGAAAATTAGTCAAATTTGTCTTCAAATCTACCATGCCTCTCTTCAAATTTTTGTTCAAATCTATCTTCAATTGTCCATCTTAGCTTCCATGCCATTCATCTTAGCTTCCACGCCATTTATCTTAGCTTCCACGCCATTTATCTTAGCATCTGTTAACTTTTGTGAGCGTGACATTTGTTGCACTTGTTCTTGTAATTTTGATATATCATGTAGCATTTCTTCCTCTTCTTCATGAGTCATGCTAGAGCTTTCAGGTTCCTTACTAGGTGTTTGCATTTTATTTCCTCGGGGCATCAGTTACCGATAATAATGCTCTACTATGCCCTTTGAATTCCTTCAAAATAAATGTTCAAACCAAGCTTAAGCAAACATTTAAAAAAATCTACACACCTTTTTTCACTTTGTAGGAGCTCGATATTGCCTCTGATGTATCTCTGTACTTTCCAGTCATATAGTTCTGAACTTGTGACCTGTAGTAGCTCTCTGTGTCCTCTTTCCAATGCCACAAGTCTGACCCAAATTGGATTCTCCAAGGAAGAGTTATGCGAAATCTTCCACAGTGACTTGATTATAGACTAGTTCAGTAGAGCTAACTTGTACGACGTGTCGCGAGTCACTGTTTCAACCTTTGGATCTAAAAAACACCCACAAGGAACTACAATCCGTCCTCTTTCTGTACCTTTTTACAAAATCTCAATCCGATCCTCAAAGAGAAAGTTATGACGATTTTCCCTAGGTCACCTGTTTTGAGTGTAATTCAGGAGTCTGCAAAAAGACCAACTTCCTTAGATACCAAATGTTATGAAACCAGCTCAAGAAAAGATAGAAAAGATAGATCAACGCCTTAGAATTCAGCCTCTTCGAGGGGGCAACCTCCTTTACATTACATAAATGAACAATTCTTGGATTCATTTCTTCTTTCTCGATGTGATATTTCACTTCTTGCACCTTTTTCTTCTTGATATGTCCTTCTATCTTGAGAGTTTGAGGAGTGGTAATTCTTGCCAATGCTTTACAAGATATGGTCTGATTCATTTCTTCTTTCTCTGGGGTGGGATCCTGGCGTATATCTTCTTCTTTTGTTGTTTCTTGATCCTTTTCTTCCTCCTCTTCATATTCTATGTAAAATAATTTCTTCTCAGCACACTTATGACCTTTAGTGCATTTGCTATCACAATTGTAACAAAGCCCTTTTTCTCTTTTTTCTTCCAATTGTTGCGGTGTGACCCTTGTAGGTTGTGGAAGGCTAGGAGAAACAACACTTCCATCTTTATAGTTGTGAGGGGTACACTTCCTGGTTTCCATAATTTTGCTTTCCACTATGTCACAGAGCCCTTTTACTCTTTCCAATTGTTGTGATGTTGCTCTAAAGAAGGTGTTGCTCTTTATATCCTCATAATGTGCTATCATTTCCTCCGTGAAAATTGACCACGTAACAAGTTGTTTACGAGAACAAAGCCCTTTGTACCATAAAAATTGATCTGGTTCTAAATATGAAGATGCAATACATACCTTTTGTAACAATTGTACACCATGTAGATCAAAATATTGCTCCATTTGAAGTATCCAGTTTACCGGATCCTTGCCATCAAACTTCCTCATCTTGCTTTTTCTTGATTTTAGGAGCTCGACCTTGAAACAACTGTAACTATGTACTTTCAGATCTTTAAGTTTTGAAATTCTGACCTGTAGTAGGCCTCTACGTCCTCTTTCCAATGCCACCAGTCTGATCCAAATTGGATTCTCCAAGAAAGCGTTATGCACAATCTCTCAAGATGACCTGATTAGAGACTAGTTCAGTAGAGCGAACTTGTATGACGTGCCACGAGTCACTGTTTCGACCTTTGGATCTGAAAAACACCCAAAAGAAACTACAGTCCGTCCTCTTTCTATACCTTCTTACAAAACTTCAATCCGATGCTCATAAAGAAAGTTATGACGATTTTCCCCAGGTCACCTGTTTTGAGTGTAATTCAGGAGTCTGCAAAAAGACCAACTTCCTCAGATCATATCTCCGAAAATATCGCGCAAAAAGCTCTGAAATTTGGACCCAAGGTTCAGTGCGATTTCTTCTCAAATGGGTTCTTCTTGCAACTTCTGAAACATCACAGAAAAAAAGTTATAGCGAAAATGCCACGATGACCTGTTTGGAGCAGCGAAACCCTAGAATCCAAAGCTCTGATACCAAATGTTATGAAACCAGCTCACAAAAAGATAGAAAAGAGAGATCCACGCCTTAGAATTCAGCCTCTTCGAGGGGGAAACCTCCTTTACATTACATAAATGACAATTCTTGGATGATACAAATGAAAAGACCTCCTTTCTATATATAGGAGTCTAAGAGGTCATAACATAATCAGAGCCGACATAACAATAATAATGTAAGGGCACAATAATAACAATAGTGGGCTTCTATGGGCCACAATAGTAACAATATGGGCACTACATGGGTACAACAATATAATAAGTGGGTTATACTAATAAAAATAAGGGGTTACACTAGTAGTATAGGGGCCTAACAGGTTTTCCATCAACCACTTTACCTATTCTTGTTGCAGCCTTCTCTGCAACTTAGGCCACTTCACTGGCTTCCTCTTTAAGACCCAACCTTGTCTTTGGTTCTCCTCTAGCAGCATTACTAACACATCGAGTTCTTCTCTTATCTCAACTATTTCCTTGTCAATCTCTGCTGGACTCATCCATTTCCTATGGATTGTTTGAGGACCCTTCTCCTTCATCTTGTAGCCTTCTTCTAAACCTTCCATATGACTTTCCATAGCCATCTTCTCTTTTGTGTGAGCTCCTACACCTGCAACCAATCAACTTCCTTCTAAGTTGATCTTCTCACCAAGCTTCTCCTCTGCCTAGTCTCCAAGTCCTCTTTCCTTCGAACTTGTATTGAGCAATCTTGCTCTCTCTTTGGTTGCTCCACTCACTTCTCTTAAGGACTCCTCTATCCCTATCTATTCCAAGCCTCGGCGGGAATGAGGTTCTACTACAATCTCTAAGAACTACCCAAAATTTCTTCTACAGTCTTACTGCTGTAGTCTTGTGCCCAACGTTACCATTCCTTCAATTGCTACAACTTTCATACCTTTTGTATAATAAATCTTCATAAGCAAGACATCCTTGCTTTGATACCAAAAATGATGCAACTATATGGCTGCCACACCCTAAACACCCTATCGGGACTCTTAACCCTCATCAAAATTTTTAACTTTAACCATAATCCCTTTAACAATTATCAGTCGTGGGTATATGGTTTACACCCTCAAAATCTTATCGAAAGCGTTCTTCAAATGTGTTAGGCTTTAAAAACCCAGGACCATACCTTTTTACCAAAATACACAGAAACACAGGAAAACCAAAGAAAACCCCACTCCGAACGCTTTATCCGGATCTCAAATTTTATACGTCCACTACCATAATTATCGGCGGATCCTTCTTTTGGTCTATCACCTTTCTGCTGTCATTCTATATCTCTGATCTCCGCCATCCAATTCTTCTCCGATCTAATGGTCAACATTCACTCCAAACATTTAAACTAACACATCAATCCTCCACTGTCAATCTATGCGTAGTGGATCCGATGGTCCACATCTATTTCGGGTGGACAATTAACATGGGAATTAACTGCCCGATAAAGTGGTTTCCCTATTCAACCTCGTGCTACGTGTCAAGCGTTTAATGGGATCGGGTAACTGCCCTTCAATATAGCTTACGACCTTTCGCTCGCCGAAAAACCACTTCCATTGTTGCAAAACCACTTTCGCGATCCAACGGTTATAATTTGTTCATGATCAAATGGCCACGATTGAATTGCACAATCTCAAGTCCACTTGCTAGGCTCCTTCCGCTTCAATGCGCCAATCCAATCATTCTTATAGACCCAATAAGGGTATAGGTTCCCGTCGATAAAATTTCAAGTCTGGATTTTGGATCTGACTGTGTTTTGCGCTAAATCTTAGTGTAAATTGGATTTACACTCGCGGGACAGCAACTATGCAAACAAGCTTCGCCGACCTGATAAGGGTGATCCAATAGTTAGGATTAAATCACACCAAAACAATGATATTTGAAAAGGCCTCGAACTTCTGTTAATCCCACCATTTAGACGTGAAGCATAAAAAAAACAAAGGAATAAACACTCACCCGAATACAAAGGAAATAGGAACCCAATGAGGGTTTCCGCAGGCTCGATAGTTGATCACACACAAAATGTCATTCATTCATAATAAAAATAATTGCAAAGTCTCGCCTTGGCATGATTACACAAATAAAAGACCTCTGTTTCAAATACAATCCAAACACTATTCTTGCTCTCGCTCCACTCAATCCTCTCTTGAATCCTTTCTCTCTGGACTGATTCTTCAAATTAGTTGCTTATGTTCCTAATCTGCCCATAGGCTTACAACTCCATCATGAATCCTATCTTTCTGTCTCTTTTAGAAAAGAAGGAAATACATATATGTTCTATCTAACCATCTCCTTCCACAAATGAAGGAATTCACAATATATTTAGAAATCAAATCCTACCCTAACGAATCATTCTAACTACTTGGCTTGATCTCCACACAGGGAGGATCACTTGCCACCTATTCCCAATTCTATTCAGAATTAGGCAACAATTAACTACTTACATACTTTGCAATTAATAAAATTAAACAACCAATTCTTCCTCCAAACTTTCATTAACCACAACATGTGACCACACCATCACATTGCTGGCTAGGCCTAGATGCTCCTGCATCAGTGGGATATGTCCATGGAGAAACAGATAGGTCCTTCAATTCTATTATCCAACGAAATGAGCAATACACTATACAACACATATTTTGTAACAATCTCCTACTACATCTCTTCCTCTCACAATCACTTAGAATACCCACAACCGCAATACAATACATCATATAAAACTGAGGGTTTCCTTTTCACATTCTAGGGTAAAAAACCCTAAATCACATAACTTTGATCGTTTTATATTATGTCCAATGAACAACCCATATTAGTAATGAAATTATAATATTTTGCAAGGAATCTCATAAAATTGTAATCACCCCCTCTAGACCCCCTTGACGACAATCCTATGAGCAGAGTTGCCACCCCGTTAGGAAATGGGGTCCAACACAGCTAAAATGATACCTCTAAATAAAGAAGATAATCAAGCTTCACACCCAATACCCAATCACCCATTCCTTCATGAAAATTCAAGTTAGGAGAAAGAATATCGGGAAAAAGATACTTCTTTGGGGAAAAATGGAGTTCTTGATGAAGAATATTTATCCCACCTCTTATATGATCCATGGATAGATGGTAGATGGATTATTGGGTAATATTAGGCCTCAATATTGAATAG
The DNA here is from genome assembly GCA_031772625.1 of Pinus tabuliformis. NCBI lineage: Eukaryota > Viridiplantae > Streptophyta > Pinopsida > Pinales > Pinaceae > Pinus > Pinus tabuliformis. Next base: position 1,050,378,719 of record CM062817.1, on the reverse strand, counting down.
GGATAATTTTTTTTTTTATGCACATTGCTAGCCTTTTGGATATCCAATAATTCATAATTTATTGCCCAAGAAGCTAGATAGAGTACTATAAATGATTTGTGAAAGTGGATAGGGACTTGAGCTCTTATTATAGATATTTAATAGAATATAGAAGAGGATTATTCATGAGGTACTAAAGTGCAAAGACGAGGGTGGATTATTGTGTTGCATAGGGTAGTGGAGAGAGTGCCAAGAGAAAGATTGAACAAGAAAAACTTAACAATGACCTACTTATTTGATCTTGGAGGTTTCAGGGTTTCAAGGAGTAAGTGAATAGGGATCTTGAACATATCTCCTTTCCTCCAGTGGTCTCGTAACCTAGTAGATGAGTGGAATCCATAGAGGAATTTACCTTAGTTGAGAGGAAAGTTGCTTACATTAAATCAATTTCCTTGGATATTAGTTTGTGAAAAGGTAGATATACTTATTCTTATTTTTATAAATACATTCCTCTGCAATGGAAGACATATTTACATTATATTTTATGAGAACGTGCCATAAAAAAAACTATATATGTTAGTAGATGAAATAGTTGATGTAATATTTAATTAATTTTTTAGACATGTGGAAATACATTGGGAATTCTAGCATGCCAAGTATTTCAAAAAGGTAAAATGTTAAAAAATGATTCCTTTCTCAATATAATAATGATAATTATAAGTTATGTTCCCTAAGGAATTCCCTAGTGATTTTCTAAAAATCTTCATTTGAAATTATTACAAATCTGGTGATTTTTCCTATTGGAGTACATCATATTCCGAGTTGTTTTTCTAAGTGCACATCACAATAATCCTTATCATACATTTTATTATATGATTTAGAAAGGTTGGAAATATTATAAATCTAGTGTTTTTTTCTATAGGAGTGCATCATATTCCTAGTTTTTTTTCTAAGTGCACATCAGTATAATCTTTATCAAGCATTTTATTATATTATTTAAAAAGGTTAATTGATGGTTGAACCTTGTTGTTACATATTTTTATTTTATTTTCCTAGTTTTATAATAACCTTGTTATATTTGGCTACAAAAATGATGGCCATAGAACAATTTGACATGGTTGTAGATCCCTTATAGAAATTGTTAAATATCTATTGTTGTTATGATTTTTAATTTATAGTGGTTGTAAATACCCTTATAATAATTTCTATGGATTTGTTGTTGCTATCATTTTGAATTTGTAGTGGCTATGTATCCCTAAATAGTTGTTACAAATTTGTTTTAGTTGTCATTTAAAATTTTCATTGGCTATAGATCCCATGTAATTGTGTCTATAGATTTGTTTTACCTCATGATTTGAATTTGTAGGGGCTATGTATCCCTTATACAAGTTGATACATATTTGTTGTAGCTATTGTCTTGAATTTGTCATGGTTGTAGATCCACTATATCAATTGCTATGGGTTTGTTGTTGCTATTGTTCTAAATTCATAGAGGCTATATATCCATTATAATTGAGGCTACAAAATCACCTGAATTGTAGAGTCTAAAGAAAAGTCTAAACATGAAGACATTAAATTGTTATTATAGGATTGCCATCCTTGAAAGTGAATAATCACTCCAATGAGTAGATTCTATGTGATTATTGAGCTGAGTCTATTTAATTAAATCCATAGATGGATTTAATATATGAAATAAATTTATGTAATTATGATTATTTTGAGTGCCATTAGTTCACAATTGTTATCATCCTAGAAATATGTTATGTGGAACAATTTTGAATGCTAGTTAGCAATTGATTTGAAATATTGAAAATTGACTTGTAATAACTAATGAGTTCTAATGCCAAACTCTATTATTACATATAAGTGGAATGGTTCCAAAATTGTCATGCGGAAAGAGTCAATTTTGCGGACAAAACCGACCTCCCTAGAAGCTAAGGCTTTCTAGTGACAAATAAGACAATTAAGCACTATCTTTCCCTAAATATGCATTTAAAATACAAGCAACCAGGTGTTTAAAACATGCCTTTAGTCCAACGCTATTTGTAGCAGTCTAGCCTCTCCGATCCAGATGAGCTCCTCCTTCTCTTTGAAACCTGCATTCACTAGCAAGCAAACGATTACATAGCACCTGAATAACTCATATAATAAAACATATTCATCATAAAGACCAAGGAGTATATGAAACAAATTATATATAACAACTTGTTGAGAAAAATGAACTTAATTGTATTAATTGGAAACAAAAGAAACCATTACAACCAGTGTCTTGGTGTTGTGCAGGTCCCTCCCAGGGTCCAGCAAGAGTTCTCCTTTACTTTGATCAGCTCACCCACTTCCAAATGAAGCTAAGAAAGGATGGGGATCTCTCCTCTCAAGCTCTATAAGGGAGTCCTAATTTCAGCAGCATCTACCCTTAGGAATGTTCAGCTTTCAACCTCTCCTCCCTCTGGCCCAATGCCTATATTTATAATGCTTTGGAGGAAGTTAATCAGGTCCACCATCAATGGGATAAGCCCCTCTTTCAATGGGATAGTTCCCCTCTTGATGGGATAAGTTCCTCTTTCATAGGGATACATGAACCATCTGGAGGCGCTCAATACACGTCAAACCATCTTATAGAATGCTCTAGATTTGACCACAAGTAACTTTTTTGAAGTAAAACTCATGCATTTTGACCTTTACAGGAGTACGCACCCACCCTTTTACAGACAGAGCGCACAAGTACGCAGGTATTGTGAGCTTGAGGTGCGTACACGCAGGTAAGGTTAAGAGAAACTGTGTAACCAGAGTTAATTGACTTTTTAAGGACTTTCTCTCTTTCTTGGAGTTTGACATGAGGAGCAGAGGTATAAGACTTGCCAAGGAGGACCGTATGACAGTTGATGGAGCCATACTGACTGCAGATAGTCATGGTGACAAATTTTAGTGTAACAAAATTTTTTATATATTGTGGAAATTTATTTTAGGTATTCTTGTTATCCTTGAATTATTAGATAAACAATCACTATTTTTAGGTTGGTACAAAAGGTATGTTACAAATTGGTGTTAGAGACATTGGTTACAATATAGGGGTTGTATGGTCTCAAGGGTAATGAATGAATTTTTTTTTGCCTTTGGTGTCATATGAGTTAACAATAAGAGGTTTAATAAAAATTACATGCATAGGATTTGACTTATTCATAGTATGCATAAAAATATTTGCAAACTTCTTGTTACATATTAAGAATACAACTAGCATATGATTGCATACATTTGTATTATATGTGTGTTGTAATAAAACTATGTTTAACAAGTTTCAAAGAATTTCTTGATTGTCCTAAACAAAATATTCATGCATGAAATATTTTAAACTGGTTATATTAGACAATTTGAATTTTGAAGATATAGTATAGATTTAAATATATGCATGCAACTATAATTTCAAATGCCAACATTGCATACACTTTCCAATCATTGTTGTTTTATTCATCACACTTGTATAAATTTTGGAATGAATATATGAAAACATATGAATGCAAATCCATATTTAGAATATAACAAACATGGTGTGAACTTGTGATGTAGTGTAAGGGATTGAGAAGTTTAAATATTTTCACAAATAGCATGCATGCATGTTTCTCCTTGAAGCTATAGTCCTACATGAGATAAACAAATGGACTTTTCCTATAACAATGGATATTAGGCATTGCTAAAAATGGTTCATTTGATAATGCCATCATAGAGATTCTTACTAATACTTGGGAAAATTTTAATTCATGTTAAGGATCCTTAGTAATAGGAATTTCCATTTAACATGTTTGAGAGTAAATTGTAACACAACCTCCCACCCCTTAGATTATTCTCAGGAAGTGGAAGGTGGTACATCAAAATTAACCCAATATATAAGGTCTATTATAAAGATGCGGTCACAAAATAATATTTTTCCAACCTCCTTGAAACTCAAAGAAAATTCCACCATCACATTTAACTCATTGAAAGCTTTGTGGTGATAATTTTTTTATCTCAATCTGGATTCTTTATTGAAGTTATTCCTATTTAAAAAATTTCTCACTATTCCTTGCCACATTAGCTAGAATGGCCATGTGGAAATTTTGAATGACATACGTGAATTTTCTACGTAGCTCAAAATATAGTGTGGATCTTGCCACATCATAACACCATAGGGCCTCCACGACATTCCTTTGGAAAATACCTTGCTCAAACCTCCATGGCGCAAGGATGAATTTCTTGTTATATGATAGAGAAATTCCCATTTAGCACTCTCCGCTAACCACACCCACACCCTGGAGGTGCTACAAATGAGCCTAGAAATAGACGAGAGGTGCAAACATAAATTTTCCCATTATTTAATGTCATAAATTGACATCATGCCTTCTGTCACCTTCGACATGGCATGACTTGAGGTGGCACTTAGTGGCCATGTTATCCAATGCCACATCACCAATATCCCCTACTCCTTGTTGATGTGATTCCAACTTCAAGGTGATGTCACCCTACCATGTGGCATCCTCTGATGGTGCCATGTGTCATCCAAAATTTGACTCTTTGGCCATCCAACAGGGTCGGTTCTACCTGCCATGTAGGTGCCACATCATCAATAAATCCACATCACCATCCATGTCTCATACACATATCATTTTTAGGCTTATGTGTCTTTTTACACCTTGGTCTATGCCAGGGCTCCCACATGGGCAACCGCCCTTCATGTAAATTCATTATTTCATGTTCTATGAAAATTTGCTGCCCATGGCACGATTTCATAATTAGATTCTAATTGATTTATCTGTCCCCTTGGATGGAGATATTTTTGTCCCTCCACAATGCCTCAACACTATAGCACCACAACGAGGCGTCATGCCAAACGGGCATGACGTGACATGAAATTTCTTGTCAAGTGATGGGGTAAACACCATCCTACGCCCTCCGTTAATCATGCCTATTTCTAAAGAATCCATCATATATAACTATCGAGGGAGGTATGATGCGACATGAATTTTCATGTCAGATGATGGGAATATTTTTTTCCCACGTCCTTTCAATAGTGCCCAAGCCAGAATAACCAATACATGCCATAAACTAGGGAAGCACAATGCGCCATAATTTTTTTTATGCAATGATGGGGAAATCCCCATCCGTGGCCTTAGATCTTCATTGAAACTAATTTATTTCATATAATGTCATTCAAAGGCTTATTCGCCCAAAATATAAGCCTTTAGATATAGTACATAGGCATAAAATCTCCAAGGGTTCCCAACACTCCCTCGAACTTTCCTTGGGTCTGAATTTGACTTGGTACATAACCACGATGAGATTGAAGAATCCATTCAAAATAAAAAGAATGAAAAATGGAATATGAATGATTGTAATGACATAAGTAGGTCACAAAAATATTCTACCATTAAAAAATGATTACAAGTTAAGTATCACTAGATTATTTCTTTGTAAGTTTAGTTACATCAACATCACATTAAACCTTTATAAATGCATGTGTTACACATCACACTATGGAAACATCCATTCTCTGCATACAAAAAAAAAAAAAAACATTATAGTATTAAACAGATAATGAGCTTTTCATTTCATAAGCATGCTAACTATCAAAATATTGGAATTAATAATCAACTGCAGGTCTTCATGCAACTAGTCACATTTGCTTATAAAATGAAGGAAAATTTATATCATCCACATAATAATGGTTTTCCATTTTATCCAAAATTTTGGAATTTAGTAACCATGGTTGGTTTTTTCATCAAGAAATAAGAACAAAAACTAAATTTGAATTTATTCCCCCACAAATGTCAAGTCACCCCCCTCCTAGATCAAGTCATCCTGCCCAAGAGACACACCTTTTCGCATGGATTATCAACTATATATTGAGCTTATTCACTCTCCTTCAAGGAAAATTTTGCATCAACTGATTTGAGGCATTTGCAAGCTAAGTGAGACATCTCTTCTCTATGGTATGCAAGCTTCTTTATGGGACTATCTTTTTTGGTATGTGAGCTTCTATGTGGAGTTATCTTCTGTGGTATGCGAGCTTCTCTGTGGCACCATATTTTGTGGTATGAAAGCTTCTATGTGGTACCATATTCTGTTTCATGTGAGCTTCTTTGTGGCACTATCTTTTGTGGTATGTGAGCTTATTTGTGGCACTATCTTCTGTGGTATGAGAGCTTCTATGAGGCACCATTAATCTGAGTTACGTAAGCATTCTTCTATGGATAAAGTGAAGAATCTATTGCACCATTTTATGTATTTCATTTGAGTTATGTGACTCAGGATCAGGCCAAATTTTGGCCCTCTTGGAGATTTGTGGTAGACCTAATTGCATACCTTGTATTATACCTTCTTGGAAGGAATACTTATGATGGTTTTCTTAGCATATTGAAACATTTATTTGACACTTATGGGAGGCCATCATCATTGTCAATTTTTTTTATATACCTTGTTGAATGATCTTGTTTATGGCATGCTATTTTGTCTGATGTACAAATTGATGAATTAAAATCTCTCTTATAAGGAATGGTTTGCTAGGTTTTCCCTTTGTGGGTCTTTCCATGACCATTGTCCTCATTTTTGGTGTCTCTTGTATATTGTTTTCATTGTGATCTGTTGCTCTACTGATGGTTTAAATTTTTCATGTATAACTGCTTGATCATTGGAATGATATTTGTATCATTAGAAGTATTTATTAGTTCGAAAAATTGTAGAAATTTCCCACCTATAGATCACCTGATAATGCAATGTACTAAAGCAAAATACTTGATCTACTTCTACAATCAATTCAGCGGAAGCTTAATCAATTTGAGCAAAATCAATAAGAACACATATAACTAATAAGAGGGAATCAATCACACATAACACAGAAGATATAACCAGGGGAAAGCACTAGCCTAAAACCCCATCTCTATATTATCATACAAGTGGAAATATAGCTAGTATTACAAAAAGAATCAGCTCAAAAGCTATCCCGCTCTCTGCAATACCTCTGCTACTCATAGACAATCAAAGGCCTCTATCTAACCTCTGGTCTGCCCTCCAAGCCTTCTATTTCTTTGCGCAATTATGATTGGGGTCCAGTGCAGCCACTTGTGTGAATTGGCCTCTTCACACACTCACTAACCTCTGATCCAACTACGCAGTCCTGAAGGAGATAAATCCTCATATGGATGAGCTTCCTTTATAGGAAAAATATTCATCCAACTAATAGTACACTGTCCCTTCTTTGATCTCAACTAAGTCTCTGCCTGAACTAACATGCATGAGTTATCCATGAGTGAATACTCAGTTATTTGAAATACATTAGTTACATGCATGCAAGAATTAACTAACTGAACTCTCATTAATTTAACAAACTGTTAAATTAATCTAATTAGACTTGACTCAGCTAACTAAGCCAACTAATTACAAATCAATATTACAACTCATCCTTATCTCTTTAACTGATGGATAAATTCCTCAATTAATAGATAAACTGTTGCATGTCCTCACATAGACTTCAAGTTTGATTTTCCTTAACTAATTAAATCAATATGAATTAATTAATTAATTTACAAACTGCTGTTAATATCAAATTCAAATTTTACTTCCTATTTTTAGTCCAAGGACTGACTAAAATAGGAATCCATCCTGAACTGCTAAAAATAGAATGCTATTTTTAGCACTTCCATTTTTCATTCCCTATTTCTCAATCCAGCACTAGTACCCAAACTGTTATTTTTAGCACTTCTATTTTTAGCATTTCTTGTTGCCATTTTCAACACTCCCTCTCAACAAGAAAATCTTCAACTCGAACTTGATCCTGTACCTCTGGAATGTTCTGCATGCAACACATCTACCAAGTGTGGTTGCTCCAACAACTCTCATAAAAAAGAAAAGAAAAAAAAAACTCCCCACTAACCTCTCTGTTGGGCTAGAAACATACTCTGATGTTGAAGCTCTACCTGCTGCTGACAAGTGCTCCCTCTCTGACCTCTGAGCTACTTCAACACTCCATGCATCTCGCACTGTTGCACACCTCTCTGTGCCATCCTGCACTGGTGCAACACTCCTGTGCCTTTCACATTATTGCAGCCTGCTAGCTCTAAACAGCCCTGGGACTCCTGCATTGTAGCTCTACCTGCTGCTCCATCTGCATCTATCTCTACTCAATCAATCAGTCCTGCTACTCCTCATCAGGGCTCCTATAACAAAGTCGAATCAAATAGGTTGGGTACCTCAAGGATACTGCCCCTCCTCCTTGGGATGATCACTCCACATTGCCCCACCTCCTACCTAGAGGTATGGCTGCATGTAATCCCTCAGCCCACCTGGCTCGAAGTTTCCCCCTACTGGAGGTCTCTGCATAAGTGGATACCTCCACTCTATCTCCTCTCGGCTTCCCCAGTTGTGGCTTCTCCACAACCTCCTGAAGCTGCTTCACCAATTGTGGCTCCTCCACAATTGTCTGAGACTTCTTCTAGCGCTGCATGTTGAGAGGTAATTTACTCTCCCTCTCAACCACCAAGTATCTAACCTTTGCCTTGCTCCTCAAGGCTTTGCATGCATCTTTTACCTCAAGTGCATTCAGGTTCTTAGCTAGCACACCAATATGTTTCCACTTTCCCGCCATCACGAAATTTTGTGGAAAAAGAGCTGATTTTAAATCAGCAATATCTCCGTCATCTAAACTCTGATTCAACCAATTTTTTTTTTTTTTTAATTTGGGTCTTTTTCTGCAAGGAATCCAAATCTTCTATTTGTTTCTGAAAAATTTGTATAGAAATTCTCATATCTACTCTGCAAACTCTCGGACAAAAGCTCAAAAATTTAAAATCTCCTCTTAGTATATTGTTCTCCCTTTGATCACCTTTGCTCTGATACCATGTAGAAATTTTTCTACAAAACCTCACTCTGATACCATGTAGAAATTTCCCACCTGCAGATCACCTGATAATGTAATATACTAAAGAAAAATACTTGATCTACTTCTACAATCAATTCAACGGAAGCTTAATCAATTTGAGCAACATCAATAAGAACACATATAACCGATAAGAAGGAATCAATCACACATAACACAAAAGATATAACCAAGGGAAAGCACCAGCCTAAAACCCCATCTTTGTATTATCATACAAGTGGAAATATAGCCATTATTACAAAAAGAATCAGCTCAAAAGCTATCCTGCTCTCTTTGCAATACCTCTACTGCTCATAGATAGTCAAAGGCCTCTATCTAACCTCCGGTCTACCCTCCAAGCCTCCTATTTCTTTGCGCAATTCTGATTGGGGTCCAGTGCAGTCACTTGTGTGAATTGGCCTCTTCACACACTCACTAACCTCTGATCCAACTACGCAGTCCTGAAGGAGATAAATCCTCATCATGCATAAGCTTCCTTTATAGGAAAAATATTCATCCAACTGATAGTACAATGTCCCTTCTTTGATCTCAACTGGGTCTCTGTATGAACTAACATGCATGAGTTATCCATGAGTGAATACTCAGTTATCTGAAATACAGTAGTTACATGCATGCAAGCATTAACTAACTGAACTCTCATTAATTTAACAAACTGTTAAATAATCTAACTTGACTTGACTCAGTTAACTGAGTCAACTAATTACAACTCAATATTACAACTCATCCTTATCTCTTTAACTGATGGATAAATTCCTCAATTAATAGATAAACTATTGCATGTCCTCACATAGACTTCAAGTTTGATTTTCCTTAACTAATTAACTCAAGGTGAATTAATTAATTAATTTACAAACTACTGTTAATATCAAATTCGAATTTTACTTCTTATTTTTAGTCCAGGGAATGACTAAAATAGGAATCCATCTTGAACTGCTAAAAATAGAATGTTATTTTTAGCACTTCCATTTTTCATTCCCTGTTGCTTAATCCAGCACTGGTACCCAAACTGCTATTTTTAGCAGTGCTATTTTTAGCACTTCTATTTTTAGCATTTCTTGTTGCCATTTTCAACAAAAATTTCTCTGTTTTTTATTGTTCTAGAAAATCAACATGGTATTAGAGCTATGGTGATTGAAAGAGCATTGAGATCATCTACATATCTAGCAGCCTTGATCTCTAAAAGCCCTAAGTAAGCCTAAATTTGAGGAAGCCCTAGTTAAAAATCTTGTTAATTTTTTGCGAAGATATCAAGGGTTAATATCATTTATGTATATTGTGGAAAGGGGTAGAACTCCCTCTGTGAGAAAGGGTCGAGTCACAAATGCAAAAGCATGAATTCTGATCTAATTCCTAGGTCTATAGCATTCATTGAGGTCTATGGAAGGGGTCCTAAGTCTGTGTACTAGTCCAAGATGTGAACAAGAGATCCAAGCCTTATTATTTGAAGTATGACCAGATATGTAATGTGATATGAGTTTTCTCTGAGGTATGTATTCTCATTCGAATTGTTTGTGGTAATATTGTTACACAAATTTGATGATCCAATACCATATATGTTGATAAGAAACCCTTTTATAAGAACGTTTGTGCCTTCGCCTCCCTATGGATACCTTAGTATCTAACTCTCCATTGTCCAAGTAGTAATCAATCTTGGTGAAGGATGAGGTTGTCATCTATAGGAAAAAGTATCAAGTTAAAACATGTGAGCCTCTATGGAAGAATAAATGATCTAAAAATTAAAGAAGAATCTAAGTTTCATTACATCTCTATAAAAATTCAAGTTATGGCATCCAAGCTCATCCATCAAATCCAAGTTACGGTGGTATTTTTGTATCTACAAGTATCCGAAGTAAATAATGATGACTGAGGCCTAGTCTAAATCTATAACTTAAGTATGAATTATGGAAGAAGCAGTTTGAGTTGAACGGAGTAGAAAACAAGTCCGAATTTTGTATATTTCTATGGAAGGAGACTAATTTGAACCTATTTATCTCTAAGAGAAGTGACAAGTTTGAGGCCTATTCAAGATCAATGTAAATAATACCTTTTTCTATGCCCAAGTGTATGGTGAGGACTAAGAATTATTAGATCATCTTTGTATGACCAATAGTTTGAGCTCATCTCTATGACACTAGTAAGAGGAAGATTCATATCTACGACGATACCAAAATTTCTTGAGACATTATTCTATAAAGAAGGCTGATATACATTGTAAGAATATAACATTATTATATAAAGGAAATAAATACCAATATAGATCTACTATCTTTATAATAATTACCTCTATGAAGTATTATTAGGTAGCAAATATCTGAAATTCTTTTTCATTGTAATCTTGAAGTGAAGTTCGAAAAAGGGAAAGTATAAGAAATTTTTTATGAAGGTATAGACCAAGAACCCATGATCCAACTCAAGAGAAGTTGTACTGAAACAAAGCTTGTCACAAAAGTCTAAAGGCTTAAATATAGAATATGTTGTGGAAGGCACTGGCATGTACCTTATGTCTAATCTCTAGCTGAGTTTTGTTCTAACCATTAGAAAAATCAACAATGATGGATGGAAAGTATGTAAATGAAAGGAATAATGTCAAAACATTTATTTGGATTATCATGTATTGAATAATACTTGGAATCTTCTTTAAAAGAGTCTACTAAATCTAAGATGTGTCTCTAACCCTGAAAGATCGAAGGACTAAGAGCTTAGATGAATATTTGTGTATACGTTGAAGACCTGTATGATATTGTGAGAGGAAATATTGTCTTTGTGATAAAAGTGTTTCTTGATAGCTTTGGACATTAGAAATATATGCAAAGTTGTTGAGACGTATCAAGAGGAAAAATCCCCTCCTCAAATCCTAAAAGCTAAATCAAATTATGAGCATAATACATATTCTAATATCGTGCTAAAAGATTAAGATGTAATGGATTGTAAAATATAGGATTTGGAAGAATGAATTTCTTAACTAGATTCTTGGAATGTTTTGGATTTGTAAAACCCTAGTTAGGGTTTGAACAAGAATTCCCTAGGGTTTGTAGACAAAACCCTAGGACTAATAAATTTGGATGAGTGGGTTTGTAAACCCTAGTATAAACTTGAAGAATTAGTAGGGTGTGGAGTCAAAATATTAGCTAATCAATTAATAACCTTATCTAATAAATTAGGGTTGGGGAAGAAATCCTTGTACTTATGGATTGATTGCTTCCACTTGTAAGAAGAAACCATAGCTTCAAGAAGGAATGACATCATGATCATGATGTGGACAAAGGTTAATTTGCAAGAAGGCTAAAGATCAAGAGGGTGTTGACATGCTCTCTAAAGATAAGTATATTATATCTCTCTTTTTAAATTGTTATTCTTCTTGTCCTTGTGTATTTTGATTGGTTGTATTTGTTCTTCCTTGGCCTCCCAGTGAGGATTACAGGTACATTGTGAAGACTGTCAAGGCCATGGCAATTGATGGAAGAACAAAGTGACAAGAATAATTGTGATTGGATGAGCTCTAAACTCAGAGGGAGTAGAAAAGATCAACCTGATTGAAGCATGTTTTTTATCTATTTGAATTCCAAGATGAAGATGGCTATAAGTTTTGAAGTGCGATATTGATCTGAATATGTTGAAGACAATTCTGTGATTTTTCTCCTATGCATTGATGATACATTTTGACAAGGTTTGAGGACCTCTTTGTACAATGTAAGAGGAAGCTGCTTGAAGAATCATAAGATTGAAAGTATGGGATGAGCCTATCCTTGTTGTAATTTGGCATGAACACCTCCATTATGACAAATTTAAAGAAACTACAAAATTGTGATTTTGATTTGGTTGATCCCTCTATGTATTGCCAAATTGAACTATATGTTGAACACCAGACTTGATATATGGTATGTTGTGAACATGTTGAGTCAATCTTGGTTGATCTTGGACATGTGCATTGGGTTGTAGAGAATATTGAGATACCTTCATACCACCATTAATTTTTGTCTGAGATATGTTTCTAATGAAAAATGGCAGCTGCATATTTTTACTAATGTTGATTGGGATGGATGCACTAATGATAGAAATAACACTTCTAGACTCTATTTTGGGATCTACTATGATTTCATGGTCAAGTAGAAGGGGAAAAAAATTCTCCTAGTACAAAAGAAGTTGGGTATATAGCTACATGTTTATCCCATTTTGAAGTTGTGTGGCTTTGCAAGTTGTTTGTTGGTTGTTTTATCAAGTGTTGGAATCAACCATGATATATTGTATCAATCAAAGTTGTGTGAAGATTTATGAGAATCTTCCTTTTCATGAAAGGTTGAGTCACATTGAGATATATACATGGGATTTTTTCTAAATAAGAGCTGTGAGGATCTAATACATTTCTATTGATGAGAAGGTTGTTGATGTTTTGATAAAATTCACTATCTTAGATGATTTTTTTCTTCTTCTCAGAGATGTTTTGAATGATTGAAAATCCCTCTCTTGGAGAGAGAGTGAGATATTTGATTGTTTAGCATCATGAATCTTCCTTGGAATATATTTGAGAGACCATATGGTTGCGAATATTATCACTCCCTTAGGTCAGTTAACCGAGAGGCTAGTGAGTCTAGTCAGGAAGCTTGGTTTTTGAGGCATGAAGTGATCCCTTGGGTCATGATGACTAAGAGACCAATTTGGTCGGGGACACTGGATTTGTGATATATCCCTTAGGTAGTTATTGAGATACTAGTATATTTGTTAGGGATATTGATCTTGAGTTCCTTTCCTTGGGTAATTGACTGAGAGACCAATGCATTTGGATGGGAAGTTTGATTTCTCTCCCTTGGGTTGTGGACCGAGATATTATATAGTTGGTGATTTTGACGTCAAGATAGGGATTCCTCCCTTCAGTCATGGACCGAGATACCTTTGCTTATAGCCGAGGCGATGGACCCTATGTATACTCTCTTGGGTCATTGAGCTTGACTTAGAAACCATTGCATATGGTTGGAGATTTTGGCCTCATAAACAATACCTGTTGATCCCATTGGTCAGTTGGGAACTGAATTTGATGCCATTGTGTTTTGGATTATGTGATGAGTTTGATGTTGTGTATATTTCCTTACGATGAGACTTGTACATCTGATCTCACCCTTGGGTTGTTTTTGAGAGACCTATGGATTGGTAAGGAAGATTTATCTTAAGAGAGAGAGAGACTTGTAAATTTTATCTCTCCCTTGGGCTATTGTGATGAGACCTAGAAATTTCTTGGGGAGATTGATCTTTGGAGAGAATTAAAGGTACCTCCTTGGATATGAGGGAGTGTTCGAATTTAGTATCCATGGTTGGTATTTTCATTAGGAAATAAAAAGAAAAATTAAATTTGAATTTAAGCCCCCACAAATGTCAAGTCGTCCCCCTCCTAGATAGAGTAATGCTTCCTAGGAGACACATATTTTTGCATGGACGATCAACTATATATTGAACATATTCGCTCTCCTTCAAGGCATATTTTTCATCAATTGATTTAAGGCATTTGTGAGCTAACTGAGGCATCTCTTCTCTACGGTATGCGAGCTTCTCTATGGCACTATCTTCTGTGGTATGTGAGATTCTTTTTGGTGCTATCATCTGTGGCATGTGAGCTTCTCTGTGGCATTATCTAGTATGCAGGCTTCTCTACAACATTATCTTCTGTGGTATGCGAGCTTCTTTGAGGCACCATTAATCTGAATTTTGTAAGCATTCTTTTATCGCTAAAGTGAAGGATCTGTGGCACTATTTTTTTTGGTTCATCCAAGTTCTGGGACTAAGGATCAAGACAAATTTAGACCCTCTTGGACATTTATGGCATACCTAATTATAGACCTTGTATTAGATCTTTGTCAAAGACAAACTTATGATGATTGTATTGGAATATTGAATGATTGATTTGGCACTTATGGGAGGCCATAATGATGGTAAGTTTTGTCTATATAACTTGTTGAAGGATCTTGCTTATGACATGCAATTTTGACTAATGTACAATTTGATGAATTGAACTCTCTCTCATAAGGAAATATTTTTTGGGTTTTCCCCTTGTGGGTTTTTCCCTAGACACTAGCCTAATTTCTGGTGTCTCTTGTCTATTATTTTCATTGTGATCTTATTTATTTTTCCTTTAGGCTTTTCATGGTGCTCCCATAGGAATGTTTGCTTCCCCTCCCATTCATTTCATGGAAGTAGGGAAAAATGTGTGAATCTCCTCTTCCTCTTCATGTATTTTCCAACTGTTTGGTGGTGGGAATTCAACTACGCTGCCAACACCACTCTTAACTCTCTTGTAGATTGTGGAGTTGTGTGTTCCACACCTTAGGCTAGCCAGTTAAAATTTTTATTTTATTTTGTAGTACAAATCATGTTTTAATGCAAGGGGCGTTACAAACCTCACCCCCTTAAAGGAACATCATCCTTAGTGTTTTCTATAGGTAGAAAGAAAAACAACAAAAGATAAGCTTTATATAACAACTATTAAATCCACTTATTCATTAAAAAAAATTGAGCGTATCACCCTCATTCGTTCTTCGATATCCCAAGTGGCTTCATTGGGTCTAAAGTGCTTCCATTACACCTTAACCTACTATATTGCTCAGTTCTAGAGCATGGTTTGCCTCCTGTCCAGGATGCATAGTGGTTCTAGTTGGAACACTCCCTTGGGTTTCACCTATATCACTGACCAATCAACAATATGATTAGCAGCATGTACATGTTTCTTAAGAAAGGAAACATGAAAAAAATTAAGTGCATTCATTGTGGGTGGCAAGGCCAATCTATGGATCATTGGCCCCACTCTTTCGAAGATATGAAAAGCTCCACAAAATCTAGGTGCCATCTTTGTACAAGACCCCACTTTCAATGACTCTTCCCTGCTCTGATGTGGAGATACACATGGTTTCTTACTTAGAATTCCTTGTGCGTACTCTATTGGTATGCATAACTATTTTTCCTATCCTAGGCTTCCTTTAATTTCTGATTGATCTTGAATGTTTCCTATTCCATTTCCTTTGGTGCATTAGGTCCAAGGACTACTTTATTTACTAGGTCATCCCAACTGATAGGATTTTTGCATTTATGGAAATACAATGCCTTCAAAGGACTCATCCCCAGTGACTCTAGATATCCATTGTTGTATGAAAACTCCACCAATGGTAGGAAATATCCCCACTTCTTTGGTTGATGCATGATATACATTCTCAACATGTCCTCAAAATTTTGTTCACTCTTTCTGTCTAGCCATTTATCTGAGGATGATAGGTGGTACTAAAGGCTAGTTGGGTTCAAATACTAGAAGAAAACAACTTCTAAAAAATATAAGTGAACTTAGCATCTCAATATGATATAATCTTCATAGGAACACCATGCAACCTTAATACTTGATGAATATTTAGGTTATATAAATAGCTTTATGAGTTAACTTGATAGTGATGAAGGTGAGCTTCCGTACTCAACTTGACCATTGCCAACATAATGGCATCATTTTATTTAGTTTTCTTTGGCAATACCGTAATTTATTCCATATATATGACTTCCCACTTCCACTCAGGAATTAGGATTGGTTGTAATAATTCTACTAGATGCCTACATTTTAATTTTACTTATTTACACTCTAAACACTTGGCAATACATTCAAAAAATTCCTTCTTCAATCCTAACCAATAATACATTTTCCTTATGGTTGTTATCATATTCTAATAATCAAGATGAATTGAGTAAGGTATTTTATAAAATTGATCCCTGATGAGCCTCCTTAGGTCAACTACCTCAAACACATACTTTCTATTTTTGGAAATAAACATACCATCATGAGTGAGTGGTAGCTCCGGATCACAGATTATTCTAGTTCCTTTTGCTAACATTTCTTTACATACTAGTAGTGTTCATCATCAAAAAATGCCTCTTTAATCCTTTCTGTGATGTCAATTGTGCAAGTACTCAAGGATGTCAAATGGGCCTCTTATAGACTCCTACTGAGTGCATTTTCCACCTTATTTTATTTTCCATTGATGTGCTTAATCAAATCCAACCACTTGGATTGTTTGGCATTTAACTTATGCTAGTCAAACAAATATCTCAATCTCCCATGGTATGTCATGAACATAAACCTTCTCCCCAATAGATAATGCCTCCACATTTTTAAAGCATGCACTATTGTTGTAAGTTCTAAATAATGTATAACATAAATTTTCTTATGTTCATTTAGCTATCTTGATTCATAGAAAAATACATCTCCTTCTTGATCCATGACTCCATCGATCCCTTCCTTATATTCATTCGTGCAAACCACAAATTCATTCTTTAGATATGTTATTATTAAGCTAGAAGCATAGGTGAGTAACTTATAAAACTGCTCAAAACCAATTGCACATTTTGATGTCCATTAAAATTTGACTCCTTTCCTTTACAAAGTAGTGATTAGATGCTCTATCCTTGAGAAGTCCCCAAATGAACCTTCAGTAATATCAATCTAACCCCATGAAAGATCTAACCGTATCAAATTCTAGGGATTGGGCCACCATTATGTCCTTGATCTTTTCTAGATCTACAACCACTCCTTATTTTGAAATAACATGCCCCAAGTAATGAACCTAGGTTTGGAAAAAATCACACTTGTTGAGTTTTGCATACAACTTATGCCCCCTCAGTAATTGTAATATTACTCTCACATTTTTTTCATGTTGTTCTTTGGTTTTGGAATATGCAGTATATCATCTACAAAGACCAATACAATTTTTTTCAAATATGGTTTGAGGACAATGTTCATCAAGCACTTGAATGTGGTCGGGGAAATTGTAAGCCCAAATGACACCACTGCAAATTCTTAATGACCATATCTAGTCCTAAAGGTGTTTTTGTGAATATATTCATCTTTATTCCTAACCTAATGGTATCTAAACTTCAAATATATTTTGGAAAACATCATAGCCCCTCTCAACTAGTTGAATAAGTCATCAATTTTGGGCAAGAGGTACTTGTTCTTCATTGTAGCCTTGTTTAGAGATTGGTAGTCAATACACAATCACAAATGTTCTATCATTCTTTTTTACAAACAACATTGGGGCTCCCTAGGTTGATATGTTGGGTCGAATGTATCCTTTATCCAACATCTCTTTCAACTACATCTTCGATTCCACAAGTTCAGACATACTCATACGATATGGAGCCTTTTTTGCTGACATTGTTCCCAAAATTAATTCAATGGTGAGATCGATGTCTCTTCTGGGAGGTTACCCAATAATTATTCTAGGAGTACGTCATTAAATTGTTTTAACATTGGGTAACTTTAAAATTGATCCACGTTTCCTTCCAATTCCTTAGTCACATTTATTACATATAGCGCAAAACCCTTTCTATTGCATCACTTCACTTGAAGCACAATTAAGTTTCCTGAGTGTAATTGGTATTTTAATCCCTTCCAATGTTATCTTCTCACCAATTTTGCTAAGGCATTACAACGTTTTGTTGTAACAATCAATCTTGGTTTTGTGGGATGCCAATTATTCCATGTTGATTAAAACATCATATGATCCTAATGGTAATAAATTGAGGTCATTTATGGTGGTCATACCACTAATATCCATAGGGCATGACTCCATTATGTCTATTACCCACCTTTTTGTTCCCATGGTCAGTTGAACCAACCATGATTTTTCATGAGTTTTCTTTGTAAATTTACTTTTCTCTACAATTTTCAGGATGATATAGCTATAATTAGAACCTAGGTCATTTAAAATTGAAATTGGTTGGTTGATGACTATAGCTTCCGTTTAGATTATTGTAACTTACTAGTATTCCTGCCTATTGTATAATGCAACATAAATTTAGTGTATGTTTTGAGCCACATCATCCATTGTTGTTGCTTCTTCTACATTATACAACTTTGTTCAAGCCTGAGATTCCTAAGTATAGTTTCTTTATAGATGGTTTTCTCCACAAGTCCAACATTATACAAGAACCTTCCTAGACCCTTCAGCCTCTTATTTTTCTGATTTTTGGGGTTTGTTTTTGCTAGTGGTTGTGAGATTTCGCTGGTATTTATTCTTGGAAAATGTGGTGAACTTCCCATTCTTCCCTCCTTGCTTATATCCTGATGACTACTGCCATTTTCCCTTGAATTTTACCTTATCTTTATTCTTCCAATATATTCTGAATTCAATGTTGTTTTTGGATACTCTATGTTTTCCCAATACGCTTGTGGTAATCCACTAAGATAACTCTAGATATTTACCTTATCATCCTTTATGTAAGGCACATACCTCAACAACTCCAAGAATATGTTTGTCTACTCATCAACTATCAATTTCCCCAATTTGATCTCATAGCATTTTTTGACCTTGTTGTCATAGTACTTTCCAGATAGGTACTTTTTCCATAAATACTTCACAAATATTTTCCAGGACAACTCCTTCTCTCTAATTCTTTTGAAATTCCTTAGGTATTCTAACTAGGTGTTAACCTTGCCATTCAAGCTGAAAATGGATACTCTTTCCTTTATATTCTTAGAGTAATTATGTACCTTGGAATACTTCTTCATCCCCACTAACGATGCTTTTATTTTCTAGACATTATTCACCTCTCCAAATGTAAGATTTTTTTCCTTCTTAAATTCTTCTGGCACCCAATCTTTCTCTTTCTTTTTCTATTGATGTTGTTGTCTCTTAACTGTAGTATATGATGACCGATTAGGGTTTCTCGAATCTCTTTCTAGAGTGTTGAGTGGAAATGTGCCTTCATCTGCATACCTATGTATTATCCTTGACTTTCTTCCTCCTTCCCTATTGGTATCCAACCATTTCCTTTGGACCTTTGATAGGCTAGGTTTGGACTTGTGCCTATCTAGGTAGCTAGCACCAAGCTAATGTTGTTTTTGCCTTTGCAGGTCTAATAGGCTCTACAATATTAAAAAAATTACCTATGGTTTCCTTTCATGTGCTCTAACAATATTTTCATTATTTTCTTTCCAAATTCTCAATTCATCTCTTGGGCTTATAAGAGTTTCCATCCAATTAGGAGAGTCTTTTTCTTTCCTTTTACCAACTCAATATTCTTCTTGATCATACTGGGATATATTTGTGTGATACTGCTCCATCCTGATACTCATCATTTTTATTATTTGTTTGTTCCTTGGTGTTTTCTTATGTGTTGTTACACACACATAACTATTAACCAGTCTAAACACAAATAAACGCATTTACCCATCACCTTGTCTTATTTGCAATAAAAGTTTTGATGTGAAACCATATGAAACATCAAATCTTAGTTAGTATGCAGATTTAAAGATAAAATAATAAATTAGTAATTATTAATAGCCATATATTATATCAACTATCACTTAAAATTGATACACATCTATAAACATAAGAGAATACCAAATTAAATACTCATCCTGTATTTTTGCATGTGAGCCTTTTCAGGTTCATTGTTGAACCTTTTGATATCACGCTTTAACACACCCTCTCACCCCCTTGGGTTATTCTCGAGCAATGGAAGGTGGTACAACAAAAATAACCCAATCTCCAAGGTATATTATGAATATGGGGTCACAAAATTCTCTTTTTCCCACCTCCTTGAAACTCAAAACCAATGCAACCATCATGTTCAGCTCATTGAGATATTTCTGGTGATATAGTTTTTATCTCAACCCAACTTATGAATTGAAATTTTTTCCCATTTAAATATTTACTCACTAATCCATGCCACATCAGCAATCATGGCCATGTGGCAATGAAAAATGACGTATGTGGCTCTGTTATTTAGCTCAAAATCTAGCATGGTTCCCGCAACACCATAGCAACATAGCACCACTATGCCATTTATTTTGAAAAGACCTTGTTCAAACCTCCATGGTGTGATGGTGAATTTCATGTTATCTACTAGATAAATTATCATTTAGTGCTCTATTTTAACTATTCCCACACTCCAGTGGTGCTACAGATGATCCTAACACTATATGGGAGGCATGAATAGAAAATATCCTATCCTTAACACCAAAAATAAATATTGAGCCTCCTGTCACCTCCGATGTGGCATGACCTATGGCACCATCAGGTGGCCATGTCATCCAGTGCCACATCACGTCTCCCCTACTCCTTGCTAATGTCATGCTAACTTCAAGGTCACCATACCATGTGGAGTCCTCTAATGGTGCCATGTGTCATCCAAAATTCACCTCTTTGGCCATCCAACAAGGCCTTTTCTACCTACCACATGTGACACCATCTAAATGCCATAGAAAAAATAAATCCATGTCACAATCCACGTGAGATCCAAATTAAGACTTGTTAGGTCTACGTGGCTCTTTCCAACTCAGTCTACACTGGGGGTCCGACAAGACCAAGTTTCGACCTTCATGTAAATCCATTATTTCACGTTATACGAAAATTTGGTGCCCATAAAATGATTTTACTGTTAGCTTCCAATTCATTTCTTTGTCCCCCAGGATAGAGTTATTATTGTCCAACCACCATACCATAATAAGGCCTCATGCCAACCAGGTGTGACACAACATGAAATTTCTTATCAAGTGATGGGGAAAACCTTTGTCCTACACCCTTCATCAACTGCACGTGCTTCCAAATCATTCATCATATACAACTACTGAGGGAGGCAAAACATGATGTGAATTTTCACATTGGACAATGGGAATAATTTTGTCCCACACCTCATTAGAATTACCCAAGTTTGAATGGCCAATGCATGCTACAAACCAAGGAAGGCATGACATGTCATAATTTGTTTTTGTCCAATGACAGGGAAATCTCCATATTCTCTCTCAGATCTTTTCCGAGATTAAATTATTTCATATAAGGCCATTCAAAGGCTTATTCAACTAAAATACAATCATGTATATTTCTATACAAAAGAAAAAAAAATCCAAGGGTTCCCATGACTCTATTGAGCTATCCTTTGGTCTCAGCGAGAATTGGCACATACCCATGATGATATTTAAAAATCCATTAAAAAAAGCATGCATTATAGATTGCCCATTAATGATTATAATGACATCAATAGGTCATAAAACTTTTCTACCATTAAACATTAATTGTGAGTTAAGAACTGACATATTACTACTCTGTAAGTTTGGTTACAACAAAATCTCAGTAAACCTTTACATATGTGTATATTATACATCACACCATGGCATCATCCATTCTCTGCATAAATGAATTACAATATTAAAAAATCCAATGAGCCTTTCATTTCATAAGCATGCCAACTATCAGAGTACTGGAATTAGAAATCAACTACATGTCTTCATGTAACCAGTCACATTTGCTTATGAAATCAAGAAACATTTATATCATCCACATAATATTGGTTTTCCACTTTGGTCAAAAGAGCATACATAGCAGGTTTCCCATGAAGGAAATGCAATAATTTTGAATTACCATTCAAGAGTTAACATAGAGCCTTAGATTAACCAATAAAAAGACAAGCATGTAATACTTCACATTCAACTATACATAGGTTGTGGCACTTATATGAATGGATAGACTTGGATGGAAACTGGAGGCGGGAATTCAACTCTCCACCCAACCATAGGTTAGTTGCACCACATCATTTCTTGTAGTTGTCCACCCCTAGGCTAGATCCATGATCCAAGGGATTGCTTTTTTTGGGATTCCAACCAAGTTTAGCTAGGGATTGCTCAGTTTTCCAAGAGTATGGTTTTTATTTTTAAGTGGTTTATTAGATGCATTTTCAAGGAAATCACTACAAGAACTTGTAGCACACTATCTAGGTGTTTTATTAGCTTACATGGAAAGCATTGAGTGGTTTATCAACCCTTTTCCGTGAGCACCCTAGTGGATTTCACCCTTCCTAATGGTTTATCAACCTTATAACAAGCACATGAGTTGTTTATCAACTTCTTGTTATGTAACCAGCTCACAAAATAGAAGAAAAGATAGATCAACGACTTCAAAAATCATCCTCTTCGAGGGGAAACCTCCTTTACATTACACAAATGAACGATTCTTGGATGATACAAATTACAAGACCTCCTTCCTATATATAAGAGTCTAAGGGGTCCCAATACAGTCAGAGCCTACATAACAATAATATTGTAGGGGCACAACAATAACAATAGTGGGATTCTATGGGGCATAATAATAAAAACATGGGTACTGTATGGGCAAAATAATACAATAAAGGGGTTGCACTAATAACAATAAGGGGTTACACTAGTAGTATAGGGAACTAATGTGCCCCTCCTTCAAAAAGTTTTGTCCTCAACGCTTGAGTAGTTCTGGATGATTTTGCATAAAATTATCATCCTCCCATGTGGAATCTTCAGTGGTTAAGTTCTTCCACTTGATGAGATACTCTAAAATTGATCAATTTTGTAGCTGTCGATTTCTTTTTTTTGTGACTTCTTCCAGTTCCAATATGTTTTTCCCTTCCTCGTCAAGTTCTAGAAATATTTTATGAACTAAGATATTCTCACCTATAACCTTATTTAAGCATGAAACATGGAAAACTTGGTGCACTCAGGAAGATGCAGGAAGCTCCAATTTGTATGCCACAGTACCAATCTTTTGTAACACCTTGTATGGACCTGTTGATGCCCCGAAAATCGTTGCACCAACATCGGGGGATAACCACCCGGTCTGGACCTTAATACAACTCCTTTTCCGTTTGGGATGGTGGCTTCGACTGGATATAATGGGACCAGTTTCCCAATAATGAATAAAAATGGGATGGATGAGTGATTGGTTTTCTAATAAATGATAATGAGTGGATGACTTAATCTAAAAGCGAAAATACAAATGACTATTCTATCCCAGGAAGCTTCTATTCTTTTAAGTGCAACGCTTGATGATCTATGTTCATCGACAGGCATATAGATGACTCTACTCAATAAACATAGACATTCATTCACTTAATGATTGCTTTGTTCAAATAGTTGAACAAAGTAATTAATAAAACATTGTTACACTTATCCTTTTATATTACCGATACATATATGATTAAAAGAAAAGCATGTTGTAGACATCCAGTAGTGGAAAGTATAAAGAATGCTGTTAAAAGCACATCCATATATCCGACAATAGCAAGAGTGATCAAATAACAATTCACATAAAAAGAATGAACTCAGACATAGATAGTAGTACCATATGAGCTGCAAATCATTCCCAACATCAATCGCTATTTGAATTCCTTCTTCCAATTCAGAAA
This sequence comes from Pinus tabuliformis, assembly GCA_031772625.1. NCBI lineage: Eukaryota > Viridiplantae > Streptophyta > Pinopsida > Pinales > Pinaceae > Pinus > Pinus tabuliformis. The sequence goes on along the minus strand of CM062817.1, from coordinate 1,050,354,661 downwards.
TACTTTTAAATAAAGGCAGTAGTGCACATCCACATAAAAGCTTTGTTATCAAAATTGGAATAATTGGCCCAGTCTTTATAAAAATATACCTGAAGTACAGTAGTGCAACTTCAAGTTTAAGTCATATAAAAAAACTTACGACCCTTTCCAATGCATTGAAAGGGTATATAAATACTTGATTAAAACTAACTAACTATAAAATTAAAATGCTACTTAATTGGTACAACTTGATCTGGAGTATCTTCCTCATAGAAATCTGGCAGTCGGCAGCATGATTCATCACTCTGGCTGTTTGCCTTTCGACCTGAGTTGGCATATTGCTAGCATTGGTTCCACTTCTTGAGGGCGGATGAGATGAGAATTGAGTTGAGCAGCATAGGTGGCATCTTGTATATCGGGAATGATACACCCGATTGCATCTATTAGGCACTTGAGGGCGGCTCTCTGGCTGTATGGTTTTACTAGGAACAACCAATAGGTGTCCCAAGTTAAACTATTAATACCTACGATTAATCTCCCATTCTTTTCCAGCTCTTGATAACATGACTGCTCCAATGTTTTAGCCGATAGTAATTTACCTGGTGTACATTGAGAGATCATATTAGATAAATAGAGAGTATCATTAATTAATTCAACCAAATTACTTGTGGTTAAATTGCATCTAGAAACTGCTCTCTCTGCCTTCATTAACTGGGACTTCCATTCCATAAATAGGATCTCTTTATGGGATTCTAAGATTTTTGGCAAATTAGCTACCTGTCCATCATCAGTGTCCTGCCAATCAAGAAAATTTGTCAAGGTTTCATCGGCCTGTTCTAAGTCTGTTCTAGCATCAACTGATTTATCAATTATTGATGTTGTTATGTCACACAGGGGTTCCACTTAAGCAATTTTCTGACATAATACTCTTATTTGTGTTACCAATGCCTTATTGATCTGTAGTCCTTCTGCTCTGAACTCGGCAGGCTGCGGAGGATTCTTGGACTTTTCTATTTGGCCTGATAATTGAGCAATTTGCTCATCTTTCATCTTCACCATCTGTTCATTCACTGCTTTCAATTTTGCCAATGCTTCCGACAGCTCTTTCTGCTTTTGAATTGCACTTGAATCAATCCTTTGTTTCTCTTCCTGCAACTGCTTATTCAATTGATTATTTATTTGTTGCTGCGTGGACAATTGTTGTTCGAGTTGTTCTGCTTTCTGCTGTGCCTCCAATAGTTGTGCTTGTAGCGAAGTGATTGCTTGGTCCTTTTCTCTTAACAGATTACTCACTTTTGATGCCTTTTCCATGGTGGCCGCTGAATAGGCTCCAACATATTGGGACAATTTTGTTAGGTCATCATAAGGATCAAACTCCTCTTTCCAAACCACGTTGGCTGTCACTATTTGTTCAGGGAATAGGGAAGGTTGATCAATTCTTCTCCTTTTCCGTTGTCGCTTTACTACAACCCTGTGCTTTGGGCTGTAAAAGACATCCAATGGAGGTATATCCTCCACTTGCAAAATGATCTGATCCAAAGGATCTTTAGGAATTATTTCTATGTCCGTAGTAGGGGGTAGGCCGCTGGTTCCACTTGGAACCTCTTTTGATGTTGTATCCTGTGTACCAGCTGCTTTGGATGTATCAGTTTCCTTTGAGCTTTCTAGATTGCTTATGATTAAATAGAATTGCTGCCATTCCTGGAGCAACTTTGGGTCAATCTGGGCATCAACATTCACGTCCGTGCTGCTCTGCTCCTGCTCTTTCCTCTGCACTTCTTCCTACTCTTTCCTTTGCACTTCCTCCTGCTCTTTCCTCTGCAGTTACTCCTACTCTCTTGTTTGGATTTCTCCAACAATTTCTGATGTAGTAGGAGGTTCATTGGTAAGTCATTGTTCAGGCTCGCTTGACTGTGTCATCGGGGCCGTTGCTAACAAATCTAGAGGCAGAGTTTGCAACCTCTGCTCTCTAAGTCTGTTAAATTCAACTAACCCGTCATCGTGATATCTCATTCTAGCTAGCGTTTGAACCTGAAATAATGACTCGGCCGAGGAGAACAGGTCATCAAACTCATCATCTTTATGTTCAAATTTAGTGAGTTTTTCCTGTTCAAGTGCATTATAGGCGACTTTGTTTGGATCAAATCGCCTGTTAGGAAGAGTGGCGAGATTCAGTGTATTAATCTTTTCTGCTTCTTTCTCTGCATGTTTGTAGTCATGCAGAGTGTAAACACCACACCTTAGAGGAAAAGGAGGCCAAACCTGCTTCTTTTTATTCCTTAGAGTCTGTGTAACTCCTTCGGATGTAAGCTGATATGCTATCTCTCAGGCCAACAGTTTTTCGGGTGTATACAAGGAGAGGACATGAGGCCTGGCATGACTACCGAAAACTCTTACATATGTGAATTTTTCTTATTCAAACCATCTTCCTATGGCTGTCAAGTCAATCTCTGTTTGTGAGGAAATCTTAGGAGCAGGTTTGTCAAAAATGGCATAGTGAATGGGTAACATAAATCCATTGCAAACTTGATATATGTGGTGTTTATAGTGGGCTTTCCACAACTTTTGGTGGTATTTATGAATGGGCATGGGGTCCTGTGGAGTCCATCTCCACCCCAGCACAGGAAATTCAGAATTAAAACAGAGAGTATCTAAGATGTAGGCACTATAGTAAAATGGAGGAATGAACCTTTCAGTAACGCGGGATTTATTTCTGAATTCAAGAACAGTTGTTGCTAACTTATCAGACAGTATATTCCCCCAATCCATTATTTCGCTATTGCATGCTGCTTCCATTAAAGGTACCATCTCTATAGTGAAATTTGAGGAATCATGCAACCCCCAAATCCTACACATCATTACTCTGGCATAACAATAAGGAGAACACAAGGAATCGACAGAGTACTTACCCGAAGACTCATGCTTGTGTTTCGTTGGGTTTTGTCTCCAATCCCGTATAGGTTCTGATTCAATGTCATTTTTATCTCTGAACTTCTCCAGAAATGCTTTGTTGTACTTCTTCTCTGGTGTAGGCAAATGGTACATTTGCCTCAAATCATCGGGTTGAAATGAGCCGAACACTCTCCCGTCGATGGTGCAAAATGTTTTGTTTGTAATTGGGATTTCCTCAATTGCCCATCTTACCACATCTGTATATGGAAGAATTTTCTCTCGGGCTGCTATCCGATGTAGGTAAGAGTCGGCCAAATCCTTTAGAGTTAAATCAGACTTCCGGGTCAGGTCTGCTGTGGCTTGAACTGTTGTTACCTGAGGCTCTTCGGCCTCATTCAGATTATAGATGCTCAGCCAAGTAGTTTTACCGAATCCTAGACATGTGGTGTCCGAGATCAATCCCTTTTTTCTTGGTCCTAGATCGGCAATGTGTTGTCCTGTTACTACGGAAGCTGAAGCTGTTCCAGATTTCTTAGATTTCTTCCCCATTTGGACTAATTTTGTTGCTTCGGAGGAGATCTACACAGGAGATAAAATGAACGTAATGCGGAGAATAGGTGGCGCAAACCAAATATGAACAAGATATATTAATCAATGAATAATGGAGGATTAACTTAAGGTGGCTGCGGATACAATCTCTGAAGAGATTTTTGCCTTACTGTTCCATTAAATGGCCGTTAAAACCTGTCAATCCTTTAAATGCTCATCATATTGTTTATTGGCCAAATAATTCATTTAAGCACGACTTTGATGTTTTGGCGGTTGGGCATAAGTGAATCACTATCGGGAAGAGACAGGCCTTTAATACTAATTAACCATAATATATCTCGGCCTTATCAATCCTTTTTGAAAGCTACACCTAGCTTTATTGCAATCGGCAATCGGGGTAATGCTTAAGTTGTTATATTGGTGTCCTTTCGGAATCCCCGATCGCCGATAGCGATATCGCCAATTCGCATCAGGGGTTTTTAAACGAAGTCTTTTAGATGCATGCATGCTACATTCCCCGATTGCCGATAGCGATATTGCATCGGAGCAAAGAGAGGGGCCCTTTGTTATGATCGCTTGCCTTCCCGATATCTGATAGTTATTCGTGTATTGTCGCATCAGGGAGAACCAATGGGTCTTTTGTCATGCATCCTTTGTTATTGCGATATGCGATCTTGCGATCACTTTATCGCAATAATAAAGGATTATTCATTTTTTATTATAAGACCGATTATGTGCTTTATCAAAAGGTTTATAATGTTTTATTTCTTTTCGGACCTTTTGAGGAATGATAAGTTGATACCAATTTAATCTAAAAGGGACCCATTTCATATTATAGTTTTGAAAATAAAATTTTTATGAAATGGGGGGTTGTTGTACAGCACAACAGGACCATAATACTTTGGTGATAATTTATCATCCTTCTTAGCTTGCTTGAGGGACATTTTTTTGTATGGTTGCAGTCGTAGAAATACCTAGTCACCTACATCAAAACTTCTTTCGCTGTGATGTTGATCTGCCTATTGTTTCATTCTATTCTGCACCAAAGTGAGGTTATCCTTTAAGAGTTTGAGAACTTGTTGTTGATGCTTGATGTGATCTTCCACTGCTTGAACCTTAGAATTTTCTTTTAAAGATGATGTGATGGACGATGGATGATATCCATAAAGTGCCATAAATGGGGTCATTTTTGTTGTAGTATGGAAGTAAGAATTATACAACCATTTAGCCAGAGGCAAACACTTGACCCATTGTTTCTGTTTATCATATACAAAGCAACGAAGCTATCCTTCCAGACATTTTTTCACTATCTTAGCTTCCCCATCAGATTAAGGATGATAAGATGAGCTATCAGCTAACTGAGTACCCAAATATTCCACCTCTTCTACTCCAAAGAAACATTTGGATCTTTTTTCATATAATTGTTTCTCCTCCAATAGTTTGAGAACCCTATCGACATGTTGAACATGATCCTTACAATACTTGCTGTAGATTAGTATATCATCAAAAAATACTAAGACAAATTTTCTAGGGAAGGGTTTGAAAATGGAATTCATCAAACATTGAAACATAGAATGTGCATTATTAAGGCCAAAAGGCATGACCAAAAATTCATAATGACCCTCATGAGTTCTAAATGTTGTTTTTGGAATGTCTTCAGTCTTCATTCTAATTTGAAGATATCCTTAATGAAGATCCAACTTGGTGAAGTAAATTGCTCCATGTAATTCATCCAATAATTCATCAATGGCAGGAATGGGAAATTTATCTTTAATAGTAACATTGATGAGCTCCCTATAATCCGGACACATGCGCCATGATCCACCCTTCTTGTGTACCAATACCACTAGAGCAGATAAAGAACTATGACTAGGTTGAATTATACCAACCTCTAGCATTTCTACAACCATATGTTCAATTTCACTCTTTTGGGCATGTGGATATCTGTAAGTCCTGATATTTGGGGGAAAACTTCTTGGAATCAAATGAATAGCATGATCATGATCATAAATAGGTGGGAGGCCTTTGGGAGTCTCAAATACCTTGGAATGATTTTCCAAAACGTTTTGGAGATCTAGAGAAAGATGATTTCAATGTGGGAACCTCTAGTGAACATAATTGTGCAATTACACCCATTGTTCTTTCATTAGAATATTTGTCATGTTGTTAGAGCTAATTATATTTCTCAGTTTCATTGTGATACTTATTAATTCGACTTCCTTTCCTTCCCAAAAAAATATCAAGAAAAGTTCTTGAAAATTAAAATTTGTCGTACCAAAAGATTGTAGCCATTGGACTCCTAGTACAACATCTACACCACCCATTGGAATGGATAGAATTGGACTATTCAAGACATATTCTCCCATGGATAGCTTGATATTATGGCACTTTCTAGAGAAATTTATGGTTCCCCCTTTTGCAACCATTACTTGACACTCTGGTGCTAGATAGAGGAAGAAATTCAATTCCTTGGCTATCTTACAATGAAATATGGGTACTACCCGAATCAATCAACACTATTGCCTTTTTCTTCTTGATATGCCGTTCCATCTTAAGAATTTGAGGAGTGGTAATTCTTGTCAATGCATTACAAGATATGGTCAGATTCATTTCTTCTTTTTTTTGGATTGGTTCCTGGTGTATATCCTCTTATTTTGATGTTTCTTGTTCCTTTTCTTGCTCCTCTTCCCTGTCTATGTAAATTAATTTCTTCTCAGCACACTTATGACCTTTAGTGTATTTTCTATCACAATTGTAATGAAGCCCTTTTGCTATTTTTTCTATGAATTATTGTGGTGTCAACCTTGTAGGTGGTCAAAGACTAGGAGCAACAACACTTCCATCTTTATAGTTATGAGTGGTAGGCTTCCTTGTTGCCATAATTTTTCTTCCAATTTTTCTTGCCAACCTGTATGCCTTCCCCAATGAATCAGGTTCCCAAAGGCGAACCTCATGTTGGATGTTATCATTTAAATTCCCTATGAAGACTTAAATCTTATGCTTTTTTGGAATATCATGTACCCTTATATTCAATTTTTGGAAGTCCTTAATGTGCTCTTCCATTGAACCCTTTTGTTTGAGATTTATCAATTGGATAAAGAAGGTGTTGCTCTTTGTATCCTCATCATTTTCTATCATTTCCTCCATGAAAATTGACCAGGTGACAAGTTGTTTATGAGAACAAATCCCTCTATACCATTCAAATTGATTCGGTTCTAAATATAAAGATGTGATATGTACCTTTTGTGGCGGTTACACATCATGTAGATCAAAATATTGCTCCATTTGTAGTATCCAAGTTACCAGATCCTTGTCATAAAATTTCCTCATATCTATATTTGGAATATGGTGGGTCTTCAATCCAACATTAGATTCTATGAAATCATGATTAACATTTCTTTTGTTCTCATCATGAGTTTCTGCTATTACCTTTTCGACATTAGGAATCATTTCTTGTAGTGACTTTGTCCCACCTTCCTTCAAACCTTCCATGTCTTTCTTCAAATATTCCATGCTTCCATTGAATTTTTCTTCTATACCATTTATCTTATTGATCATATCTTTGATCACATTCTTCAAATCATCCCTCCAATTTTTCTTACTAGGTGTTTCTATTTTATTGATTCAAGTCATTATTTTCTTACTTTTAGGAGCTCGATCTTGAATCTGTTGTATGTCTGAAATTTCAGATCTCCAAGGTCTAAAATTATGCCCTACAGTAGCCCTCTACGTCCTATTTCCAATGCCACCAGTCTAATATAAATTAGATTCTCCAAGAAAGCGTTATGCCCAATCTCCCAGGATGACCTGATTATACTCTTTCAGTACACTGAACTTTTATGAAGAGCCACGTGTCACTATTTTGACCTTCTAATTTGAAAACGACACACAGAAAATTACAGTCCATCCTCTTTCTATAACTTCTTACAAATTTTCAATATGATGCTCATAGAGAAAATTATGACACCTTTCCGAAGGTCACCTGTTTGGGATGTAATTCGGGAACCTACAAACACTCTAAATTTTCTGGACCATATCTCCGAAAATATACTGAAACAAGATCTAAAATTTGGGCCCGAGCTTCATTGAAATGTTGTCCAAATGGGTTTTAATTTAAGAGTCTGAACATTCATAGAAAAAAACATTATAGAAAAATTTCCATGATGAACTATTTGCGATGGAATTATAAAGTTTGCAAAAAACCTAACTTCCTTAGATCATATCTCTAAAAATATAATGAGACAAGATCTGAAATTTGGACCCGAGGTTTAGAACGATTTTAGCGCAAATGGGTTGTTTTTTTAGCGTAGGAATCTTTGTAGAGAAAAAGGTATAGAGAAAAGTCCATGATGACCTGTTTGGAGCAGCGAAACCCTAGAATCCAAAGCTCTGATACCAAATGTTATGTAACCAGCTCACAAAATAGAAGAAAAGATAGATCAATGACTTCAAAATCAGCCTCTTCGAGGGGGAAACCTCCTTTACATTACACAAATGAACAATTATTGCATGATACAAATGACAAGACCTCCTTTCCAAGGGGTCCCAATATAATCAAAGCCTACATAACAATAATATTGTAGGAGCACAACAATAACAATAGTGGGCTTCTATGGTCGAGCAGGGTCAGATTCAAATGGAGGGCGGCAGGGGAGGGAGCTCTGCTCCCTCCTACAAAGATGCAGTGGCCAGCAGGAATAAATCACCAGCTGAAACTAGTAAAGGAGATATGAACAATAGTAACAGGGGCATTGAAAAAGACACAGATGGGACCAGAGCAAAAGAAAACAGCAGCACAAAGGAAAAAGAGGAAGAAGACAAAAATTTGGGCTCAAGAGACAAAACCCAGAAAGGACCTTGCAAACCGAAAGCAGAAATCACTCCTCGAGTAATATTAAATGATCCTGCTCTGCAGGAGCACAGGGAACACATGGGAACCTACGCCATTATCTATAAATTTATGGGACTATGGCCCACAGAAAAGGCTTTGCAGACGTGGATCAAGTATCATTGGAAACCCAAAGGTAGCATTGACTTACATCTAGGGTCAAAAGGATTCTTCACAGTAGTGTTCTCAAACATCGAAGATAAAGACAGAATATTCGAAGGAGGTCCCTATTTTTTTGCAACGGCAGGTCTCTATATGAGACCTTGGAGGATGAACTTTGTCCCAGAGAGGGAGACTTTCTCTTCGATTCCTGTGTGGGTAAGGCTCTACTCTCTACCTCTTGACTACTGGCAAACTGAATCGTTGGCTGCCATTGGCAATAAACTAGGACGCTTTGTCAAAGCTTCTGAAGCCACTAGAAGAGGAAAATACACCTCCTTTGCTAGGATATGTGTGGAAATGGATCTTTTAGGAGCACTTCCGAATGAAGTCATCCTGGAAGTTCAAGATGAGGAATGGGTGCAGATGGTAGACTACGAACATATCCCCTTCAGATGCCGAAGATGCCATGAACATGGGCATTTACTAAGAGAATGCCCTCTCAGCAAAGAAGATAACAAAGGAAAACCTAATACAATGAAGGATACTGAAAGACTCCATAAAGTGGCTAGCAGAGGAAGAGGAGGAAAAAAGGGGCCAAAACAACTACACACTAAAGGGCGAATGGGTAGTCAGAGTAAGTTTCAAGTGCTAGAAAAGCTTGAAGAAAGTATAAGAGAGATTCATTTTCAGGAGGATGATGCTAAGGTAAAAGGAAAAAAAGAGGATACAAATCTTTCTCCAAGAACTGACTCTCAAAAAGAAACCATGAGAAGTGAAACAAAAATGGAAATGGACCAGGAAATGACCCAAAGTGAAATAGACATGGAAGATCATGAACTACAAGAAATCCTTGACAAGGAAAACTTGGATCTGGAAGGATTCCTAAGACAATGAACCAAAGGGGGAATAGAATCTCTGCCTCAAGAAGAATGCTACAGGATACATCAGTTGTTTTTATGGAAGACTCAGGAACGAGGATTGGAGAAAGGTACAAACACCCACAAACAGGAGCACAGAGGGGTGAAAACAATGAAATTAATTCCAGGACTAGCCACCATAAATCCAGGCAAAAAGAGAGGCAGAAAAAAGCAACACGAACTCTTGATGGAGTGCGGAAAGCTAATGATAGATTCGAGTAAGATGAAAGATCTAACCAGTTACTCCTTTACTAATCTTTAATTATGAAGTTCATATCATGGAATATCATAGGTCTAGGTAGTAAAAGAAAAAAGAGAATGCTAAGTAATAGAATGAAACTAGCAATGCCAGACCTAATCTTTATTCAAGAAACGAAATGCTCCATTCAGAAAATAAGGAAAATCCACAACAAATGGCTCAACAAATTTGAGTTTCTAGAAGTCAAAGCAGAGAACATAGCGGGTGGTATTCTCACCCTTTAGAACCCCCAAAAAGTCATCATTATAGATGCGGAGGTGACAAGAAACTATTTATCAACCATCATTCAACCTATGGGAATGACGGAGACCTTCTTGGTTACGAATGTTTACGGCTCTCAGAAAATTGATGAGAAGCTCAGATTTCTGAACTCCCTGGTAGATCTTAGAAGTAGAGATGAAGAAATCCCTTGGGTCATTGGAGGAGACTTTAATATGATTAAATCTCTTTCGGAAAAAAAAGGAGGCACTAGAATCCTCAGTAGAGATGCAGTTGAATTCCTTTCTTTCACAGAAGACATGAAACTGGTTGACTCTAAAATGCATAACGGTCTTTTTACTTGGAACAACAAAAGAGGAGGCAACGCTCAGGTTGCCTCCAAATTAGACAGATTTTTGATCTCCGAGAAGCTGATGCTCACAAATTCAGAAATATCTACAAGTATTCTCCCATTTGGAGGCTCGGATCACTAGCCGATTCAACTAGAAATCAAGGGAATTGATGCTCCCAGAAACAGACCCTTCAGATTTGAGAATATTTGGCTCTCTCATCCAGACTTCATCAGCAACATTGAAAAATGGTGGTCCAAAGATCTTCAGGTTCAGGGCTCCAAAATGTTCCTCCTCCATAAAAGACTAAAGCACATAAAAGTCAGACTCAAAGAATGGAACAAGAAGGATTTTGGTAACATTTTTGCAAACAAAAATTCTGTAGAAGTCAAACTGCAGGAGCTTCACCAAGCAATGATCACAGATGGTTTTGATAAAACCAAAAGTGAGCAAGCTAAAAAACTCAACCTAGATTGGGAGAATTTATGCAAACAGGAGGAAATCTTTTGGAGACAAAAGTCAAGAGTGCAATGGCTCAAAGAAGGTGAGCGAAACACTCGTTTTTTCCACCGTTCCACCATTGCCAATAGAAAGCACAATAGAATCTCCTCAATACTGAATGTTTATGGGGAGCTTCAGACCTCTCACATGAACATTGAATGTGTGTTGGTTCATTATTTCAAAGGCATCACAAATGAAAATAATCCAGACAAAGAACAACACATCAAGGAAATTATAAAAAATATTCCTAGGATGGTGTCAAGAGAAGATAACTTTAACCTGAACAAACAAGTTACCGAAGCAGAGGTCAGTACGATAATCAAAGACATGCAGAATGGCAAAGCTCCAAGTCCAGATGGTTTCAATGTTGATTTTTTCAAAGCTTTCTGGAAGGTGGTCAAACATGACATCTTGGATGTGGTTGAGGACTCCAGAAGAAGTAAATCCATTCTGAAAGCATTCAACAACTCCTTCATTTCCCTAATCCCGAAATAGGACTCTGCCCTGACTCCGGATAAGTTCAGACCCATTGCTTTATGTAATGTTGTTTACAAAATTATTTCCAAAATCTTGGCCAATAGACTCAAACCTTTTCTTCCTTATTTGATTTCTGGGGAACAGTCTGGATATGTTGAAGGAAGGCAAATCTTGGATAATATTATTTAGGCTCACGAGGTTGTTCACTCTCTCACTAGTAAAAAACAAGCTGGTATGACCATACAACTAGATATTGCAAAAGCGTATGACAAGGTGAATTGGACTTACATTAAAAAGGTCCTTTCTGCTTTTGGTTTTGATCATGACTGGATCAGATGGGTTATGGCTTTGGTTACTTCACCCAGCTTTTCAATTCTGGTAAATGGCTCACCCTCTGAGATCTTCACTCCTTCCAGAGGACTCAGGTAGACTGACCCACTCTCTCCCTTCCTCTTCATTCTCATGATGGAAGGATTGGGCCGAACCATTAAAAAGGCCAAAGGCTTAGGGAAGATAAAAGGTCTCCATTTAACGGAGAACAGCCAAGCCTTGACTCATCAACAATTTGTGGATGACACCATGCTGCAGGGCATCCCCACAGTCAAGGAAGCTACTGCATACAAGAAAATCTTAAATGACTTTGCCTCGGCTTCAGGTATGGAAGTCAATCTCTCCAAATCAATTTTTTTTTTCTTAAACACTAACATTGTTATCCAAAGAAACATATTTAGAATTCTAGGCTTCCAAAGGGAGGTCCTCCCTTCAAAATATTTGGGTATCCCCCTGACGGATAAACCAATGCATAGAAGTATCTGGGAACTGGTGCTCAACAAGATGCAAGACAAGATCAAACGATGGACTTATAGGGCGTTCAACCTTGCTGGCAGATTGATTCTAATGAAGACAGTTCTTCAAGCTCTCCCTGTTTTCTTCTTATCATCCTTGCCAGCTCCCAAAGGGGTCTTACAGCAATTCAGGAACATTCAGAGAGATTTTCTCTGGGGCAAGGAGGAAACCAGAAAGAAATGGGCCCTTGTGTCTTGGGATAAAATTTGCAAGCCCAAAAGCCATGGAGGCCTAGGCTTAGATGATCAGGAGATTCTAAGTAATGTTTTAGGAGCTAAACTCTGGTGGAGATGGGTTAAAGAACCAGGGGCGCAATGGGCTAATACCTATAAAGAGAAGTATGCCAACTCCTGGAAAACGAGTGAGCTCATCAAAATGTCAGGGAACATAAAATGTTCTCACATCTGTGACAAAGCTTGGGATAACAGAGGCCTGGTTCAAAACAACAGCTTCTAGGAAATTAGAGCTGGAGATCAGGCTCTCTTCTGGGAAGACAAATGGTAGCAAGAACTGATGTTGTTAAGGGAGGATTTTCTGGGCATCAAGCAAGAAACTAATCTCCAAGGGCTAACAAGATTCAGGGATTTCTGGAATCTTCCTCAAGACACTAAGAAATGGAGAAACTGGAGAAAAATAGATTGCAGAGCTGACAGCCCCATAAAAGAAAAAACTGATGAACTCATGAACATATTGGAACAGAGGAAGATTCTGGTTACAGATGGGTAGGATCAGTTAAGATGGGGCCAAAACAAAGAAGGTATCTTTAACATCAAGGAGGCTAAAAGAATTTCTCTTAACCTAGAGCCCTGCGTTTTGGCTAGGTCCTAGCAAAAGCTTTGGAATTACCAAGGATGGATGAAGATCAAGTTGTTTATGTGGTCAGTTCATCACAAGAAAATACTAACTTGGGATAACATTCAGAAGAGGAGAGTGATGGGGTGTTCTATATGCCATTTATGTGAGGTTCAAGAGGAGACTATGGAGCATATTCTCAATAGTTGTACCTATACCTCCTGGTTATGGGATTCCTTCAAAAGCATTTTTCAGCAGATAGACAGAGACAAAGGTAGCATTATTAATACCCTGAACGAGTGGAGAAAAGAATTTGTAGAGAATGAGATCCTTAATTTAGCCTAGACCTTTACACCAAGCTTCATTATCTGGAATGCTTGGAAAGAAAGAAATAAAAGAATCTTCAAGGATGAAAAGACCACTCCGCTCTGCCTGATGGATTTGATCTTAAAGCAAATAAAGGAGACTGTGTCCACCACTCTACTTAGTTATCCCTCGAATCCTCCCACACCACTTGAATTGAGAACTCTCAAGTAGCTGGGAATGCATGAGATCATCCTCAATGATCTGAGGAAAAAAGAAAGAATAGTGGAAAGGGAAAAGGAGTTCTAGCATCCTCCACCTATTGGTTACCTAAAATGCAACATTGATAGGGCTTCTAAAAGCAACCCGGGGACTGCAGGTTATGGAGGTGTCTTGAGAGATGAAGATGGAAAAATTATTTTTGCCTTTCACTATCATCTAGGCCATGCTTCCAACAACATGGCTGAATTAATGGCATTGGAACAATGTCTAGATCTTCTTAAACTCAATAACCGCTCAAATGTTCTCATCGAAGGAGACTCCGAAATTTCTATAATTGCAGTCAAGAAAATCAGCTATGGTACGGCTCCTGAAAGAGTCTCAAAACAATGGAGACTAATACAAGTGTATCAGAGAATCCAAAAACACCTCCAAAGTCTACGAACGGTCATCTTCAACCATGTTTGGTGGAAGGCCAACAAACTTGCAGATCTTCTGGCCAACCTTGGAGTGACTAATATAGATTGCAGAGTAGAAATGAAATCGCATGAGATGCCTACAAGCCAGCTAAAAGCTCTCTACTGTTGGGTTGTGTTATATTCTTTCCACGACTAACCCACGTAGTTAAACGGGGGGTTAGAGGGGGGCGGTAGCCCCCCTTCGTTGTGCCGATTGCGCAGCGGGGGGGTCATAGGGGGGGCGGGTAGGCCCCCTCTACGGGGTCCGGGGCAGCGCCCCGGGAAAAAATTTTTTGGACCCTATATTAGGTTGGGCGAACCTACCTATGGTTTTGTGCATGTTTTTCGCACATGGTATTGGACGCGATGGTTTTTCGGTCCATGGTATTGGATGCTTCGGCATGTATAAATATGTATTGTAACATTGAAAGGAACATAATGAAAAATCAAGCTGGTAGTCCCGGTTTTGGGATCCAGGGAAAAATCTCTGTGCATATGTGTTTTATGGGTTATGCTCTCGCATTGTTTATTTTCTTTGTTTAAGAATTCGTATGCAGGTAATTTCTGTACAGGGTTAAAACCTACATTTGGTATCAGAGCCAGGTTTTGGCTTCAAGGGGACGCCTTTGTTGCTGAGGGGTTTCGCTCGGGCCTGTGGTAGACCCTGTTCAGTGGGAGATCTGCGAGATCGATTCTGGTGGTGAAAGAAGATGGCGAGCAGTGGAAAGATCAAGATTGAGAAGTTCAATGGTCAGAGTTTTGAGTTGTGGAAACTCAAGATGGAGGATCTGTTGGTCGATAAAGATCAGTGGATCGCGGTAGATCCGGGTACTAAACCATCGGGAGTGACCGATGAAGAATGGAAGAAATTGGATCGGAAGGCAAAGAGCAAAATACGATTGTGTGTCTCAGATTCAGTATTGCTGAATGTATCAGGGGAAGCTACGGCAAAGGCTTTGTGGGTCAAGTTAGGGACTTTGTACCAATCTAAGTCTCTGGTGAATAAACTGTTCCTGCGGAAAAAGCTGTATAACCTGAGGATGAAAGATGGAGACTCGGTGACAGAGCATCTGAATGCGTTTAATACTGTGGTAAGTCAATTATTATCTGTTGATATTAAAATTTCAGATGAAGATAAGTGCATCAGTCTATTGTGTTCTCTACCAGATTCGTGGGATAGTCTGGTTATTGCAATAGGTAGCAATGCAACTGCTTTGCAGTTTGATGAAATAGTCTCAGCCTTGCTGACGGAGGAGATGAGACGGAAGAATATGGACAACCAGAATGGTGATGCCTTGTCTGTATGAGGACGGTCCCAGAACAGAAACAAAAATAAGTCATCGAGTGGGAGATCTAAATCTAGAGGGAGATCTAAATCTCCAGGAAAACCTACAAAGGTGGTGTGCTGGAAATGCGGAAAGGAAGGGCACTTCAGAAGGGATTGTAAATCTAAAGCTCCTGATAAAGGAAAGGGATCTGATGATGCTCCTTCTGCAGAGGCGAAAACCACCTCAGATGAAGGTGGGGATGTGTACTTGGCTTCTTCAAGTACACATGTAGATCATGAGGCATGGTTGATTGACTCAGGTGCATCCTTTCACTTCACTCCCCATAGAGAGTGGTTCTGCGAGTATGAGAAATACGATGGTGGTGATGTCTTCTTAGGAGATGATAGGAAGGCTAGAATCATTGGTCGGGGAAAAGTAAAGTTGAAGTTGCAAGGTGGAAGGGTTAGAACACTTCCGGGTGTTCTACATATTCCTGCATTGGCCAGAAATCTGATTTCTGTAAGCAAGTTGGATGATGCAGGTGTAAAGACGGTGTTCGAGAAAGATACCTGCAAGATGGTTCGAGGAGCACTGATATTGATGCGGGGAGTTCGGATTGGAACTCTGTACAAGCTGCAAGGTAGCACTGTTGTTGATGGGTGCAATAGTTCTATGGTTCCTGAAAATGGAGTAGAAAATCTAGTGGTCTCTGGAGAGAAGACCATGTTGTGGCATCAAAGGCTTGGACATATTGGAGAGAAGGGCCTTTGAATACTTCATGGTAAAGGTATGGTAGAAGGTATGAATGATAGCTCTCTGGATTTTGATTTCTGTGAAAATTGTGTGTATGGGAAGCAGAATCGAGTGAGTTTCCCCTCTAGTGGTAAGAGGACGAAACAGATATTAGAGCTTGTGCACAGTGATGTGTTTGGACCTGTGAAGGTTCCATCACTGGGTAAGTCTGTGTACTATGTATCATTCATAGATGACTTCTCAAGGAATACATGGATATATTTCCTTAAGAAGAAATCTGAAGTCTTTGACAGGTTTAAAGAATTTAAGGCTCTAGTGGAAAATCAGACAGAGAAGAAGATAAAGGTGCTGAGGACAGATAATGGTGGAGAATTTTGCAGCAAGGAATTTGAAGAATTTTGTAAGAAGTGTGGTATAGCACGGCAGAAGACTACTCCATATACACCTCAGCAAAATGGAGTCACAGAAAGAATGAACAAGACGTTGATGGAAAGGGCAAGAAGCATGCTCAGTGGTGTCGGGTTAGGACAGGAATTCTGGGCAGAGGCGGTGGATACTTCACGTTACCTGATCAACAGATCACCCTCATCAGCGTTGGAGGATAAGACTCCACAAGAAGTATGGACTAGTAAGAAACCCTCTCTTTCACATCTGAGGGTATTTGGATGTGATGCATATGTACATGTTCCAAAGGAGAAACGAACCAAGTTGGATAGTAAATCTAAAAAGTGCATCTTTATTGGGTATAAGGATGGTTTAAAGGGTTATAAGCTTTGGAACCCAGTCACACGGAAGGTTGTGTACAGCCGAGATGTGGTGTTCAGACAAGTAAAAGATGTTATTCAATCTGAAGTCCAACCAAAGGAACCTGAGAAGATAGAGTTTGAGCCAAAGGAGGAAGAATCAGACTCTGCAGCAGAGGAGGAATCAGAAGATGAAGAGCCACAAACTCCGGCTGTGAGAAGATCAGGTCGAGAAAGAAGGCAGCCAGAAAGGTATAGTCCATCTGCTTTCAGTTCAAATTTTGCTTTGTCTGTTACTGATGATGATCCCAGAATTTTGAAGGAAGCAGTGGATTCAGAGGATGGAAAACTCTGGAAAGAGGCCATGGTTGATGAAATGGCATCTTTGCACAAAAATGAGGCTTGGGATCTGGTAGAGTTGCCGGCTGGAAGGAAACCCATTGGCAGAAAATGGGTGTTCAAGAAGAAGACTAATGCAGAAGGAAAGGTGGAGAAATACAAAGCTCGGTTGGTAGCAAAAGGTTATTCCCAGGTGCCGGGAATTGATTTTGGTGATATTTTTTCTCCTGTTTCCAAGGTAGCTTCTATTAGATTACTTTTATCTGTTGCTGCTGCTTTTGATTTTGAGGTAGAACAGATGGATGTGAAGACAGCATTTCTTCACGGGGATTTGGAAGAGGAAATCTACATGAGGCAACCTGAAGGCTTTGCGGTGAAGGGTAAGAAAGAACTGGTATGCAAGTTAAAGAAGTCTCTGTATGGGTTAAAACATTCACCAAGGATGTGGTATCAGAAATTTGATACATTTATACGGGGACTTGGCTTCACCAGAAGCAAAGCAGATCATTGTGTGTATTTTAAATTAATTGGTGACCGTGTTATTTATCTGGTCTTGTATGTGGATGATATGTTGCTGGTTGGAAATGACAAAGAAATTATCCAGGATTTGAAGACCCAATTGTCCTCCAAATTTGACATGAAAGATCTTGGTGCTGCAAACTATATTTTGGGCATGGAAATTAAAAGTGATCGGGCAAAGAGGAAGCTCTGGTTAAACTAGAGGAAGTATGTCGAGACAATACTGCAGAGGTTTAATATGCAGGATAGTAAACCGGTGAAGGTTCCTATTCCTGTAGGTGTGAGGTTATCTGCTGAACAGTGTCCCAAGACACAAGAAGAGGAAGAGGACATGTCCCGTGTTCCATATGCAAGTGCAGTCGGTAGCCTGATGTATGCAATGGTCTGTACTAGACCAGACATTGCACATGCAGTGGGAGTATTGAGCAGGTTTATGTCAAAAACTGGGAAGGAGAACTGGACAGCAATGAAGCGGGTTTTCAGGTATTTGCGTGGCACTAGTGATTATGGTTTGTGCTACCAAGGAAGACCAGGATTGGACAGAGTGTTGGATATTCATGGTTTTGTTAATGCAGACTGGGTTGGAGATCTGGATCAGAGAAGATCTACAAGTGGGTATGTGTTTAACCTATTTGGAGGTGCAGTCAGTTGGATGAGTAAGAAACAATCTGTAGTGGCACTATCAAATACAGAGGCAGAATACATGGCAGCCACTCATGCAAGCAAGGAAGCAGTTTGGTTGCAGAGATTGTGTTCAAGTATGGGGTTAGTACAGGGAGCTATAAGAATAGACTGTGATAGCCAAAGTGCAATTTTCTTGGCAAAGAACCCTTCTTATCATTCAAAGACAAAGCACATTGATGTTCAGTATCACTTTGTGAGGGATATGATAGAAGACAAAAAGGTGTTGCTGGTAAAGGTGGACACTTTGAAAAATACTGCAGATGCATTGACAAAATCTGTGAGCACTGAGAAGTTCTCTTGGTGTAGAGAAACAATGGGTGTTTCAGGGTTGGAAAAATGACTAAGCTCTCCTGTGGCCCCCTGTGGAAAGAAAACAACAAGTGGGAGATTGTTGGGTTGTGTTATATTCTTTCCATGACTAACCCACGTAGTTAAACGGGGGGTTAGAGGGGGGCGGGTAGCCCCCCTCTACGGGGTCCGGGGCAGCGCCCCGGGAAATTTTTTTTTGGACCCTATATTAGGTTGGGCGAACCTACCTATGGTTTTGTTCATGTTTTTCGCACATGGTATTGGACGCGATGGTTTTTCGGTCCATGGTATTGGATGCTTCGGCATGTATAAATATGTATTGTAACATTGAAAGGAACATAATGAAAAATCAAGCTGGTAGTCCCGGTTTTGGGATCCAGGGAAAAATCTCTGTGCATATGTGTTTTATGGGTTATGCTCTCGCATTGTTTATTTTCTTTGTTTAAGAATTCGTATGCAGGTAATTTCTGTACAGGGTTAAAACCTACATCTACGAGGCTCAAGCCGCAAAGGATAAAGAAATTTTCGATTGTTGGGCACGAGGAGCAATCCAAGATTAATGCTCTTTTTGCCTGTTTTTCTTCTCAATTCGGTGGTCAGCTCCTTGATTTTGGGTTTTCTCTGCGTTGGTGACTTCTTCCTTTGGGGAATGGAACCTTTTCTCCTTCGTGCCTTGAGAGGCGACACAGGGTTTCCTAAGTAGTTCCAGAAGATTTCGGCAGATAGTTTCAGTGTCGGGTTAAGCAGGCGGAATGGCGGGTCGGCTCCCTCCATGATTTTCCCTCACTTTTTGTCTTTTCGCGGGGAAAACCAGGATAGCAGCAGTTTTCTTTTTATCGCAAGGCCCTCAGATGGTAAGTGGTTTTCGCTCGTTGAGAGCGATTCCACTCAGTTCTTTACACATGGCAGAGGGGGGGGTGTTAAAACCACCCTTCCCTGCGACTTAAAAGCCTCGCACCTCAGCTCTCCGATATCTCTCCGTGTCGTCCGTTTCTGGCGAGGGAATTCGACAGTTAGATCTCGCCGAACTAGTTGGTGGGGTCACCATAAAGACCTCACATCTTTGCTCTCTGTTTTCTCTCCGCGTCATCCATATTGGGTGGGGGCAATCGACGGTCAGCGCTCTTCGGGACAGTTGGTGGGGTCGCACATTTGTTCATTCTTTAAGTGTTGTGTACGGGAGGTGACGTGAGCTTTGTCCTTGTGTCTCCGTGTTGACATAGGGACAGTGTGTTCGTCAGTTTGGACTGGCGTTGGTTTAGTGGCTCTCTTCTTTGTCTGCTTTTTCTCATTGGTTTAACAGGCCCTATTTTCTGCAGGCCTTTTGTAATTATTGTAACTATACTTTTAGGTTTTTGAAATAGAAGGAAAGTCTCTTTCTTTAGCAAAAAAAAATAGTGGGCTTCTATGGGGCATAGTAATAACAACATGGGGACTATATGGGCACAATAATACAATAAGGGGGTTGAACTAATAACAGTAAGGGAGTTTCACTAATAACAATAAGGGGTTACACTAGTATTATAGGGACCTAGCACTTCCTCATCAATAACTTAGTGGTTTATCAACCCTTTTTAACAAGCACTCATCACCTAATTCCTCCTATGATCCTCCCATTAATATTTAAAGCTTAGACACACAGTCCAATAGCTTCAATGCATCAATAATAGGAATTAAATCCCATCAGTCTCAACAGAATTTCTACAACACATAACACCCTTGCTCTTACACTCCAATCTTGTTTCTCTCTCTAGTGTTCTCTCACTCTATCTATATAACATCATGTTATTCAAGTCCTCTATTTTACTTTTCATTGTTTCTTTTTCCTATTGGCTCTTCATGGTGCCCCCGCGGGACTATTTGCATCCCCTCACTTAAATTCATGGAAGCGGGGAATAACATGGGCATATCCTCTTCCCATCATGTCTTTACCAACTATTTGGTGGTGTGTTCAGCTACACCAACAAACACCACTCTCAACTTTCTCTCCAATCATGGATCTGTGTGTCCCACAGCTCAAGCCATCCATTTAAGAACTTTATTTTATTTTATAATTACAAAATCAGGGGCCAAAACAAGAGGTGTTACATAAATGATACTATTGTTAAAATTTTACCAAAGAGAAAATAAAAATTACGAAGAAAATTAACCATAACTAGCAACAAAACATAACATATAAACAAAATGTCATGTTTATCTTGGGAAAACCTCAACTCTCGGGAAAAACCTAGCTAATGTAATTCCATTAGATCCTTGGACAAATCCACGGTCATGCCAAACAAGCGATCCTTCACCACTCACATCCCCTAACCCATTAGAATAGAGTTTCTCCCAACCTTTTAAAGGCTCCATTACATGAATTCCATGAGCACAAAACCATGGGCATCCAAAAAACCATGGGCCCAAAACCATTACTATTTACTTGGTCGAATCTAACTCTTTCCCTGAATATTAAAGTCTACCTAAACACCCCCCACCCCTTTAAACCTTGACTTTTTATTTTCCTTGACCAAAACTAGCCAAACCAACTAAGTGAGTCTGACCTACCCACTCTAATCCTTAATCCCCTCAGATTTTATACCCAGGGTATCCTCATGTGCTCCCTATCACTTAGGTTTAACACCAAAATTTACCAGTAATTTCCCAGGGGTACGCATGCCTTGCCCATTTTAAAGTAGTATTCCCATTTACATGCAATTTAAAAGTTGACTCCATTATAATAATTTTTATCATTTTTATTGTTTCTCTTCTCGTACTTAAGCTTCCATCCTCTCATGTTGACATGCTCCGAGCCTCTTCATTCCAGTGTTCTCCTCAACCTATCACTCATTTGAATTGGTTTGTTAATATTCCTAAGCATTGCGCTCCCACTAGTATCGAGGTACCCACCAGGAGCCACATGAGAGTCTCATATTACTTTCACTATGACCATCTCATCATTACCTGCACCGTATCCATCATGGGCACTAGAAATGTAAGCCCCCATTTTCATAAGGATATGTTGCCACAAGAACTCCGTTGAGACTCTGATCACCACTAGTAACACCCATCAGTCCCTCTAGGCCATAGTCAACATAATTCATCATTGCATTGTCAACACCTACTATGGCTCCCCTTATGTACTTGGGAAGAAGACTCAACATGAGCAACAATCTCAGAATAATTCACTTGTTGTTGCTCCCACATTGGCTTCTTTTTTTTCCTAACAAAAAAATTGTGCATTCTTACCATGAAGTTTGCACTATGAACAACTCCATCACATTGCTCACATAACATAATTACCGATCAAACGAGAAAGTGAATTGGTACCCGTTCTTTTGAGGTAGCAAAAAATCACCCGATTTTGAAAAGTGATGATGCTAAAATACACTTTGTTTTTTTAGCATATTTTTGGATGTATCAAATATGAATATTTTTTTTTCGATGTAGTAATCTTCATGCTGATTTTGAAAAGTGTTGATGCAGCATCAACACATTTTTTAAAATGTTAGTGATTTTCGTGCTGATTTTGAAAAGTGTTGATGCAACGTCAACACATTTTTTTAGAGGGCTTATTTTTGACACTTTAAATTTTTTTATGTATCAAGTGTGAACATTTTGTTTTGTTAGTGATTTTCATCCTGATTTTGAAATGTGTTGATGAGCATCAACCCTTTTTGTTTAAAGGGCTTAGTTTTTACACTTTAAATTTTTTAATGAATTAAGTGTGGATAATTTTTTTTAAATGTTGGTGATTTTCATGTTAGTAATAAAACATAAAAATAAAAATAAAAATAAAAAAAACATGACAAAAAAAATCAAATAGATATATATATATGTGTGTGTGTGTGTGTGTGTGTAAAAAAAAAAAAACAAAAAACAAAAAACCTATAAAAATGTTAAAAAAAAAAACACAAAACATAAAACATGTTAGTAAAAAAAAAAAATTGACAAAAAAAATCAATTACAAAAAATATATAAAAAAAAAGAAAAGAAAAAACAAAACAAAAAACTATAAAAATGCAGAAAAAGAACCAAAATTAACTCGTAGAAGTAAAAAAATTGAATAAAAAATTAACAAACAAAAAAATAAAAGTAAAAATAAAAAAAATTTTAAAAATGAATTTTTTTATAAAATATATATATAATTTAAAGAAAAACAAATTGAACCACAAAAAAAATCTAAAAACATTTTTTTTAAAGTTAAAAAAAAAAAAAAAAAAAAAAAGCAAAACAAAAACAAACAAACAAATTAACTAACTAACTTAAAATATTTACCAAAAAATGAAAATTAAAAAATGAATTAATTAAAATACAACATTAAAAAATATTTAAATTAAATAATTTAGATAAACAAAATTAAAAATAAAAAGATAAAATAAAATAAAAATTTAAGAATTATTTTTTTAAATTAAAATTATAAAAATAAACAAATAACAGAAAAATAAATAACTAAAAAATAAAAATAAAAATAAAATAAATAAATAAATTATAAAAATCAAAAACAAAAAACAAAAAATAAAAACATAAAAAATAAAAAATAAAAAGAATTCAAAACTATATATATATATATATATATATATATATATATATATATATATATATATAGATAAGAAAATTCAAAACATATTTAAAAAAAATCAAAACAAATTAAAAAAATTAAATTGAATTGAAAAAAAACAATTAAAAAAACATCAAAAAAAACAATCCCCCTCCCTACCCTTAGCCCTCCCACCCGACCTCTCCCCTCTCGTCTCCCCTCCCTCACTGCCATCGCCTGCCCCTGCCGCCCCTCTCCCCCGACGCCTCCCCTCCCCCCTCAGCCCTCCCTCCCCCCTGACCCCTGCCCTCTCCTCTCGCCTCCCCACTTGTCCCTCCCTCACCGCCCTCACCTCCCCCTGCCACCCCTCTCCCCCAGCCTCTCCCCACTCCCTCCCCCCTTGGCCCTCCCTCCCCTGCGACCGCTCCCCCTTCAGACCTTCCTCACCCACCTCACCTCCCCCTGCCGCCCCTCTCTCCTCCCCGCTCGGCCCTTCCTCCTCCCCAAACCCTCCTCCGTCCCATCCCCGCTCGGCCCTACCCCTCGACTCCTCCCCCGTCTCGTCCCCCCTCGACCCTCCCTCACCGTCCCTCGCACCACCTAACCCCTCCCCTCCCATCTCCGCCCCCACTTCCCTCACCCCACTCTCCCCTCCCCCAACACCCACTCACTACCCTCCCCTCCCCGCGAGGGGGATAGAGGGCCTAGGGGGAGGGGAGAGGGTAGGCATCAGGGCAGAGGGGAGGGAGGGGAGAGGGTGAGGAAGGGCCGAGGGGGCAGGGGAGAGGTGAGGGGTCGGGGTAGGGGTCTTTGTGTTTTTTATAATTGTGATTTTTTTTAACTTTTTTTTTTAAATTGTTTTTCTTTTTAATTTTATTTTAATTTTTTTAATTGTTTTTATTTTTTTATTTTTTTTAATTGTTTCTTTTTTTATATTTTTTTTTTTGCAATTTTAATTTAATTTAATCTTTTAATTTTAATTTAATTTTTTTTTTTGTAATATGTTTTGAAATATATATATATGTTTTTCTTTTTTTGAATTCTTTTTAAATTTTGTTTTTTTGTTTTTTGTTTTCTTTTATTATTATTATTATGATGTTATTTCTTTATTTTTATAATTTTAATTTAAAAAAATAATTCTTAAATTTTTATTTTACTTTATCTTTTATTTTTAATTGTGTTTATTTAAATTACTTAATTTAAATATTTTTTAATTTTTTATTTTGATTAATTCTTTTTCTAATTTTTATTTTCTTATTATTATTTTTTTTTCTAATGAGATTTTTCTTTTTTATTAATTTGTTTATCTTAAAAAAAAATGTTTTTAGATTTTTTTTGTGGTTCAATTTGTTTTTCTATATATATATATATATATATATATATATATATATATATATATTCATTTTTTCATTTATTTTTATCTATTTTTTGTTTTTTCTCGTTAATTTTTTATTCAATTTTTTTTTTTTTACAAGTTAATTTTGATTTTTTTTTCTACATTTTTATAGGTTTTTTGTTTTTTGTTTTTTTTTCTTTTTTTATATATTTCTTTTTTATTTTTGTTTTCTTTGTCAAGTTCTTTTTTTACTAACATGTTTTATGTTTTTTTTTTTATGTTTTTTTTTTTTTTTTTTTTTTTTTTTAGGTTTTTTTTTTTTTTTATATAGCATTTTTGTTTTTTTTGTTTTTCTTTAAGTTTTTAATTTTTTTTTAATGTTGTATTTTTTTGTAATTTTTTTTTTTTTTTTTTTAAATTTGACATGTTATAGTTAATTTTTTTTTTACATTTTATATGCTTTTTTTTGTCATTACTATATATTTTTTATAGTTGTTTTTTTTTGGTCATGTTTTTGTCATGTCTTATTATGTTTTATTATTTTTATCTTTTTTTTTTGAATATTTGAATTTTTGTTTTCTTATGTATCTTTCAGAGATAGATATATATATATACAGGTTCTGTGTTTATGCTTATCTAGCAACCCGATCCCATTATGTGGAATTTGATAGTTGATTTTAAATTTTTCATTATAATGAATTGAATCTGCCCCACAATGTGTTAATTTCATGGTTGGCCTTTAAGTTTTCATTACAATGGGTTGAGCTCACCTACATTGCGTGTCAATTTGATAGTTGATTTTTAATTTTTTTTTGCAATGTCTCAAGTTGTCTTAGGCTAAGATTTTAAAATCACTATACATTTAACATTTAAAAAAAAATACTCTTGGTATAATAACTCTTTCATTCAGGTGTTCATTTTTAAATTTTTTTTAGTCATAAAATTTTTCCATAATGTCATGCTTGAAATATTTTGAAAACTTGAGATTTTTTTGTAGTCATAATCTTTGGTTTTAATTGCATGGTTGAAAAATTGTCAAGATTTTAATGTTTTTCTAAGTCATGATATTTTATCTTTAATGCTATGGTCGAAAACAATTACAATTTCAAGGTGTTTTAGAGTCAAGATGTTTTATATTTAACAACATGGATGGAAATAGTTGGAATTATCAGACATGATATTTTATCTTTAACATCATATCTGTGAATTGTTGGAATTTCACAGTTCTTCAAAGTCCGGATATTTTCTCTTTAACTCCATTGCTAAAAAATGTCAAAATTGTAACCCCATTCTTTTTTGTTATTCCAGAATAAACAATTTTTTAAGGGTATTTTTTCATCCATTAAAAAAAAAAATGGTTTTTACTTCCATTTAAAAAACATGTTGAAAAATTACCCTAAAAAAAAACATCATTCTGGAGTAAACAATTTCCATTTTTGGGTTGTTTTTTCATGTTTTTTTTGGGTTTTTGGGCTCGAATACCGTTTTGAGGTAATAGTTCCCGTTTCATTAGTAACTATGTTACATAGGTATGGATTGATTATTGGCCTCCATATTCAGCTAGCGTGTTCAAGGTTGAGACATGTTGCTCCTCATGGTGGCGGATTACCATCCCATTGTTATGTCAATGCAAGTTTTCTTCAAATTGACTCCTCTAATGTGCATTCCATCAATACTCATAATCACCATTCTAGTTGTCGCGACCACGATGACTATAGTCTCCTTTTCGTTGGTGCAAAAACTTCCCTGGAAACTAGTGATAATACATCACTGATTGATTTTGTTGTAGCATTTTCTTTTCCTATGTATCTATTGAAAATTCTTGGAAATTTTCCAGTTTTTTCCCTCGCTAGACTCCTAGGCATATGTAAATTTTAATTAAATTTTCCCAAAAAAAAAATTAAGCCTATTTATACTTTGAGGCTTATTGGTAGAAATTAGGTCAAAGTGTGATTTTTGGAGGCTCTTTGTAGTCTCAAGTCCAAGTCATGGGATATATTTCCAAGTCCAAGTAATGGGATATATGTCATCAAAAGTCGCAATCTAGGTCAAACATAACATGAAGTGCCAAGCCATAGGACAAGGGAGAATAATGTGTGCACAATATGTTGAAGTTTTTTGACAGAGGTGGTGGATATAAACACCAACAAGCCATATTTGTTGGCCAATGTGGAAAAATTCCCATACATGAAACATAAAATAAAAAGGCACACACATAAGGAAGGAATTGACAGGTATCATAACGTGGTGGATATAAACACCAACAAGCCATATTTGTTGGCCAATGTGGGAAAATTCCCATACATGAAACATAAAATAAAAGGGAACACACACAAGGAAGGAATCAACAAATGTCATAATACCAAACACACAAAGTCCACTAAGACGGATCAAGCCAATGCATCACGCGCCTCACCAAGGGAGTAGCCTGCGAGGGGCATTATGTGAAATATGCATCAATAAATAATCAAGGTGGTGACACATATAAATACTTCCCTTCTAATAATGTGGGATATTTTCTGTGAAGATAAAAAGTGAAATACTTGGAACGGGTCGAGCTCAATATCAAAATCTGTGAGTCACAACAATTGTTGTGAAGGAAATTCAAAGGGAAAGGAACCAAGGAGAGTTTCAAGATTTAATTTCATATTACAAGATAAAATTCATGGCCAATGCATTAGGGATTTCTTAAGCATGGGATACTGGCGAGTTTGCTAAGTTTTTGGTGCCTATTGCGCTATTAAAGCAAGTCATTAATGATAAAGTATATCAACACCAAAAATTATTTGATGATTAGAATGTCCATTGTGTGTGAGTGTCAATGCCAACAGTTAGTTGTTGAAATTAATGGAGAATATTGTATTATTGGAGAGAGTTTGTTTATTTGTTGTACGAGTGTCCCTAGATTAGGATTAGTTCCTATTTTCTAGGAGTCGGTTCTAATCTCCCTAAATCAATGTAACTTATATATTTCTAATTTATGATTAATGGAACAGAGCGTTCTCTACTTTGGGCAGTTTCTAGGTGTAGCTTTCTCACCTGAGAGCTTCAAGTTTCAAATTTATAGTTTTGTCCTCCTTTTATTTTAACATGGTATCAGAGTTGGTGACCTTGGTGTCTAGATCATTCGAGTGCCCTTGGTTGTGGAGAGTTTCTGGAGAGGAGCTGAAGTGTGGAGTTGTGGTGGCTGGCGAGAGGTTGCTTTTGTTTCTCTGCATTCAAACCCAGATCAACGCTTATTTTATTCCAAATCTCGTGCTGGTGAAAGACGGTCAAATAAGGGGGTAGCGTGCTCATTACCCCAGAATACGTGCTGATAAGCCATTACTTAAATAGAATCAACACTGTTTTCGACCTCCAATTTTGCACTGGTTGACCTTTGAATATTTCTTGTGGAAGATTATGATGCTATGGCAGATCGCGATGCTGTGGCAGATCATCGTTCCTCTGTGACAGATCATCGTTTATAGATCAGCATGACGGCGGAATGCGAGTCGGTGACTGGGTGTGGCGCTAGAAGGAGGGAGTGGGAGCCGGTGATTGTGTGTAGCGTAGATCGTCATTTAGAGATCAGAGCACGAGGCCTACGTCAATTTGATCTCATGGGCACCCCATGAACTGGGAATCTACTTAGCCTGCGGTTCTTTTGACGGCTCCATAACCATCTTCATAGGCCGTGAGGATCACTGGTAAACCCGACATGAAGCTTGGCACATAACGATACCATAGATCAAGCGGATTGGTTGGCAGATTGAGCTACTGGGATGGATGGTGTGAACGACAGGATCAATGTACTCTAGTAGGAAGTGGCCCAACCCATGACTTGTTGAGGCAATTTATAGCGAATGCGTGTTTGTCATCATTTCATAACTCGTGAATGGTTTTGGAGCAGTAAGCCCCTTGGGAAGAAGGGCCATGGTTTCGGTGGAATTCGAGGGAAGTGACAATTTTGTTCATAGATTGCTCACTATTTTTTTTATTTTGTTCTATCATGCCATCCTCCATCTTTAATAGTAAATTATATCATGAGAGGCCTATGTGTCATGAGGGATGCCCATTATGTGTGGATGCAACATAATAAGTTGGATTCAGCTACCTTGTCACCATGACACCGTTATGTTGCTATGCCCTGATTGTCCGTGAGATAGCAATAGGTGGATTTCTTGATCGAACTACATCGAGTCTATGAGAGATAGGTCAGACAACAGATCAAGTCTCCAACTCCCCAGAATTGGGCTCTACAGGCCAAAGAAAGATATAGTTACAGCTGGCTCTTGTGCTTTATTTAACATAAGCAGTGTCTCTGATCCATTTTGTTTGCACTCTCAGTGTTCGATCGAGCCTTGAGCAGGGTAAATTTTAGGGGCGAATTTTAGCCCAAAGGCAAAATTTAAGGGGTTTTTCATTTTAGAGGGGCGAAATTTTTATGAAACACCCATTTCATATAGTTAGCCCAACTTTTATTTAATTTTTTTTTTTTTTCATTTTAGCCCAAAAAAGTGGGCGGATAAACTATGAAAAGACTCATTTGAACCGATTCGCTTGGTTTGGGAGGTTATATTCCATTACAATCGCGCGGTTTGGGAGGTGGTTTGGGAGGTTGTATTTGGTCCCAATCGCCCTGGTAAATAAATAAAAATATAAATAAACTAGAGGTATGATAAATAAATAAAACCTCTTTTTATATTTAGTCCATAACCCTCTTTCTATTTAAGAAGGCTAAAACAAGAGGTTTTATTTAAGTGAATCCTATGGTCCAAATACCATATTTATAAAAGAGGTATGGTAAATTAATAAAAATAGAAATAAATGAGAGGTATGGTAAATAAATAAAACATTTTTTTATATTTACTCCATAAGTCAACTTATATTTACAAACACTCAAAAAATGTGTTATATTTAGGTGAAACCTATGGACCAAATACCATGGGCCAAATTATTATTAATACCATGTAAAAAAGCATTATTAACCCTAATATTAGTATTAATAAAAATAAATATGGCACATGGTATTGACCCATGGTATTCACATGGAATGTAGCCTATTTAAAGGGGGGAATTAAGCCAGCATAGATCCATCTTTACTCTGGATCTACTAAGCCCCGAGAGGGATGAAATATCATGATATGCAAACTAGCATAGAGTGAAAAAAATTATTTGATCCCTCTCGGGGCTTGGTAGATCAAGAGTCAAAATGGATCTTGTAATTTAATGTCACTTAAACATTTTAACTCGATTAAAAAAAAAAAAAATCAATTACTAATTTTATTAATTTTTATAAATTACTAATAGTAGTTTTTAAGCTCCAGGTTTATGATAACCCATGGTAATACCATGGTATTGATGTGAGCATGGACTATTTAAAGGGGAAATTCTATCAACTTAGATCCATCTTAATTCTGGGTCTACCAAGTGCTGACAGGGATAAATACATTTCATCCCTCTAAGAGTTTGGTAGATGTGGAGTTAAGATGGATATAAGTTGGTTTTTATGATAATGAAGATATTAAATAGACTTAGGAAATTATGTTGTAAAAAACATCTTAAGGTGAATGGTTAAAGCTACATTTAGTCACTTCACAAAATTTAGTAAAAAAATACCAATATCTCCATTAATATTGGTTTTTCTGATTTAACAAAAAAAAATTCAAAACAGTGAAATCTTATCACTCTTTTCGCATCAACCTCGCATAAGAGAGATAGTCGTTGCCCAAATTTCCCACCATTTTTCAAACGTTCTCAATATGATATCTTCATGAAAAAGTTAAGGTACTGATGTTGGATTAGTTGTTTGAAAAATATGTTGGTTTGTACAACCTTTCATCTTCTCTGTTATTCTTAGTTTGTTGTAATGATCTGTAGGGGTTGGGCCACTGCACCATATTGTCCTAAAAGGCAGAGATTTTGCACCAAAAAGGAAATTAATCCACATGTTACAATGTTGTTAAAAAATGCAAGATGTATGAAGGTAGTGAATTATGCTAATAAGCAATTTAGATTGGGAGAGACGTAATTAAATTTTATTATTTAATTGAAGATTTCCAATTAAAATAATAATAAATCTACATTTATATATTTATATATTGATTGGAAGGCTTCTGACAATGGTCACTTCTTTCCATTAGATCCCCTTCAGGCCTTTGGGATACCTACTACTTTCTTATATTATATAGTTGGAGCTTGCTACTTGTTGGCGCATTGGGGTAAACAAACTTGATGTGTTTTTTTGTATCTCGCAGTTGGATTCTATGGAATAAGAAAGAAATTTGAATTGAATTTTCTCATCCTAATAGGAAATTTTGTATATTTTGTTGTTTCTCAGTACAAAATCAAGTTTTTTTTTTTTTTTTAACTCAACATTAGTTGCATTTAGGAGCAAAGAGTTGTCTCCATGTCTTCTTCATGCAAGAAAGTTGTATGGTCCAATGATCCTGCCATATGACTGTTGACAGCTAGCTTGCAGTACAAGGCTATTTTTGATGATGAAGCAATAGTAGTAGCTTGGGGGTGGGGAAGATTTGGAAAGTTAAATCTTCAATGAAATCCATGATTTTTATGTGGTTGGCCCTAACGAATAATGTTTTGACGTGAGAGGTTCTACAAAATAGGGCAAGATAGGGTCCTAGAATTTGTACTCTATGCAAATGTGAAGGGGAAACAATAGACCACGTGCTGGTGTTCATTTGTATTTTTGCTCAGGAGGTATGGGGTGTTATTCTCCCCTTATTTGAGGATAGGGTACTTGGCTGGAGGCTTCCTTGTTGGTCTGTTTGATGATAGAGCACTCAAATAACATAGATCATTGCCCCTGATTGCCTCTAAAGCCATTTGGATAGGAAAGAAGGAATAACAATTTTGTAGGCAAGGAGATCCCTCCTTTTCAGGTACATCATCAAATAAAATACCTATATTAAGGCATAAAAATGGCTCCAAAGGTTAAAGTTCCAAGGTGGGTTGCAATCTAGAGGTTGATAAAACTTATGCATGGCCTTTCTTTGTTGGTGCTTGCCAAGGTGATATTCTTGCTATGTATATTATCTTCGAATATGTGTGATATTCTTGTACTATATATTATTTGTGATTCAAACCCAAGGCAGTTGCGCCTGCATGTGTGATATTCTTGTTCTATATATTATCTGCGATTCGAACCCAAGTCAGCAATGTGCAGGAGGAAAATTTGAACTCGTGCTGCTTTTGGTGTCTTTCATGTCTACCTCTGCCAGAGAATTATCCACAATACATCAAGTTATGGATTCACATGTCTCCTAGTATTTGATTATTTTTCACATTTTGAAGTGGACACAAAGGATAACTCTTGTTTCAAGTGCAAACATATTCATTGCAGGTCATAATGGGCACTGGAGCAGTAGGGATGGGCTTGTTGGGTCAATATAATTTGAACCCAACTGCAAATTTGATGCCCAAAACTTCACAACTAGTTTTGGGGGTTCCCTAGCAACAGAAAAGCATAAAATTAGAAGGTTTGAAACTTTGAGGTTGTGACCATCATATAAACCTTTTTGTATCACAACAAGCTTGACAATGGGAAATCCTTTGGCATTCATGTTGGCGCAACCCTGCAACTTCCTAGGCGTGCATGTTGTTCATAATTCATGCTATGATTTATTTATTTATGTATTTGTTTTTGGTTGAAATTGCTACATGTATAGATAGTTTGTGTGACATCTTTGATAATCTTTCCATTTGAAGGCCAAGTGAAGAAAGCACAGATCATAGTTGAATATAATTTAACTTGGAGGTGTTTAGAAGATTCATTTGTGAATTGAGTTGCTGGAAATAAGTTTCTTATCTTCATTTAATGAACTATGTCAAATACCTTGGTTTTATTTATAGTTTTGTTGAGTTAATGGTTAATGAATGTCTTGATAAAGAATTTGTTATTAATCTGGATTCCCCTCGGATGCTAGCAAACAAAAATTGTATACCTTAATAATACAATTAATGCTCCTGTCAAACCCTGCCTCATTTATCGAGGGTACTAAATTTATTGTGATTTCTTTATCTAGTTTGTAAATTACTCTGTGCAGAGGGAAAGCAGATCTTTGTAGATCCTCCTCTGAGTGAGCTCGATCCTAAAATGAATATGATAATTGAAAAAGAAAAGCAGTTGCAATTCAATGGCTTGGAACTTATTTCTTCTGAAAATCTCACATCTTGGGCGGTTATGGAAGTTGTTGGATCATGTCTAACAAACAAGTATTCATAAGGACTCTCTGGTAAGAGGTAAGTGCCTGAAGATATAACTTGGAATGTGAAGAATGGAACCATCATGATTATGATTGTGTCTGAGCTGCTTGGCAGTTTCTTCTTGCCACTTGGTATTTTTTTCTTGTTAAACTGAGTTTCTCTTAGCTTTTGGACCTGTACTTTTTAGTTTGAATGTTTGACATGTGTGTAATGGTTTCTAGGTTCAGCGTTATAGTGTAGAGACAGTTGTTGTACACTTTTCTATACTTATTCACTACTGTGTTGGGTTGGGATTTATGCCATGCATATAATATGCTGCAATGAATTCATTGACCAAAGTGAGAGGATTTTCTAGCAGAGGACCCTAAAAGCATTCCATCTTGGGGTGTTAATTTTTAACCATTATCTCGATCACCAGCTAATTTTGTTGTTTATACAACTCTCCTCCAACCACATCATCACATTATGGTGTGTATGGTCCTGAACTACAAACCTCCTTTGACAAGATTATCATTTCTATTTGGGCATGTAACATGTGAAAAAAAAATTTGCAACGTTTAGGGTTTGGACTTAGGGCATCCGTCTCATGGATTCACGATAGAAAAAGGCGAGTATCTGCTACATCAATTTACTTTGAATCAATGCCATATCGTCTAGATGAGTCCATAGGTGAGCTCACATTTCCAGTCTAATAATAATTAGGAGGGAAACAGTTCCATCATTGACAAATATTGAACCAATCTTTTGGGGAAGTGTTCAAAGTGTTAATGGTTGGGTTTGTTTTCTTGGGTTATAGGATTCATTGACTATGAGATTCTTGAGAAGAATGCCACCCTTTTTAGGATCAAGCTTATCATTGCTGGTGCTAGTGCATATCCCCGAGATATTGATTACCCTCGCATGAGGTAGGTATTGAAGCTGGGTATTTCTATAGATCTTATAATGGCAGTCCTTTCAAAAATTTCTCTTTCCAGCAATGTTTATTCTAGCATATTTTATTAATATGTTCTTATAGTATGTAATGTTGGATTTTTTATGATTTTTAGTACTAAAAATTTTGTGGTTTGGGAAGATTGCCAATACAGTTGGGGCATACTTAATGATGGACATGGCACACATAAATGGTCTCATCATTTCTTGTATATTGGTCAGTCCTTTGATTTTTGTGATGTAGTAACAACTACACCACACAAGGTGAGTTGCTGCTATTAATTTTCTCTGCACTTCACCCTTTCGATTAAAAATATGACTATATTAGATGGATCTTTTTTTGGATCTATCTTAATGCTATCTATATGTGCCATTCCCCCCTTTTAGAAGAAAAAGAGTCCCATTAATGTTCAAGAAACGACGAAGAACTAAAACAAATATGTCATTCCCATCATAGGAGGAGTGATTATAGAGTTAAGAGGTGTAGATTTTCCTTTTGATTCTCTTACACGTTCTTTAATTCAGTTTCCTGTTTTCATTATTTTATGTTCTTTCTGTCTCTTATCACTACTATATCAAAGCTTCAATGAAACTCATTATGTTCCTTGAATTATTTGTCAATTGTTTCACTTTTTTCCTTTCATTTTTATCTTTCTGATATTTTTCGTTCGGAAATATTTTTGGATTGGAGGGTTGTGAATTTTAGACTTTATGAGGTCCTTGGGGAGGCATGATATTATTCAGGAAGGAAC
This sequence comes from Pinus tabuliformis, assembly GCA_031772625.1. Lineage (NCBI taxonomy): Eukaryota > Viridiplantae > Streptophyta > Pinopsida > Pinales > Pinaceae > Pinus > Pinus tabuliformis. The sequence continues at coordinate 1,050,320,571 of CM062817.1, read as the reverse complement.
CAGTATTGGGGGTTTACCTAGAGACAACCATAAAAAATGTAGTTTTTCCAGGGTTACAGGTCAATCTGAGTTCTCCTTCCTTTCCTCCATCATCCATATTTTTCTCCTACTCACTAATATCATAATATTAGATATATAAATTTTTTGTATCATTTCGTTTCTAAATGATACATGAAATAATTTGTGGCTTTCTAGGGAGGACCACATAACCATACCATAGGAGGGTTGGTTGTTTGTTTAAAACAGGATGTAACTGCAGAGTTCAAGGCTTATCAAGTACAAGTGTAGCACTCTCACATGCCTATGCTTCTGTAAAATTCATGCATGTGAATTATTTTTTGAATGGATTTTGTTTCTTATCAAAGGTAAACTAGTTTTAGTAAGTTGTATAAAATTGTTGAGCCCTTGCAAAGAGCCTAATGGATTTTGGTTACAATTTGGTGTCTGGTGGTAGTGAAAATCACCTAGTTCTAGTTGATTTGAAGACCTTGGTAAGGATCCTTTGTTCATATGCTAGAGTACACAACCTACTTGTATATTGATTTCTATTGGATTTAGCTAGTTGAATGTAACATGGTATATATTGATGGGCTTGGATAGGGCATTGATGGTGCAAGAGTAGAGGACGTTTTGGATGTTGCTTCTATCACACTAAACAAGAATTTTGTACCAAGTTACATGAATTTTTTCTTTGTATATTTAGATGTAAGGGATTCATTGATTTTCCTTTCTCCATGGGATGATATATCTTACTTTAATACCTTACATTTTTAGGTGATAAAAGTGTTATGGTTCTTGGTGGTATGCGCATAGGGACTACTGCATTAACTCCCCATGGGCTTCTTGAGGATGACTTTATTAAGGTTGCAGAGTTTATCCATGAGGGGGTGCAGATAGCCATTAAGGCTAAGGGCTCTGTGAAAAGTACAAAATTAAAAGCTTTTATAGAATTTATTAAGTCATACAATTTCCAGCTACGAAATAAAATTGTTGATCTCAAAAATCAGGTTTAATCATTTGCTAGCCAATTTCCATTGTCTAGTGTTGGCACTGAAAATCTTAGTTAGATATATGACATGCTCACAAGATCAGAAGTGTCCTTTATTAAATTTTAGGTTAGGATTTAGTGATGATAACCAGGTTGGTAAGATTTGGTTCCATATGTCTATTATAGTGATGAATAATGTTTTAAGTTGAATTTTGTCTCAATTTATGTGCTTTCCTAGCATTGGCATTAATAGATTCTATTCCAATGTGTTGGATATTGAGTTTGCCCTCCTTTTGTTTATTTGAAATTTTGTACGACTCTCTTTTTGTTCATCACAAGAATTTTGGGTTGAAAAATATTGACAACTTGTATGGAAGCTATTATAGCACTTATTTATGTGGTGTGATTATGGATATTTTATACAGCCTGGAAAGTAATATTCCATACTTCTCAAGGACCCAAATATTGGGCCAATTACACAGTTTCATAAAGTGTGTTCACTAAGATACTTCTACACGTGCACAGATTCCATGTACACATGACACATTTGTAATCAATTGGGCTTCTAAGATTTTATTGTTACATTCATCATCTCACATAGGCTGGCAAGAATTGGTCCCATTTGTAGATTATAGAAATGAACCATGTTGAGATCTATATTTTTCTTGAATTTATGTGCTTTCCCAGTATAAGCATACAGATTCTGTTTTGGTGTGATGGATGTTGAGTTTTCTATTTTATTTATTGGCAAAAAAAGTCTACATAATTTGTATGATACACCCTTTCAGTCCTTCATTTTCTTGAGCAGTTATTTAGACTCTCTTCTATTGGTTAGGACTAAGTAATAGAAATAGTAGGCATAAAGACTTAGATAGGAATAAATAGAAAGAAATTGCTATTGTTACATTTATTGTACACACCCTTTATAGAATGAATTTACCACCCTATCCATGGTTTATAGATAGAATTGATGTAGCTTGAGTAGGTATTTACACAGGGTTTGATTACTGAATTTACCACTTTACACACCCTGTCTGTGTTTCATTTGACTAGTTGACTACTCTTACTATTTTGAATTATATTAGTATTAGTCAGTATATTAGATCGATTGGGACTTACACTATTAGGAAGCTACATCCTGAGTTTATTGAGTCTATAGAATCAAGCTCTCATTTAGTCTGAAACTTGCAACACAGCCACTGAAATTTGCAACATTGTTTGTAGGAAGAGAAAATTATGTTTCTTTTTTCCAAACATGTATGTTAGTATATTACAGTTTAATGAATATGTTTTCCTATTATCATATATGGTTTCATACTTTAACCAAACATTCGCTAAGACTTCTCAATGTTTTATTATTCAGTGAAAGATTTTCCAAGATCTTACAAGATTTTATAATTCAGTGAAAGATTCGCCATGAATTTACAAGATAATGTAATCTGGTGAGAGATTCACCAAAAAAATTGTATATACATATTATATTATTGATAAAATCGCCTCCCATTTCTCCTATGTATCATGGGGATTCGCCCATTTATTATACATATAAATTTAGGGTGGTTCTTAAAAATTTCCCTGACCTTGAGGACCGAAGTTTGTTAGAAACCGAAATCTATTGGGGACGAAGATTGAGTATCTTGAGGTAGAGACCGACTTGTCATGATGAATAATCATATGGCAGAGGTGTACTTGAATGAGAGCAACAAGCTTGATGGGTCCAATTATTCAAAATGGAAATTCAAATTGTAGACACTGCTTGAGGGAAAAAGTGTGTGGGCGATCGCAAATGGGGATGAATTGAAGCCAACTGTAGCAGGAGGCGAAACAACTGCAACAATTCCAGTTTGGGAGAAGAGGGAGAACAAAGTGAAAGTGTTGTTGAAATTGTTAATGAAAGACTGTATTATCCCTCACATCAGAGAATGTAAATCAGAAAATGAGATCTGGACAACTCGCAAGGAGTTGTATGACATAAAGAATGTAAATCACTTATTGTTCCTAAAGAGAAATATTCTCATAATTAAAATGGAGGAAAATGAATCAGTTGTTGCATTCATCTCTTGGATCAAGGAGCTAAGGAATAAGTTGGCCGATATAGGGGAGACAGTGTCGAACACTAATCTTGTCATGGTTACAATGAATAGTATGACTGATGATTATCATATGTTTATTACAGGCTTGAAAATGAGGGAGAAAGCCCCCAATTTTGAAGAATTGACAGGGGTCCTAATGCAAGAGGAAGAGAGGCAGATGACTCTGAAACCAAAAAATTCAGATCTTACCTTAATGGTGAAGAAACAATTATTTAGAGGGAAACCGGGCACGGTAAAAGAAGGCGGAGGTACACCACAGAGAAAGCCACCTCAAGGTATGTCTTTGACCAAAAATAATTCAAGGATCAAGTGTTTTTACTATGGTAAATATGGTCACATTGCTAGGAATTTCCATAAGAAGAAGCTTGATGAAACTTGACATAGACATAAGAAGCATGCAGGGAACTTTGCTGATGAAGATCAAAATCAGAACCTCAGACTGTTTGTGTTTGATTTTTCTTTCTCTGCTGAGGATGATGAAGCAAAAACTTGGTTTGTGGATTCTAAAGCTTCCACTCACATGACAGGTAATAGACAGTGGTTTGAAAATTTTAAAGAGACCAGCAATGGTGCTAATATCTACCTTGGTGATGACAAAGGATACCAGATTAAAGGGTATGGAAATATTCCTATGATATTGCCTGATGGTAATATCATGCATATTCAGAATGTGATGTATGTACCAGGAATTAAAAAGAATATGATCTTTGTCTCTATGATTACAGATTAGAATCTAAAGGTAGATTTTTTTAAATCTTATTGTGTTATTAAAGATCTGTTGAATCATTTGAAACCAATTGAAATAGGAATATGAGTTGGAGGCATGTACAAGTTGAATGTTACAAGTGCACCACATCAAGTGTTAACTTCAACATCTATGACAACAGTGACTCTGTGGCATCAAAGGTTCAGACACATCAATATTCCTGACTTATTACTACAATGAAAACAAGGTTTGGTCAATGGACTCCCTATTTTAAAAAATGCACATAATGACTGTGAAGGATGTGCACTTGGAAATATGTCCCTCAAGTTTAAATAAAAGAAAGAGAGATATCCTCGAACTTGTGCACACTGACATATGTGGACCAATGCAGACAAGATCACTAGGAGGAGAATATTATTTTTTATTATTTGTTGATCATTGCACAAGATATACTTGGGTATATTTTCTCAAAAAGAAGTCATACATTTGAATATACTAAAGAGTTTCAAAGTATGATTGAAAAACATACATGGAAGGCCATCAAAATTCTCCGCTCAGATCAAGGAGGAGAATAAAAGCTGGGAAACTTCGTCAAATATTGCAGGGACCATGGGATTATTCAACAATTTACAGTACCCCGGACTCCACAACAGAATGGGGTAGAAGAGAGGAAAAATAGAACTCTGGTGGAATGTGCACGCAACATGTTAAAAGGTAAGAACCTATCTAGTGGTTTTTGGGTAGGAACCATTAATAATGTAGTCTATTTAATAAATAGGAGTCCAACAAAGAGCCTTGAACTTAAGAATCCATTCGAGGCTTTATATGGTTTTAAGCCTACAATTAGTCATTTAAGAGCTTTTGGTTCAAAATATTTTTCTCATGTTCCTAAACAACACGGAAAGAAATTGGATGCAAAGGCCATCAAATGCATATTTCTAAGGTATTGTATTGAGTTTAAAGCATACAAATTGTTTAACCCATCTACTCACAAGGTGTTTGCGAGTAGAGATTTTATATTTCATGAGAAGATTGATGAAGTAAACAGAGATAAAGGCTATGAGGAGTGGCACATTCCTTTGCTGATTGAGGACAACAATGAGGAAATTAAAGATAGCCATGTGCAGCAGCAGGAAGAGACTAGTGATGTAGGTACAATCAGCAAACCAAGTCTGCTAAGGAATGAGAAAGATAGATTTGAGGTGAGTCTGCCACTAAGGAGATTAGGTAGGCAGACTCAATTACCAACAAGATATAGGGATCATGCTCTTATAAGTAGTATGTTAAATTTTGTTGAACCCTCAAATTATAAATAAGCAAGTCAGTATGATGAATGGAGGGCAGCCATGGAAAAGGAATATGAGTCAATACTTAAGAACAAAACCTAGGATTTAGTTGAATTACTAGAATGGAAAGAACCTATAGGTTGCAAGTGGTTATATAAACCTAAATTTAAATCAGATGGTAGTGTAGACAAATACAAAGCTAGGTTGGTAGCTAAAGGTTACTCACAAAGAAAAGGGATTGATTATGAAGAAACCTTTGCTCACGTAACTAAGCTAAAATTAATTAGAATGTTGAGAGTTTTAGCTACAAAACATCATTGGAGTCTACACCAACTAGATGTGAATCCTGCATCTTTAAATGGGGAATTGAAAGAAGAGGTTTATTTAAAACAACCTAAAGGGTTTATCAAACAGGGGCAAGAGCACTTAATCTACAAATTAAAGAAGGCCTTACATGGTTTAAAACATGCACCCAAGTTGTGGTATGAAAAAATTGATTCATTTTTCCTGCAACATAGTTATAAGAGGAGCAAAAACAACCCAAATTTGTATATTGTGTTTGATGAAAAGGGGAAATTGTTTTGATTTCTTTATATGTAGATGATTTAATTATCACTGGAAATGATAATGAATTGATTAAAGAAATCAAAGTGAAGAGGTCGCAAGTTTTTTAAATGAAAAACCTGGAAGAATTGCACTATTGTTTAGGTATGGAAGTTTGAAGGGACTCTAGGTAGACATTTCTCACTCAAGGGAAGCATGTTAGAGGGTTATTGAAAAAGTTCACAATGGACCAGTGCAAAGTTGCCTCAGTTCCTTTACAACAGAATCGTAAACTTCAGATGGAGGATGATTCCAAAGAGATGGATGTTACATTGTATAGACAACTAGTTGGGAGTCTGATTTATTTGACTACAACTAGACTAGACTTAGCATTTCCAGTCAGTATGTTAAGTCAATTCATGTCAAAACCTCTTGAGAATCACTAGGTGGTAGTAAAAGCTGTCTTGAGATACCATCAAGGATGATCCGGATTTAAATAGGAATGCAATAAATTACAGAGATAACCATAAACACGGAGATGCAATGGAAATAATACTTCATTTCATTAATGTAAAATACTGAAATATGCTTACAAACAACAATGGAAATAAACCAGCTAGGGCGATGGTAGCTTATCTTTGAGAAGAGATGTGGCAGCTACATGCCTCTGAACTGTGTTACAATGAGGCTCGAAGGCCTATTTATTATTAAGAAACCTGGGAAAACCATAAACATCTAAAAACCTAACCCTAGAAGATGAAATGCCAAATTGTGGGCCCCGTTTGGGTAAATTGGTACATCAACTTCCCGGGGTCGTAACTTTGGCATACAATCCCCGTTTGACGAGTTCAATATCTCATTAGAAAGATCTACCCGAGAACTACAACTTTGGGAAAAGCAACATTCGTGCATGGACCCATGTTGCTCCTAGTTTTCCCAAAAAAACGTCGTTTAGGGCCTTAAAACGGCTTCGGAAGTTCAGGACTCGAAAAAACTGCTAAAAATAGTAAATTGTGCTACAATTAAGGAAACATAAAACCTAAAAGAAACAATGGTGGGTGGCCACCAATATCCACCTAGATCATTCCTCCCCCCTTAGGAAGAAATGGTCCCCATTTCATCGAGTTCATCCATGAGATGAGGAAACTTCTGCTGAACTTGGTCCCTGGTGAGCCACTTTCCCTGGTGAAGGAGTTGCCCTGCTTTGACAACTCGATACAGTTGGATATTCTGCTAGCAAGTGTGCTTGATTTGTGTGTCCATGATCCGATCAGTTGCAGCTTGTTACATGCAATCTAGATTTAACTATGTGGGTGTGAGTTCTTCTACAATGTCGGATGTGTCTAGTAATGGTGGAAAATATGGCCGAAGGCAGTCCACATTGAACACTGGGTGCAGGCTAAGGAATGGGGGAATGCTGAGCTCAAATTCATTGTCTCCCACAGCCTTGGTAATGGTGTAGGGACCATATCGGAGTGGTCTGAGTTTCCGATAGGCTCCGATAAGGCGTTCCTTTTGCAAATGCAACCAAACTTTATCGCCCACCTAAAACTTGTGTGGCACCAAATGTTGATCATGTCGCTGCTTGTACTTGGCATTTGATTTCTCGAGAATGTCATGGACCTGTTGGCGAATATGTTGGATGTGCTCAATGAAGCTATTTGCCTTATCTGTTTCGGACTGGACATGAGTCGAATCTGCGTGAGTAGCTGCAAATGGCATGGCCACATCAATGGGACATAGTGGTTGAATCCCAAGCCCACCTGAAAAGGGTTGTGGCCAGTCGAGATATGGAAAGCCCAGTTGTAGTTGTGTTGAACATAGGGGAGGCTCTTGTCCCATGTGCGTGGATGCTTTGATTTGTACATGCACAGAATGTGTACAATCATCATGTTGACAACCTCTGTTTGGCCATCAATTTGAGGATGGAAGGCTGTGGACTTAGTGAGTTTGGTGTCTAGCATCGATCAGAGACTAGACCAAATGTACTGAGGAACCTGCTATACCGATCCGAGATGATAGACTGTGGGATCCTAAAGTCTACCCACACTCATTCAAAGAAGAGTTTAGCAGTGGCTTCTGCTGTGATATTCTTCTTGCAGGCCGCCATAATGGCCATCTTCGAGAACCTGTCAATGACCACAAAAACACAGTCGTTTCCATGCTTAGTGGAAGGAAGGCCTGACATGTAATCCATGGAGATGGATTCCCAAGGTCGACTAGGGGTAGGCAGCGGGGTATAGAGGCCTTTCTTCTTGACGGTCAGTTTGGCAATGGCGCAGGCAGTGCATGATCTGATGTACTTCCCGACATCCTATCGAAGATTCGACCAATAGAAATACTTCTGCAATACTGCCACCATTTTCTTGACCTCGAAATGTCCAGCAGCCTGACTGTAGTGCGCTTCCCAAATCATCTTGTCACGCTCACTTGAAGGAACACAAAGGTGACCCAGGTGGCATAACAGGGCATCCTGGAGGCAAAAATCTGAAACATGCTGACCCTCCAAGAGTGTCTGGTATGTGTGGCCGAATTCTGGGTCAATTTTGTAGAGAAGTGGCCAATCAGAAGTCTTGTGCCCACAAGAGTTGAGCACGGTGGTTAATGCCATGATCAGTGGTCGACTAAGGCAATCTGCAACATTATTGGCGATTCCCTTCTTATACTTGATATTCAAATGGAATTGTTGCAGGTATGTGGACCACTTCTGATGGTGATCATTCTGCAATTTCCGTTGGGTCTGTATGAACTGGAGGGGTCGATGGTCTATGTGGATGACCGTTTCCTTCCCCAAAATGTAATGTTTCCATTATCGACAGGCCTGCATAATGGAATACATCTCTTTTTCATAAGTGGGATACTTCCAGACTATGTTTGAAAGTGTCTCACTATGATATGCCACTGGATGCCCGTGTTGAGTAAGGACTTCCCCAATAGCATAATCAGAGGCATCTGTCTCGACCTCAAATGGTTGTTGCAAGTCTGGCAATGCAAGCACTGGTGCCGAGCAGAGGCGATCTTTCAACTCTGTGAATGCCTTCGGTTGAGATTCAGACCAAAAGAATTTTGCTTTCGCTCCTCCCTTGGTAACTTGACTCAAGGGCCAAGTGATATGAGAAAATCCCAACATGAACCTACAGTAGAAGTTGGCAAGACCTAGAAAGTTGTGGAGCTCTGTTAGAGTGGTTGGAGAGGGCCAATCCAGAATGACTTGGATCTTGGCTGGATCCACATGCACCCCCTTTTATCAATAATGTATCCCAAATACTAAACCTCGGTCATGCCAAAAGTAAATTTCTCCAAATTGGCACATAACTTGTGTTGTCGCAGTGTTTGGAGAACCTGTCGGATGTGGTGGAGGTGCTCTTCCTAGCTCTAGCTGAAGATCAGGATGTCATCCAAGTATACCACTACAAATGAGTTGGTGAATGGCCGCAAGATGTCATTCATTAGCCTCATGAAGGTTGCATAAGCATTCGTCAACCCAAAAGGTATAACCAACCATTCGAAAAGGCCCTCCTTCGCTTCGAAGGTAGTCTTCCACACATTGGAGGGTTCGATTAGTACCTGGTGATATCTTGACTTCAAATCGATCTTGCTGAAATAATTTTCCCCCTTCAGTTGGTCCAGGAGGTCATCAATCCATGCGATCAGGTACCTATTACGGATAGTGATCTTGTTCAGCGCCCAATAGTCAATACAGAGTCTCCAAGTCCCATCCTTCTTCTGTATCAACATAATCGGGCTCCCACAGGGAAATGAACTCGGACAGATGTGACCTTTCTACAGCAACTCCTGAATCTGCCTCTTGATTTCATCATTCTCTAGAACAGAGTGCTAATAGATTGGTCCATTGGGCAAAGACGCACCTAGGGTCAGATTGATGGAGTGCTTGACCTGACAGTGCAGAGGAACCCCTGCGAGGGAGGTGAAGATGTCCTCGTACTCCTCCACGACCTTGTCCATATGTATTTGTCGTGCGGAGGGGCCTTGTCTGGAGGTCGTGGCCACCGTCATCTTCTTTCCTTAAGGGCATATCATTAGGAAAACAAATTTCCCAGTTTTGGAAATGAGCTTCCTGCATTGTTTTTCAGTAACCAAAAAGATGACAGTAAATGGTGCTACCTCCGGTATCCTGTACAACTTATTTCCAAAGTAATAATAACAACACAGGGCCTTGATTCATACACAGCATGTCGCTTCCACAAGTATGGTTGTACTAATAGTACATCACAAACTTCAAGGGGAGCAATGTCACACAATATCTCATTCGTGAAGGGCTTGATGTTGTATGGAAGGCGACACTGCTGGCTCACACGAAGATCCAGTCCTTGGTGAAGCCACCTGATGGTGTATGGTTGTGGATGTGTTGTGGTTGGTAAGCCCAGCCGCTTCATGACCTCTGTCGAAGTGAAGTTCTTTTGGCTCCCGTTGTCGAAAATGAATTGTAGTGAGGATCCCTTTACCCACATCTAGGAGTGGAAGAGATGCTCCTCCTCCTCTGGATCTTCAGGTTCCTCCTTTTGGATCTTCATGGTGGCAATAGTGGCATTGGGCTCCACATCGATAATCTACTTCCCTTTGTCATTCCCCTTGTCGGGTTCTAACTTAGAGTCGGAACATGCATCTGATTTTGAAACCTTTAGCTCAACCACCAGTGACTTCTTGGCCCGACACTCACTTGTGTTGTGAGTGGAGCTCTTATGGAACTCACGCCATTTTCCCATGTCCTTTTTCAGCTTCACGACACTGTTCTTTGCTTGCAGCTTTGGTGGCTTGTCTTGGGCCATCCTGCCTTGGCTTTTTCCTTTGTTCTGCAGTTTGGGGGCACCTTTCTCTTGCTTTGGATTTGCAGATCCAAAGTCTCGCTTCTTCTGTTTAAACTTTTTCTTGACCTTGACGACATATCAGTATGCCATGCCAAGCAAGGAGATGTTCAAGAATTCTATTTCTTCCTGGATGTACTTGTGCAGGCAGCCTTAGTATTTGAGTATCAAATGTTGCTCCAAATCCTTGATACCCAACTTTGTGCGAAGGGTATGGAAAATATTGGTAAACCCTGGCATGTCTTGGTCCCTTCCCTGCTGCACCATGGTCCACTTTATGTATTGATCCTCAAAGCTTCCGACAGGGTAGTACTACTCCTTGATGGCATATCAGAATGAATTCTAAGTGGGTGCGGCTAAAAATAGTGAGTCGGTATTTTCATCCTTCTGCTCGCAGTAGGTTTCCCACCAGTCCTTGACGTGGGGGCTGCTTTGAGAAGAGCGAAAACAATCTTTTCCCGACTCAAAAATTCATGAACAGAAAAATAACTCTCTAGCAGATTTAACCATTTATCTATGGCATCTGCGTCTATCTAACCCTCGAATATGGGATTTAAAAATTAACTTGTACCTTAAAGGGCGTGGTGTTTATGGAGTAGCTGCTGGAAGCCGATGCATCGTCTTTGGGTAGCTGCTGAAGGATCTGGGCAAAGCTGTCCATCATCACGTTCCTTTGTCGCTCGAAGGCTTATTCAAGCAATATTTTGATAGGATATCCTACCCCCTCGTCTTTCTTCTCATACGCCATGGGAGACCATCGGGATTTGCGAGGCTGGTCTTGCAAAGGTTCGACTAGTTCAAGCCCTAACTCCTTATATCCCGACCTCGTTGGGGACATGCAAAGAAAAACAGAGAAAAAACAAACCACTCTGATACCACTGATCCGGATTTAAACAAGAATGCAATAAATTACAGAGATAACCATACACACAGAGATGCATCGAAAATAATAATTCATTTCATTAATGTAAAATACTAAAATATGCTTACAAACAACAAGAAATAAACCAGCTAGGGCGATGGTAGCTTATCTCTGAGAAGAGATGTGGCGGCTACATGCCTCTGAATTGTGTTACAATGAGGCTCGAAGGCCTATTTACTATTGAGAAACCTAGGAAAACCATAAACATCCAAAAACCTAACCCTAGAAGATGAAACGCCAAACTGTGGGCCCTGTTTGGGTAAATTGGTACAACTTCTCGAGGTTGTAACTTTGGCATACGATCTTTGTTTTACGCGTACAATATCTCGTTAGAAAGATCTATTTGAGAACTACAACTTTGGGAAGAGCAACATCAGTCCCTAGACCCACGTTGCTCCTAGTTTTCCCAAAAAACGTCGTTTAGGGCCTCAAAATGGCTCCGGAAGTTCAGGACCCGAAAAAAACTACTAAAAATAGTAAATTGTGCCACAATTAAGGAAACTAAAAAGTTGAAAGAAACAATGGTGGGGGTCCAAGTGGACTTGGTGGGTGGCCACCAATATCCACCTGGATCAAAGGAACCATTGATTTTGGTATTAAATACACTAATCTTTATGATGTTAATTTGACAGGTTTTTCAGATTCAGACTAGGTAGGAAACCTAGATGACAGAAGATCCATAACATCTTATGCTTTCAACATTGGGTCCGAGGTAATTTCTTGGAGCAACAAGAAACAAAGTATTTTTTCCTTATCTTCTGCAAAAGAAGAGTATTAGGAAATGTGCACAGTCAAATGCGAGGCTATTTGGTTGAGGAGAATTCTCCATGATGCTGGAGAAGAACAAAAACATGCAACCGTAATCAAATGTGACAACCAAAGGTCTATCAAGATGGTGAACAATCTTGTGTTTCACGAAAACACAAATCATATTGATCAGTTTCACTTTTCTAGAGAGAAGATCGAGTCTAAAGAAATTCTTGTTCAATAATGTAATACTTGTGATAATGCAACAAATATTTTTACCAAGCCCCTTGGGAGGATTAAATTTGAAATGTTTAGGGATATGTTAGGAGAACAGGTGAACCCTTTCTCCATTAAAGGGGAGCATTGAAAGTAATGGAGAATATTTTATTATTGGAGAGAGTTTGTTTATTTGTTGTACAAGTGTCCCTAGATTAGGATTAGTTCCTATTTTCTAGGAGCCAATTCTAATCTCCCTAAATCGATGCAACTTATATATTTATGATTTTATGATTAATGGAACAAAGCCTTCTCTGCTTTGGGTAGTCTCTAGGTGTAGCTTGCTCACCTAAGAGTTGCAAGTTTCATATTTATAATTTTGTCCTCCTTTTATTTTAACATTAGTTTTGTGAGTGAATCACACTTGTTTAACACTACAACTTCACCAAACAATACCATGTGGTCAACTTTGAAATGTCAATCACCCAAGTGCCTAATGAGGGAAACATATGATTGATGTTTTAGCAAATGTTGTTATAGTTCTTCAAAATGGTGCATGGTTTCTAAGGAAAGTTGAATTGAAAGGTTACTTAAAACTTGTTTGCATGTAGATAGCTCATTTTATAAAGTGCTCATGTTTGAAATCTTGTGACCGTATTTCATGAAATCGATGGCTACAATTGAATTGCGTGACCCACAGGTTGTCCGAAGTTTAATGGAGGTTGGGGGGGTGGGGGGAGCAGGGCACAATTGGTGAATGAATGAATGAATGAAATGTTAACATCCATGAGACTAGTTATAGTCTATGGGATGACTAGCTTCCCTACTTTTTTACCTTTGCAAATCAATCCTCTTATTATTCAAATTAATGATGAGTTGACCCAACCTTCTAAAAGTCCCCTCATTGAAAATAAAATGCGAAGGAACCAAAGTTAACATATTGTTGTAACTATCTTTGATGTCTCTGAAAGCATCACATTCCAAAATGAAATGTTTTTCCGATTCCACTGTCCCAGAAGTGCAAAAAGTACACACCCTCTCTTCCCAAGCTTCTTTAGGTCTTTTCCACTGACTTGTTTCACACCGTAATTGATGCGAGTTAGTTCTTAATTAAGCAATAAGAATCTTTTCTCTCCATGGAATGATAGCTTTAATGTACTCTTTTTGTTGGATATCACACATGGGGTTGAATTCTTGAACATAGTACTTCTTCTTTCTACCCAACTATTTTCCCCATATATGCTTACGAAACTTCTCCATAACATAACTCTTCAAATCCTTGCTATTTATGGGACATGCATTGGTGTAAATATCCCATTTTTTGCATCCATTTGTTATTTTGTCTCACCCATGATTTCTTTCTTTCACTCATTCCTTCATTAAAGATAAATTTAGGCCATCTACCTTCTCCCATTTGCTCAATTCTCTGAAGACACCTTATGAGACGCACCATAACAATTTCTTTGATGGAAGTTGCTCCTATTTCACTCAACATTATCTCATAAGAAACCAAATTTTTTTATTTTAAACTTGCTCATGATCAACGTTTTTGGATTTTCTCAATTTGCTTCCATTTTGAGACAGGGATTTTGCTAGCCCATAATTCACACCCATATAATATCACTGGACAAACTAGGAGCCCAAAAAGAACTTTAATTGTTTTCCAATCCCATAACTCTACCTCCTTACATCTGTTTTGACAAGAATATAATGCTTTCCACCCTCCTAAAATTCTCTTCTTTTCTGCAGTGCTCCCAATTAAGCTTGTTGTTGAAATCAATCCCGAGGTACTTGTATTCCTTTACTTCTTCAAGAATGTTTCCTTCAAAGAAGAACACATGATGACTCTGCTTCTTTTTATTTGAGAAAATCATTATCTTGGTCTTTTTGGTATTGACTTGCATCCCCACTACTTTACAAAAATCCTCAAGGGCATATAAGTGCATCTACAATCATTGGGCCAATTTAGAAATCAATACAAGATCATCATCATATAAAAGAAGCTTTATCACAAACTCCCCCAATCAAACACCATCCCCACCTTGCAGATTTACCCACTCTTCTAATTTATCAATATGTAGATCAAAAAGAGTAGGGGATAAAGGGAAACCTTTCTTGACTCCAATGTCACTTCTAAAGCTTTCTAAAATGCTTGTTGAAGTTCTAATTTTGACTTTCACCTCTTCATAATGCCTATGGACAATGCAAAGGAATTTCAAGTTCATCTATTCTCCTCCACAACTTATCTCTAGGGACCCTGTCAAATGCCTTTTTGAAGTAAAAAAAGCAGCAAAATACTTCTTCTTTTCCCTCCCAAACCTTTTCTATAATGTGTCTCAGCGTGATACCATGATCTACTATATAATGTTTCAGCCTAAATCTGCTTGCCCTTTTGCCCTCTTTTCTTTGACTTCCGCCCACTTATCGATTCTATTTTCGACCATGCTTCTAAAGAGCTTTGCAAACAAAAGAGTGATCATAATGGTTCTATAGTTGGAAGGATTATTAATGTCTCCGCTTTTAAAAAGGGGTATTGCTAGACTAGTTGTCCAATATCTTGGGAATCCTTGTTGAATGTTTCCATGATGTGTGGTGCAAGAATGTTCATTCCCCACTTTATACATTATGCTTGAAGTTCAACCAAGTCCTTTGCCTTTACTATTTTCAACTTCTTAATTCCTGTCTCTACTTCCTGTAATGTGAACAACTTTGTGGTTGTGTTGATCCTGGGAGGAGGCTTCTCTTTTGATACTTTCTCATAAGTTGTCTTGCATAGTCAAACCATTGATTAGTTTTAATATTATTTTCAATTTGCTTCTTTCTTTATTGAAGTTCCTGCCAAAAATGCTTTGGGTGATTCTTGCCTAGATATATTAACTATTCTCGCCTTGTTTGCATGAAACCGTCTTTTTTATTTTTTAAAATCTACTTATATAACTTTACATTCATCTTCTCCTTGCCTTCCTTTTTCAAAGTTTTCCTTGCCATTTTACATTCCTCATCGAACCAAGCATTTACAGGAAAACAATTTGATTCAGATTTCCAATTTTTTTCTCTTTTGCACTTCTCAAGTACACTCTGAATTATATTTGTTATCTCGTGACTATTGAGGCTTTGGGAACCACTCTTCCCTTTCTGAATTGATCCCTCCAACATTGTTTTGAAAATAGTGCAATTTTCTTGTGTTAGAAGAATTTTTCCCCTTGATATTGATTACCAAGAATATTGGGTTTTCCTCGTATGATGACTTACCTCTAACCAATATAGATTTATATAAATTGGGTTATGGTTTGATTTTAAGTCCCACATATGCTCGCCAATCTTAACTTCATATATCCTTTATATCAAGCCTTGCGAACAAATAACGTAGTCAACAAAACTTGCCCCATTGTATGTGTTGCAAGTGAACTTCCCAAACCTTTTCCATTTATCTATACCATTGCAGATAATTAAGTTGAAAGCACCACACAATGTGAGCAAATCCTCTCCAAAATGATCGCTAAATTTTTCATCTTCTGAACATCTCAACCATTGAGGATTCTCCTCTTCCATGAGCCAGATAGGATTGTGATTCTCTTTGCAAACAAAAATACTAGCTTGTTGATTTGTTGTTCTAGCATTGAAATCTCCCACTAAAATAAATTCTCCTTGCTGATAATATACAACAATATGTTGCTTTAAAGTTGCATAAGGGCCTTTTCTATCTAGCCCTTTATTTTTGTAAGTTTTTGAGACTTGAGGTGCAAAATATCATGCTGCAATTCTTATGTGGTTCTCATTCTCTGTTATTTTGAACCATAAATATTGTTTATTTGTATCTTATTTCATAAATTGAATGTGATGACCTTCTTTTCTTTCACTAAAATCAATATTCCTCCATACCCTTTGCCATTTTCTGCTGCCTCATTCCAAACTACTAATTTCAAATAGCCATCAAACTTAAGAGTTTTACAACCATCATGTTCATGAGTTTTTGTGAGAAAAATTATGTCTCTACCTTCTACAATAGGACCTAATCCAAGTCTCCTCCTCCAAGGATAACATCCACAATTCCAACAAATTAGACTTATGTAGACCTGGGTAGGATTTGATTTCGACGTGGCTTGGCATGCAAGACTCAAATTTGAGTTTTCACCCCTTCTCATCCATGTTGATCATGTTGTTTTCCTCCCTATTATAGAATTAATTGTTTTTTCTTTACTTCCAAATTGTTGCCATGCTTTGTCATGAGGCCCAAAAATTGCAATAACCACTTTACCATTGTACAACCATGTTTTTTTCCCTTCGTTTCTTGTTGCTCTAATTTTATCCACTTCTTTTCTTCTCTCCTCTTGTTGTTTGCTAGTTAGATCTTCGTCTAAAAAGTAGTGTGAGCCTTTTAGGAGTTTCTTTTTGCTTAAAAAATAGTGTTTGTCTTGCACACTTTCCATGATGACTTTTATGGGTCGAGGCCTCTCTTCACATATTTTTCCCACCCTTCTTGCTTGCCAAATTTTCTCTTTCCAATGTAATTTCTCTTTTAAAAAGTCTCTTGTCAAATTGAGAGTGCTTTCATTTTTTCCATAGTCACTTATTCCTCTAAAAATAAAGTTTGTTTCCCTATATTTTTTGTCTGTGTTTTTTTTCGTGTGCTATACTAGCACTTATATCTTCGTTTCCTTCCATCGTTATGTAATCATTAGTGTTCTCAGCTCTGATTTCTTTTGGAATGTTTGTTCTCCTTATCTCTTTTTCCTTTTTTTCGGACATGACTACCTACTGAGATATTTGTGTTTCCACTTGAGTTGCTTTAGAAATTATCACTTTTCGCTGCCATTGATTTTTTCATGGTTTTCCATGTTTTCTTCATGTTTTCCAATTCTCGTTTTCCTGTCTCTAAAGCCTCTTGTAGCATTGTTACTTTTTATTTTAGGGTCCTATTACCTTCCATTAAAAATCGATTTGTGGTCCTTTCTTGTTCTTTGGCTTCCAAAATTTCCAACCTTGCCCTGGGCTTCATCAATTCCTAGACATAGAGGTTTGAAGACCAAGTAAGAGGTGTTTATGTGGCACTATATATGGTTGCCTCTTCTTTAATTTTGTTGCTCTTATTTTTGCTACTCTTATTTGTTTTCTTTTTTTGGGTCTGTTTTCTTTTTCTTCTTTTTTCCCATTTAAAGTGAGCAAGCCTGTGCTTTAAAATGGCCGATATTGTTTTGCATTTACCCAAATTCACTTCCCCGTTTTGTTTGTTAAAGCAATTTTGACTTGGCCAAGTGATTTGTTTCCACAAAAACTGAAATTTCCTGGTCATTGTTTTCCATTTTGAAGTCTCAAATCCCTGGTATTATCGAAAGAATGGTTAATTTATAATATATCAAGATCCTTGAAAACCCCTTTGGTGGTGGCGCTGCTTGGAAGCCCTCATAACATTACCGTGAATAGAGAGCGCATGTGAAATACAAAAAACTTAAGATGAACTAAAAGAAGAAGCAGAAAACCTGTGAATCGCTTTTTCAAATTTTGTCTCTGAAAGCATTCATCGCACATCCATCCACAAACATTCGACACTCCTTTTTATTTTAGGTTTCCACTGCTTTTCGACTGCTCTTCCTAAACTGTGTTAGCCTAACGCCCTTGCCTTTGTCACAGTTCGAGGGTACAAAACGCTGCGGCCACAACCACCCAAACTATGATATAAGTGTGGTCAAATGGCATAGCTTAAATCAAGGTTTTTCGTGAGCCTCGAGTACATAAGTACGTGGAAACATGAGGTGAAATGTGCACCCTTGGCTGGACAAACCATTTGTGGTTTTAACACATAACTATGAAACATTAGCACTGGATTTAATTTTCCAGACAGTTAGCGCGAGATTTAATTTTCCAGAAAGAAGTGGTGGTTGGCAATAAGATTATTATGTGGCCACATCGTTCTTGTTTCTACAGCAGCT
This sequence comes from Pinus tabuliformis, assembly GCA_031772625.1. Lineage (NCBI taxonomy): Eukaryota > Viridiplantae > Streptophyta > Pinopsida > Pinales > Pinaceae > Pinus > Pinus tabuliformis. The sequence continues at coordinate 1,050,302,314 of CM062817.1, read as the reverse complement.
GTATTTTGATTCGTGAAAAGAAGTATTATTGGGTAATTTTGGAAAAGAGGATAAGTGGAGCATCTCCATAACATTGCTAAAGAGCGAGGTCACGATGAAAACAATGCAGAGAAGAAAATATGGTACAATGGGGATGTGCCCAATGTTTGACTCAGTTCTCTGCTTGAATTCAATAATGAAGGAGCCATGAAATTTATTTCTTTGAACTTTGAGTGTTTAAATTGAATGAATTTTTTCATATTAGTGGCGTGAAGGGAATCCTTTGTTGGATTCATCTGGGAACAAATCTTGATCTTATAAATCCTCCATTCAATTCACCTACCCAAAAGTGATTTCGGTAAAGAAGATTCGAGAATAGCGTGTGCAATGTTTCTCTGTGGAATGAATTTGGAAATGCAACATTAAATGTTGTGAGGAGAACATTACTAGAGAAAAAAGTCTTCCCCATATCACACATTTACTTCTGCTCTTGGAGATCTATGTCGACATTTTTCTTTGAAGACTTTGTAAAACCTAGTTCTGGCAAAAGTTTTAAACTTTAAAAAATAAAATTAAATGCAAAGGAGCTTAGAGAATTATATATTTACAGTCCAATTTATTTTGTTACAGATCTTGGTTCAAGGTATAAATTGGAAAATTGTTGTAGAAGATCTGAGAGAGAAATTGCAAGTAAACATGTACCTAATGGTTTTAAACAAAAATGGATTTTCAGTAATTGCAGGTCAAAGTGAAAGTAGAGGAGTTATGGATGAATTCCTAACAAGGAGCATGGAGAATAAATAGTTTTCTTTATTATGTCTGTTTCATGTGTAGGGGTAATCAAGGAAATTGCAGAGAGAGCTGATTCTTTGTTTTCTAAAAATGTAAGCTAAATATCTCAAGAAATTCTTCAACGCATTTCAAGAACTTCTTAGAGTAATTCTTGTTTTAGTTGGTCATGACAGTGATGATAAAACATTAACAACTTACATGTTCTCTATGGATCTTGATATGCCACTATAAGCTAAATATATTAATCCAAAAACATGATGACAAAGTTTCTTTTAAAAAGTGATCAAAAGAACTAAAAAAGAAGTTGGAGTGATAGTTCAAACAAAAGACAAGAAAAATTATTATAGCAAAAGAGAAAACAAGTATGGGAGAATAATGGATTTACTACAGAAGCAAGAATGTAATTTCAAGTATGCACAATTAGAAAGAAATTGGACAATTGGTTGTACAAGTACATGAAATTTTTGGTATGTTAAGGAAAAGTTGAAATGACATAAACAAGGAAATGTTGATACAAGTGGTAGAGTTTACATTGTTTAAAGGAAATTTAATAGGACATCAAGAAATCACATCAATCATATTGATCATTTCAAGGCCAAATATTAGTAGTCAAAGACGAGTAGTAGAACACCAATAGAAAGAAGATTATTCAAGATTTTGAGGCAGAAGATCATCTTCAGATTTCTAGTAAATTAGTTGAAGATTAATCCCATATTTTTAGGAAGTGTTTTAGCAATCAAAGGATAATAGGAATATGTGGCAATCAACTCCCAATTTTTATGGTTGAGAATTAGCAATGAGATGTTCAACTCAAGATTCATGGATCAATTCAAGAACAAGAGATCTTGTGGATTAAAGTCAAAGGATAAATGTTGTTTTGAAAAATAGATAGCTCAAAAATCACCTCATAGTCAAGCATTCATTCCCAGGTTTAAAGGAACAAGTCTTTCTACCATTTCTATATTTTCTACAACAAATTGAAGATATTATTTATTTTTAGTTTCTTGTTTAATATTTTATTCCGGAAATCTTGCAATTGTTTCAACATTGTAATTTCTAGATATTATTTTGTTTGTAATGAACCAACAACTTCATATTTTTGTAAAGCCTGTAGCTTAAGAATTTAATCAAGGGCTTCTAGCTCTAGTTAATGACAAAGCTTGTTTCATTCCCAGGTTTAAAGGAACAAGTCTTTCTACCATTTCTATATTTTCTACAACAAATTGAAGATATTATTTATTTTTAGTTTCTTGTTTAATATTTTATTCCTGAAATCTTGCAATTGTTTCAACATTGTAATTTCTAGATATTATTTTGTTTGTAATGAACCAACAACTTCATATTTTTGTAAAGCCTATAACTTAAGAATTTAATCAAGGGCTTCTAGCTCTAGTTAATGACAAAGCTTGTTTCATGTGAGTACTTTCCTGTTATTACATATCATTTTCCTGCATATATTTGAGGTTGTATAGGACACTGAGTAAGGCTAGGTTGAGTGTCAACCTACCTAGAATACCACCATAAAGTTATGTTCATTACTGAGTGAATCAGGGTGACAGTGTGTCATGATGATTCCTTTGCATCAATAGTTTGTTTCTTCTATATCAATTCTTAAATGTATTGTTGTTAGCTATAAAGATTCTTCTATACATTTTTTCTCTTTTTAGATGATTAAATATTCAGGGAGGGTATTTGATTCTCTAGTTTCTCCTCCATTTCTCTATCAGAACCTTTAAAGAATTGTACTATGTCATAGTTGAATGTCAACACTTTCATTAGGTCCCTGTAGGTGGGGTTTCATTCATTTAAGTAGGGATTTCTGACTCGTCAACAACCACCTATCCAAAAACCCATAAATTTGGCCATTGTGCTTCCAATAGGCTATTGTTAATTTCCTTGAAAAATAAGCCTCATAACACTTGAGGAAGACCCCTCTAGTTCAACGGCCAGCTTGGACATAAAGTGGCTGAGTTGGTTTCTTGGCATAGTTTCTAGCCAATAAACTACCTTGAAGAAACATATACAACATATTTCACAACTGAAGCATTTCCTCTATGGAAACCTTAGTTCTACTCTCACATTTGATCATGAGAATGCTCATCCCTGCAACCTTTCTTTGGCAGGAAACTTGAAACCTCAACTAGCCATTAGAGAAATTGTTGACAAATGATGAATCTCACTTGAGAAGCATCAATGAAATGTAGACCTCCTATCTAGCTCCAGCAATTACACCATAACCAAATGATCCTTCTCCAACTCATTAAGCACTGATATTTTTGGATTCATGCAAACTTTGCTTCTCCCATCCATTTAAAAATTCCACTCATTACCTCTATTATTGGTTTGATTTATAGTATCGTCTTCTTCATTTGCTACCACCTTTGATTCCCCTCACTAGTTGCCTTCTCCTGCTCAAACCTAGCACAACCTACACACTGTCCATGTAACATCAAATCATAACTACAATGGTTCTCCTTATTCCTTGGCAGTGAAATCTCACCAACTTTGATTTCCTTCACGACTCTTTATTCGTCAGGTCATATAAACCCTTGGAAACAGAGGTGTCCCTCTGAAGCAAATAGTTGGCTCTAATTCCAAATGTTAAAATTTTACCAAAGAGAAAATAATAATTACATAGAAAATTAACAATAACCAACAACAAAACATAACATACAAATATAACACCATGTTTACCCTGGGAAAACCCCAACTCTAGGGAAAACCCCATCTAATGGAATTCCATTAGATCCTTGGCCAAATCTTTGTCTAAGACAACAAAGTGAGCCTTCATCACTCACGTCCCTTGGCCCATTACAATAGAGTTTCTCCCAGCCTTTTAAAGGCTCCATTACATGAATTCTACAGGCACAAAAACATGGGCCCAAAACCACTATTTTTGACCCAATCAACTTTGACTCTTTCCTCTACTCTAGTTTACCTAACAAATGTAATGTCTTTATGAATGTGAACATGGGAATTTGATTTGTTTCGTGGAAAGAAGTTAAGAATCATTATGGGAATAGTTGGTATGAATATGTTCAATTGTAATTTTTGAAGTGGACAAGATATAATTAAATAAAACAAATGTATTCTCTTAGTTATTTGAATTGATTGTTATAAACTTATTATTTGTCAAGTTGTTAGTTGAAATAACTTGAGAATCGATAAGATTCTCAATACTAATCTTAGAAAAGTAAAAAAAAATTAAGATATTATATACAAATTTCATCCCTCTTTGTGAGACAGGAGGAATGGAAAAGGTAAATAAATGATCATATTCTTCCATAATGATATAATTAATATATAGTAGATAATTATAATTCAGAATGTATGTCCATTACGTAATATTATTCTGTAGTTCTTGAGGTCATTCTACAACACTCTGTTACATGGAGGCAAGGCCCACTCCTTAGAGAATTGGTTGAATTTCTAGTTTATATAGCGTATACATGATTTAACTTGTTAATTAATTACTTTGCAATTGATCTATCTTCATTTGATTTTGAATATTCATTAACTAGTTACAACCAAAATATATCAATTTCTGAACTGTATTATTGTTGAATTGTTATGTGACCCAAACAAGGTGGATATATTATTATAGGGTAAGCCAAAATCCCATTTCCCTAATAAAATTGCTCTTGAGACCTGTGGGTTATGTGCCCACGAAGCTTAATTGAAACTTCTCACAGTGTTCTCAACATTATTGTGCAACACCTCCCACTAATCCAACGACAATGAAAGACATTTCTTGCCAGGCAGCTGCTTCCCGACCTTCGTGTGAAACTCACGAATATCCACCAAAATATTTTCGTGCCACATTCTTACAGAAACTTTGCGATTCCTCGATAACTCGCAAATCTCGTTTGCACCACTGTCATCTGGGACAAAATTCTTCTTGCCTTTCTTCTTCACAGGGGACTCGCCATCAACACAACCGGGGTTTTCTTTCAAAACCACATGCCTGTTTCCTCTACAGTAATTGCCTGCGACAAGCTAACACTGTCTCCAGAAGCTTCGACGCCTGCGTTTCCTCTATCGCCATCAGGCTCGCCCTCGAGGTCGACAACCAAAGTACGAGCCTGGGGAGTCTTTATTTCCTTGACTTCATCATCAGAGCTAGCAATATCCAAGACAGAATCTTCAGGACGCTTCTTACGCTTTGCTTTGTCCAACATTCCGAGGCTTCCTTCATCTTCATTCTCTGACCACACGATGAAACTCCATCTGTAGTAGTATAGGTCTGCGAGGGACCCACTTTCATTATCAAGACCTTCAGTCATTGCGTGGGCAAATATGTTGCACTCCTCTAAAACAAACAACCACTCAATTCGGTCTGAAGGACCAGTCTCAAATCGCTCCAAAAGATCCGCAACCGCAAGAAGACCTACAACAGCCCACTCTGCCACTCTTATATCCTTCACCAGAATCTTAACGACGAACGACTGGAAAAAAAAGAAGTTTGTACCAGGGGATTTCTATTTTCCACCCGCCTGGGCCGAACAATAAATACACAGACATAAATCCACATAAGATGCATTTCTATTATATATTCACAAAGACATATTTAAAAACTCAGATTACAATTTTAAGGATCTCAGCCTTAATCAAAGCTCTCCAACAACTACATTTTTTTCCTCCCTCACATGCACAAGGTTTTTTTATCCCTTTCTTGATTCACTCATGAATCCTTAAGTTCTTGTTATACATACATTCATTTTTAACTGATTTTTTTAACTAAAATTAGTTCATTAACCAAATCTAGTTCAAGATTGGCTTGGTTGTCCATGTGGTTGTCCACGTGTCTCTTTCTCTAATTTTTTTTTTTCATTAAGGGTTTGGATGCTCCTGCATCAGACTCTCGAGGTACAAAAATTATGACCTCCTGGTCATATGCTCCCGAGGTACAAAAATTATGACCTCCTGGCCATATGCATCCTTAGCAATTATCCCCACTGTTTCACTTCTTCAGTGGAACTACCTTCTGTGAGCTGCAACCAAACCTCTGCCATAGCAAGTCCTCCCTGCTACCAGATACCTTACCAAGCTTCTCTCCTAAGCTTAGTCCTCTTGGAATCTCCGTGGTTCTCCCCTCTTGAACCAATTGAGCACTCATGCTCTAGGTTTGTTGCAATCTTCTCACCTTCACAAAATAAATTGAAAAAAATTACAAGCTTACAAATCTTCAACAAACTGTACCTCTTCTTTCTTCGCATGCAAAAAACTCCTTTCCACAAGAAATATTTTCCCGCTCTGATACCACTTGATGAAGACGAGATCCTGGGGTAAGCCAAAATCCCATTTCCCCAATAAAATTACTCTTGAGGCCTAGGGGTTATGGGCACACGAAGCCTAATTGAAACTTCTCACAGTCTTCTCAACATGATTGCGCAGCACCTCCCACTGATCCAACGACAATGAAAGACATTTCTTGCTAGGCAGATGCTTCCCGACCTTTGTGTGAAACTCACGAATATCTACCAAAATCTTTCCATGCCACATTCTTACAGAAACTTTGTGATTCCTCGATAACTCGCAAATCTCGTTTGCACCACTGTCATCCGAGACAAAACTCTTCTTGCCTTTCTTCTTCACAGGAGACTCGCCATTAGCACAACTGGGGTTTTCTTTCAAAACCGCCATGCCTATTTCCTCTACAGTGATTGTCTGCGACAAGCTAACACCGTCTCCAGAAGCTTTGACGCCTGCGTTTCCTCTATCAACATCAGGCTCACCCTCGAGGTCGACAACTAGAGTACGAGCCTGGGGAGTCTCTATTTCCCCAACTTCATCATCGGAGCTAGAAATATCCAAGACAGAATCTTCAGGACGCTTCTTACGCTTTTCTTTGTCCAACATTTCGAGGCTTCCTTCATCTTCATTCTCTGGCCACGCGATGAAACTCCATATGTAGCAGTATAGGTCTGCGAGGGACCTACTTTCATTATCAATACCTTCAGTGATTTCGTGGGCAAATATGTTGCACTCCTCTAAAACAAACAACCACTCAATTCAGTCTGAAGGAACAGTCTCAAATCTCTCCAAAAGATCCGCAACCGCAAGAAGACCTACAACAGCCCACTCTGCCACTCTTATATCCTTCACCAGACTCTTAACGACGAACGACTAGAAAATAAAAGAAGTTTGTCCCAGGGGATTTCTATTTTCCACCCGCCTGAGCCGAACAATAAATACACAGACATAAATCCACATAAGATGCATTTCTATTATATATTCAAAAAGACGTATTTACAAACTCAAATTACAATTTTAAGGTATCTCAGCTTTAATCAAAGCTCTCCAGCAACTACATTTTTTCCTCCCTCACACGCACAGGGTTTTTTTCTCCCTTTCTTGATTCACTCATGAATCCTTAAGTTCTTGTTATACATACATTTAGTTTTAACTGACTTTTTTAACTAAAATTAGTTCATTAACCGAATCTTGTTCAAAGTTGGCCTAGTTGTTCATGTGGTTGTCCACGTGTCTCTTTCTCTAAAATTTTTTTTTCATTAAGGGTTCAGATGCTCCTGCATCACTATTTAGTGGATTGTTGTGTGAATTGGACATATTACATAGCTTATTATATCTTTGACGCATTGTTGAGTGGATTTATGTGTGAACCAAATATATTGCATAGCTTAGGGTATCTTTCAATTAATATTAAATGGATTGTTGTGTGAACTAAATAGAGTGCATAGCTTATTGTAGATTTGACTCTCTTTTGAGTGGGTCTCCATTGATTGTGTATGTTGAATACATTACATAGCCCTTTGTCGCTTTGATTTTCCATTGAATGGTTTCTTTCACTTTACTACGTTTCACATTAGATTACTAGTACTTGAAGGCAACTTGTAGCCCCTACATATAATTTGAATGGTAACTTGGAAAAAAAATCTTAACCTCTTCTTTAAAATATTAATGATATCACAATATATTTTTTTTTAAGAAAAATTAATCAACCCAACAAAAACTAAGCAATTTTTCATTTTAGGATCAAACAAGCATTGTGGATTTTTTCCTTAGATACTATAGATATTGTGATTTGCAACTATTTATATGAAACTAATAATATCTTTAATCTAATGAGGTAGGATAACCACATGGAGAAAAATAATGAGCATGGACAATGAGAGAAATCCTATGAGAAGAGAAAAACTAATGCTATCCAATTAAATATAAGTATTTTGATCATGTCTAATCATATTTCAATATACTCATAATGTTTGATTGGTTATAATGAATTTGACTCTACTTGACGGAAAAAGAATAAACATTATTTTCATATACATAATATGCTAACTCCATTTCATTTCAATTTAACCTTCATAATTATTTTTGTTGTTTATGGTATACTAACTGCATAAAAGAACGTAGAAAAGTACTTAGGTATGCAAAATATGATGCCATTACCTTTAGATACTGAAAAAGGATCAACGATACAATTGAAATTAAATGTGAAACATGATTATGTGGCTTGTATGAGTCAATGATTTGGGTTTTCCCTATGGTGCCACTTGAAAAGTTGTTATATATATTTGCGACCATATGAACATATTTGAGCACATAAGGATATGAAAGACGAGGTCATCTTGTCAAATAAAGAAGCTCAATGTGTATAAGTCCAAATACTTGTGAAGAATGATAGTAGTTAGTAAGAAGGAATGACCAATGTAATGCATTGATCATAATTGGCATGTGAAATCTAATTTGTAGAGAATAAATATAGTGCTCTTGGTTGTTGTAGTTGTTATTGTGTACAACAAAATAATGCTAGAAAAGGTATGAGATAATAGCTAGGGAGGATGTCATCCTATTTTATGTAATAACTTAATCACTTTAGAAAAGGAAAGGTAGCTAAGAAATGACGGCTATGAATCATTAAAAGTGTAACGTTCACATCGAGAAATGGTCATTTAAAGTCCTACATGGTAGAGGGATTCTACCAAGATGAAAAGGGCATGTATCTCATGAATGATAGGGTGAACCATATTCCTAGATATGATTTATTTATGCTTGAAATATTTGTAGCATATGAACCAACAACTTATATATAAAAGTAATAAGAAGTCCATTGTGAGGAATTGACTTGTAAGATAGAGTGTGGCACATAATGTAACTTAACTAAGAATTATCCAATGGAATGTAGAAAGAATTCCATAGTTGGGTAAGGTTTAAGGGAATCCTAAGATAAATGTCGAGATGCATAATTATCTTGATAATTAGAATAGAATGAGAGATGTAAATCTTTAAGAAATAAATTTAGTGTGTTTTTCCAAGATTGTGTTTATGATAAAAGGGTAAAGGTTAAGTATGTATTGGATGAAACATGGAAATGAAATTGGAGCAATAGATCTCAAAAAGAGAGAAAATGCAAAGGTATCTTAAGGCATCAAAGGAAAGTAAAATATGCCAAGAATTTGTTGCAACAACGAAGGATCCATGTGGCTAACAAGACATATGTTTCTAAAATGGAGTTGTATGCTTTTTAAGTAGCAAGTATATCTTATGTGTGAATTAAATATTATGGGTAAGACAAAAAAAAAAATGTAATTATGGAGGTAGTTATAATAGCATGAGATCTATAAATCTGTGGGGAGTAACATGGCATGAAAAATTGGTTTTCTCCATAATGCATTTATGATAAAAGGAAAAGGCAAAGTATGTATTGAATATAATTGCACAAGGAAAATGGAAAAAAAAAATATTAAGAAAAATAAAATTAAGAGGTAGCTAAAGGCATCAATGGAAGATGAAATATTGCAAGAATTTGTTGTAGCAGAAAATGATGCATATGGATAGCAAGGTAGATATCGAAATAAGGGGGCTTTTCTCACCATAAGACTCTAGTTTTGTTTTTAGAGTAGAGTTTTAAGATTTGGAAATAGTGAGTGTATCTTATGTATTATTTACATATTTATACAATGGGTGAGAAACTCATAGCTAAATATCTATTATGTGATTGGTAGAAAGGTCATGGAGTAGATCAACTATGTTGTGGAATTCGGTGGTAAGTAGTGGAATTGGAAGGGAGAATATCTTGACTCCTCTCGTGTTGTTCAATTACAAATTTCTAGATTGAGAAAGTTTCTATGTTTAGATATCCCACGAGGCTTTGAATTGATGGTGAATAGGTGTATTATTAAGGCACTCCTCACAAAAAGGTTACCGATTCAAATCCCCTCGGGGGTTTGCTAAAAATAATAATCTATGTTTAGATAGTTTAAGGCATGGAAATGATGATCAATGCAATATATTAGAATAGATAGAATGTATAATGCACTAATAGACATGTTAAGGGATAACATGAAGTAAAGTTCATATAGATACGTTTAACCATATTTAATGTTGCATATCGATAAAGAGTAGTATGTTGTTACACATGTAATCAGTATGACATGATATTTAAATGTGGTTTCCATGATTGTATAACCAACGGTGATTTAGGAGATGGTTGAAGATGTAATAATGTTCCATCTATGACGTTCAATCTCATGAGAATGAAAGGACAAGGAGATTATCTCGAAAAGGTTGTTGAGGGGATCATGGGACTTTTCATGAAGTGCTAGTTGATCATGTAACATTGAAATATTTAATGGTAACAATATAGGTGTGAAATTAGACATGCGAATATTGTGTAGATTGAATTATGGTTTTTTTGATTGATAGGAAACATTGATGAAAGAAAAGGAAATAACAATAACAAAGAATCCAACAATATCCTCATTTGTTTGTGCTAATATCTATGACTAAACATTCTTACCAATAGATAAATCATCATAATAAGAGGAAGGGTTTCATGATGGGATATTTAGTAGAGAAAGTAAATGCCTTCTAGTAATGAGGTGTTTTCTAATAGGTAAAAGGTATATTCTTGGTGTTGTGTTTGGGTTGAGGAGGAAGGTTCTAGGATGACTAAACAAGTGTTAGGCAGGTAGCAAGGTGATGTGTTGAGGTGTTGATTCAACCCTCCATATTTTCATGGTATATCACATGATTTGACCTTATGGTATTCTTAAATCAAAGTATGGATACATTCAATGAATGTACATAAGTAGATTACATAAATGTGCAAGTTATGATTAGGCATCTATAAATATTGGCACATATGTTTGATTGCATTACATGAATGCTTGTTGTGTTGGTAATGAATATAAAGAAAATTATATTTCATTTTATTTATATGATCAATAATTGAAATTTATAAACTATTTGTATGTTATAATACTAAGAGAATTTCATGGGTTTTTTTAGTGTTGCAATGAAAAATTATATATCAGATACTAGCAATATATTTGGTTGATTGCAAGTTCAGATTACAGGTGGAATGGAATTGAATATGCTAATGAGTATAAGTAAATAATTATGACTAGATGCTACCATATGAAAGGGAAAACATTATGAGAAAGGTCTCATAATCATGAATTTTTTTCTATATAAAACATATTTAAAACTTTTAATTGAAATTTTTATGATAATGTATCATTGTAACCATATGTGTATGAAACATGTAAGATGATGGATATGTATAAGAAAGACATATGATAGATCATAAATTTATAAAGAATGGGAATAATATTATTGTTTTACACTCGAACCTGGTGATATGCCTTGATAACCATAAGACATGCTTACTAGAGGTTGCTAGTGGAACACCCTAGTAATAAAACTCTTATATCTATAATTTGAATGAAAATACTATGGAAGATTCATGTCATGTGTTAGCTGGAATCGAGAAGGAAATTCATTTTAGGTGTGTCAAAAAATAAAGTGAGGTGAATCTCACACATCATAGCCTCTTGAAGTAGAGATGTGTTTATATAGATAAGTATCAAGTTGATTTTCTTAATATTATGTTATGAATATATGATTTAGTCATAGATGTGATTTTTTTTGTAAATGGAATAACCATTTCTTAAAATGGATATGACTTACATTTTTTTTGCCAAATTATTATATGCATGTGCTAGAATTATAAATGTATTAGAAATGTCCTAAGATAGTAAAAGAAATTATTGTAAATTATTATCTAAGATACCAATAGAAAGTAAAAGTGACAATGAAGAGAATGATTTTAGAGGTATAACTTAAAAATGAAGACATGACACCTTGCTTAAAAAGAAGAGAACACTAATGATGATGTAATTCCAAAGGAGGGGGTGCGGGGATATAATATCCTACCCTTCACCCTTGGATCTTAATGTTATTTATATTTTAATCATGTTTTTAATTACCATGTTTTGCTCACACCATAAGGTAATTTCCATGGTGATATTGAAATGCATATAAACATGATCATTTTAATTATAATGAAAGGTTCCGAGGCTAATTTAAGAAGAGAATCTAAAGGGGGTTCAAGGTGTTTTAAAGTCTATTCTATGTGATTTTCCTACTTCCACTTTATCCTAATGCCATGCTAATTAAATTAGGATCTAAGTGATTTAAATTAATTAAATCACGTAATTATCTTCCTTACTCAAGCATTCACCTCTTACGTTTTAGTAACTAGCTCATATAATCAAGGAACTAGGAAAAGAGTGCAGGGAATATTCCTCCCTCTCACTACATTCTTCCAAATTCGAATTAGAAGAAAGAAACTTGGGGAAAGGAGACTTATTGAAGTAAAAAATAAAGTTATTTATGAAAAAATACTAACTCGTCTCTCATATCATCAATGGAGAGATTGAAAATGGATTGTTGGGTGATATTAGGCATCAATATTGAATAGGGAGATGCCTTACTAAACATATATACATTACTTTCCTTTTGGTTGTCTAAGAATCCATAATCAACTATCCAAGAAGCCACATACTATTAGAAATGAAATGTGAAAGTGGATAGTGCCCTAGGCTCTTACTACACATACTAAAGTGCATAGAGAAAAAGAGAATTCCTAATTGAATAAAGAGTAGAGAACTCAAAAGGGTTGGTTTCTTGCATTGTTTTTGTTAGTGAGAGAATTCCAATAACTGGTCTAGCTAAAAGATTAAATAAATAAATCAATAACACCTTACTTTGATGGCCTTAGAAGTTCTTCGAAAAGAAAAAAGTGAATTGGTATCTTGAACAAATATCCTTTGCCCCTAGTGGTATCATAACCCAACATGATGGTGGCACACATAGAGGATTTTCCTATGGTTGGGATAAAAGTTGTTGACACCCATAATCAATTGCCTTGGAGCTCAAATTGTGAAAAAATGTGTATTTGTTCTTCTTTTTGCTTATGAATTTATTCCTTTACGTTGAAAGAACATTTCATTATTTATAATGAGAAATTGCAATGTAAAACCTATAGATATTAATAGATGAAATGGTTGTTGTTATATCAAACTAACTTGTTAGGAATATTAGAAATACAATGGGTGTTTCTCCATGCCAAGTGTTTAGCATAAGTGCCATGTGAAATAAATATTTCTCTACCCTTGTAAGATTGTTAATTGAAATTTATGGTCTCTATGTAAATCCATAATGAGTTTCTAAAAGGTTGTCCTTTGAAAATATTAGAAATGTGGTGAATATTTCCTGTAGGAGCAAGTCATTTTCCTAGTTTATTTGAGATCATATGATTATAGTCCTTCATATGAATTTTATTGAATGATTTAAAAAAAATCTCGATGGTTGAACCTTGTCATAACTAGTTCTTATTTTATTTTCTTAGGTTTATTATAATCTTTTGATATTTGAATGCAAAAACAAAGGTTGTAGATTGGTTTGTTTTGGTTACATATCTCTTGTAGCAATTGATATGGATACATTTCATTCAATTTGTAATGGCTATAGATTCCCGATAATAGTTTCTTAAAAAAATTCAGAGTTGTTATTTTTATTTTATAATGAATACATATCCCCTGTAGAAATTGTTATGAATCTATAGTGACTATGAATTTGGTATAATAGTTGTTATAGCTCTGTTGTACCAACTATTTTGGATTTGTTGAGGCTATAGATCCACTAGATCTAAGGCCACAAAACCATCCATGGTCTAAAGTCCAAATAGAAATTTAAACATGAACGTATTAAACCTTAATCCTTAGGATTGTCATCCTTGAAAGTTAAGAAGACCTCCAACCAAGAGATTCTATGTGATTATTAATCTCAGTATATTTGATCAAATTCATAAATGGATTTAATATGTTAAATACGTAAGGTTATCTTTAATGTCATTAGCCCATAGTTTTTATCATCATGGAATGTGTTATGTGGAACATTTTTTTTTTCCGTTTGGAAAAGTCGTAATTTTATTCATAAGGCAAAATTACATATTGTAGATGCTGAAGAGCATATGCATACGCCCTGTTCCTATTTTCATAGGAAACAGAGCAGACCAAAAAATATAAAAATAAAAAATATAACTACTGTTATTTTCTCCCTCTCTTTTTTTCCACCTTTCACCAACCTACAGTATTGGGAGTGGCCGTTACAATGGAAAGCTAATTTTCACTTGTATGAGTGGGAGGGTCTTTGTCAAAATCGGATCCTTCTGATCCATGAGTTCGCTTGATGCCAATTATTTCCATTCCTGTTAGTTGAGATGCATGGTGCTGCATAGGGTTGCTGGGGACTTCCTCCTCCTTTCGTGTGTTGTTCTGGTCCTTTTGGTCCTCTGTTTCTACTTTGTATGTTGTTGCTTATTCTTTTTCTACTTCTTCCTTCAAGGGGGTTGTATATTGCCATCCTTTTGTCTGTTTTTGTTGCTTCTTGTTCTATTTGGGAGTTTGTTTTGCTTTAGGACAGGCACTGTGGAGATGTCCTGTTTGTAGACATCCACGACATTGGAAGGCTGTATTTTTGTAGTCTAGTGGTTGTGTCCACTGTGTATTATTGAAATTCAAGTTTATGCTTTCTGGTAGTCCCTTACTGAGGTCTACCTCAATGCATATCTTGGAAAAGTTGAATATCCCCCTTGTAAGTCTGTCATCACTAATCTTTAGGAATTTTCCTAATACATTCCCTATGGCGATTAATACATTGTGATGCCAAAAGTGTAATGGGAGGTTGTGCAACCTAACCCAAACTAGCATCTTTGATACCGCCATTGTGTTGGCGTCGAATTCTGGAAACAAAGGGGTCATAAATAGTCTTACATTTCCCCAAAACCATGGTCTTGTTTTGAGGATATGATCCCTTTCTTGTACTGTTCTGAATCTGACTATAAAAAGGCCTTTGGGGAAGAAGTATATTTCACAATCTGGTGACCAACCTTCATAAATCCATTAATGCAAAACATCAGATTTAGGCCAAAACCCATTAAATCTGCATATAATTGATTTGGAATAGAGATCTATGTACAGGTCTTTTACCTCAGGTATTCCTATGGTAAGAGCAGGATTCTCAAATTTTTGTTCTACAATGTAGGGCCTTGGAAGCTTTGCTAGTGTTGTGGTTTTGGTTTGTGCTTTTTCCTTACCTTTAACTGATTCCTTGAAGGATCCTGTGCTTTTTGAGCTGGTTCCAGCACTTCCACCCCTCAGGCGCAGGTTAATTATGATGGTCGAGTTTGCGGTGATGCCATAATCCTAGAGTGTGAGGTTGTCCTGTAAACTGTGGCTTGAGTAGATCAGATTTTGCTGACATGTTGGTATATTAAGGTGGTTCTAGATTTTGTTTCTTAGCTCCTAAATCTTCCTCCCTTTCTAGATCCTCCAGCAAATAGTCTTGCCTTCTAGTGTTTTAATGAAGATTTGTATCAGTTCCTCCACATTTGAGTGTGGATCTGTCTAAGGAGGGGTTTGATCTGTTGTCCATGTGCCTAAATATGTCAGATCTAAGCATATTGATGCTCTGTCTAGTTTTCTCTTTGCCATATCCTATTATTGATGTGGTGGTAGATCTGTATAAGGCGCGCCCAGACAAGTGCTCCATATCTTCTCCTATGCTATCATGATTGTCATAGAGGGTTCTTTTTTCCCCCTTATCGCGAGGTTTGCTGGTCGATGGTAAATAGGGGAGGGTGCACTCTAGACAGAAAGATCTGGCCAGCGTATGCACCGATCTACCTTCTTTCGGTTGTTTCTAGAAGGAGGCCCGGATAAGTGATCCATAGAAATCTGCCAAGCTCAACGTGACTGGATCTGTGCCAAAGCCTGGGATGCATAGTGTTGCGGCGGCGGGGTCTTCTAGATTGTCTGCGGCCTAATGGGTTTCTGAGGACTGGTAAACCCTAGCTTTGAAAGGGATGTACCCTTCGTCGACCAGCAGAGGCATGTGGAAATAAGCAAATAAACCGCAAGCACTAGGTATCTAGAAGGAAACCCTTAGAATTCCATATTTGTCGGTGAACTGCTGTGCAAGAGACAGCGTACCATCTGCAACATTGATGGTAGAAAGCTTCATATTTTCAACAATTCGTTCAACGTTGGATGGGCCATGTTTCACCAGGGACTCACAAAGTTTGGCAGGCTTTTGGGTGTGGACGAGATCAAGGAAGGCCATCGGGAGAGCTCGAGATCTTCGAGGGGAGGCTCCTTGACAACAGGAAAATCAAGGTCGAGTGAGAACATGTAATATACAGGTCATGAATCAACTATCACTTGTGTTATGTGGAACATATTTCAATATTAATTTATAATTGATTTAAAATCTTGAAACTTGATTTGTGTTAACTAGTGAGCTCTAATTCCAAATTGTGTTATGAAACTAGATCACAAAACAGAAGAAAATATAGATCAACAACTTGAAAATTAGCCTCTTTGAGGGGGAAACCTACTTTACATCACATAAATGAAAAATTCTTGGATGATTTGAATGACAAGACCTCCTTGGTATAGATAGGATTCTAAAGGGTCACAATATAATCAGAGCCTACATAACAATAATAAGGTAAGGGCACAACAATAACAATAGTTGGCTTCTATGGGGCACAACAATCACAATATGGGGGCTACATGGGAACAACAATAATGATAAGGGAGCTACACTAACAATAACAATAATAGGGCTACACTAGTATTATAGGGACCTAACATGCCCCTCTCCTTAAAAAAAAGTGTTGTCCTCAATGTGTGAGTAGTTCTAGATGCTTATGTATGAAATTCTCATCCGCTCATGTGGAATCTTTAGCAGGGAACTTCTTCCACTTAATGAGATAGTATGAAACTAATCGATTTCGTATCTATCAGGTTTTTATTTCTATGATTGCTTCAGGCTCAAATATTATTTTTCCTTCCTTGTCAATTTCTAGCAATATTGTTTGAACCAGGACCTTGTCACCGATAACCTTCTTTAAGTATGAAACATGGAAAACTAGGTGTATTCGAGAAGATGTAGGCAACTCCAATTTGTATGCCATAGTACCAATCTTTGCAACACTTTGTAAGGACCATAGTACTTGGGCGATAATTTATTATCCTTATTTGCTTGCTTGAGGGACATTTGTTTGTATGGTTGTAGTCATAAAAATACCCAGTCGTCTACGTCAAAACTTCTTTCACTGTGATGTTGATATGCCTGTTGTTTCATTCGATTTGGCACCAGAGTGAGGTTAGCCTTAAAGAGTTGGAGAACTTGTTGATGCTTGATGTGATATTCCACTGCTTGAACCTTCGAATTTTCTCTTAAATATAATGTGATGGACAGGGATGATATCGATAAAGTGCCATAAATGGGGTCATTTTTGCTACAGTATGGAAGGAGGTGTTATACCACAATTAAACCATAGGCAACCAATTGACCCATTATGTTTGTTTAGCAGATACAAAGAAACAGAGATATCCTTCCAAACATTTGTTCATTGTCTCAGTTTCCCATCAGATTGATGATGATAAGATGAGTTATGAGCTAATTGAGTACCTAGACAAAAAAATAATTCCATCCAAATTTCCAATGAGAATGGGATCTCTGTCACTTACAATAATCTTTGGTTTTCCATGTAGCTTTTGAATTGTTTCCGTAAATGCGGTAGCAATTGTATTGGATTTAAAGGATGAGATAGTGCACAAAAGTGAGCATATTTGGTAAGTCTATCAATTACCACCATGATGACACTTTTTCCTTTGGACTTGGGTGAACCTATGATAAAATCCATTGAAACCTCCTCCTAACACTAACTTGGAATAGCTAAAGGTTGTAACAAACCTTGGGTCTTAATTGTCTCAACTTTATTTTGATGGAAAAACAAACATTCTACCACACACTTATAAATATCAAATTTAAGGCCATCACAAAAAAATTCCTTCTTGAACTTATAGTAAGTTTTTAAAAATCCCAAGTGCCCTCCTAAAGGGGAGGTGTACAATTCCAAAAGAATATGTTGTTTGAATTGGAAATTCTTACATAGATATAAGCGATATTTGTACCATAATGAGTCATTTTTCCAGATAAATGTATCAGATGTACTGGGATCTTGTTGCAACTTTTGAATGACTGCCCTCATCTCTTCTTCATTCCTCCATTCCCCTCTTTCTTCAGTTATCCAATCAGCTTGGATAATAGAAATGGAATAGAGAAATGCTTCCACATCCCCATCCCTTATTAAGAGTGCATCTACAACAAAATTTTGTTTCCCTTTTTTGAAGATGATTTCAAATTCATAACCCAACATGTTAGTGACTAACTTTAGCTGCTCTTCTAAATATAATATTTGTTTCAAAATGTATTTAAGACTATCATGATTCATTTTTACCTTGAAGTGTCTTCCCATTAGGTAATGGCACCATTGCTTCAAGGAATGTAGTATTTCCAACATTTCCTTCTCATAAATAGGTTTGTGTAAATATTTTCCCTTGATTAGATGACTTTAAAAATCAGTTGGTCTTCCTTATTTCATTAAAACAACACCAATTCCATTTCCTGAGGCATCACATTCCACCATAAAGGTTTTTATGAAGTCTGGTGTAGCTAAAACCAGAGCTTGGAACATTTCATATTTAAGATGTTCAAAGGACTTAGTTGCTTCTTGAGTCCAAAAAAATTCTTCTTTCTTTAGTAATTTTGCTATAGGTGCTACTATTTTCCCATAATTCTTAACAAAATTGTGATAATACCAATAAACCCGAGAAATCCTTGAAGATGCTTTAGGGTTGTGGGGATTTTCCATTCCTTGATGGCTTTAATTTTGTTAGGATCTACTTTCACAACCTCATGAGATATAATATGACCCAAATATTTCACCTCCTATACCCCAAGGAAACATTTGGAGGTTTTTTCATACAATTGTTTCTCTTCCAATAGTTTGAGAAACCTGTCAACATGTTGAACATTATCCTTCCAAGACTTGTTGTAGATTAGTATATCATCAAAAAATATTAACACAAATTTTCTAAGGAAGGGTTTGAAAATGGAATTCATCAAAACTTTAAATGTGGAAGGTGCATTAGGAAGGCAAAAAGGCATGACCAAAAATTCATAATGACCTTCATGAGTTCTGAAATTTGTTTTCAGAATGTCATCGGTATTCATTCTAATTTGAAGATATCCTAAATGAAGATCCAACTTGGCGAAGTAAATTGCTCCGTTTAATTCATTCAACAATTCATCAATGACAGGAATGGGAAATTTATATTTCATAATGAGCTTGGTGATCTCCCTATAATTTTAACACATACACCATGATCCATCCTTCTTGTGTACCAATACTACTAGAGTAGAGAAAGAACTTTGGCTAGCTTGAATTATACGTGCCTCTAGCATTTCTGCAACCATACGTTCAAATTCGCTTTTTTGGGCATAGGGATATCTATAAGGTCTGATGTTTGGAGGAATTTTTCCTGGAACCATGTGAATAACGTGATCATGATCATGAATAGGTGGGATACTTTTGGGAGCCTCAAATACCTTGTAATGATTGTCCAATATTCTTTGGAGATCTAGAGAAATAGATGATTTCAGTGTTTGAACATCTAGTGAGCATAATTGTGCAATTATGACCCATTTTTTTTCTTAGAAATATTTGTCATGCAATTAGAGATTGTCCCTTCAATTTAATTTCCTTCCCTTCCCAGAAAAATTTCAAGAAAAGTTCTTGAAAATTAAAATATATCGCCCCCAAAGATTGTAACCATTGGACTCCTAATACAACATCAACACCACCCATCGGAATGGAAAATAATGGAGTATTCAATACATATTCCCCTATGGTTAGATTGATATTATTGTACTTCCCTGAGCAATTTATAGTTCCTCCATTCACAACCATCACTTGACACTATGTTGTTGGATATAGAAAGCAATTACATTTCATGGATATCTTACAATGAATAAAATTATGGGTACTACTAGAATAATTCAACACTAGTATCGTTTTTTCTTGATATATCCTTCTATCTTGAGAGTTTGAGGAGAGGTAATTCCTGTCAATGCATCACAAGATATGATCAGATTCATTTATTATTTCTATGGGGTTAGTTCCTAGTGTATATCCTCTTCATTTGATGTTTCTTGTTCATTTTCTTCCTCCTCTTCACAACCTATGTAAAATAATTTCTTCTTAGCTCACTTATGACCCTTAGTGTATTTTCTATCATGACTGTAATCTTCTTAGCTCACTTATGACCCTTAGTGTATTTTCTATCATGACTGTAACAAATCCCTTTTGTTCTCTTTTCCTCCAGTTATTGTGGTTTCAACCTTGTAGGTTGTGGGAGGCTAGGAGCAACAACACTTCCATGTTTATAGTTGTGAGTGGTAGACTTCCTTGTTGCCATAAGTTTTCTTTCAACTTTTCTTGCCACCTTGAATGTCTTCTCCAATGAATTAGGTTCCCAAAGAAGAACCTCATGTTGGACATTATCCTTTAAAGTCCCTACGAAGACATCAATCCTATGCTCCTATGGAATATCATTTACCTTGATATTGAATCTATGGAAGTCCTCATTATGCTCCACCATTGAGCCCTTTTGTTTGTGATGTATCAAATAGATAAAGAAGGTATCATTCTTTGTATCTGCGTAATGTGTTAACAATTTATCCACAAAAGTTGTCCAAGTGATAATTGATTTACGAGAACAAATCCATCAATAAATATAAATATGCAATGTGTAGCTTTTGTGTGTGCGACACATCATGTGGATCAGATAATTGCTCGATTTGCAATATCCATGTAATTGGATCCTTGCCATCAAAATTCCACATATCAATATTTGGAATATGGTTGGTCTTCATCCCAAAGTTGGAGTCTCTAAAATCATGATTCACGTTATGTTTGTTCTCTTCGTCAGTTTCATGAAATACCTTAACACCACTAGGAAGCCTTTCTTCTAGTAACTTTTCCAAACCTTCCATGTTTGCTTTTAAACCATTCATGTTGTTTTTTATACCATCCATGTTGCCTTTTAAACCAAAAATCCCATTTTATTTCATCTTTGGTTTCTCTTTGTGAGAACAGAATTTATTGCACATGGTCCCGTAATTTTGATATATCATGTTGCAATGATTCCTCTTCATGCGTCATAATAGTGCTTTTTGAGGGATTAATGGGTGTTGAGTTATTTTGTTTGGGTGAAATTTTAGAACCAAATACTAATATCTATGCTTCTATATTCCCCTTAAATCACTTCAAACTATTTTTTTCAAACAAAAGTAATGCATTTAAAAGAAAAAATATAAACCTTTTTCTTGCTTTTAGGAGCTCAATTTTGAAACTGTTGTATCTCTATAATTTTGGCTCACCAAGGTCTGAAATTTCATATTGTGGTAGTACTCTGAGTGTTCTTTCCAGTGCCACAATTCAAACCAATATTGGATTCTGCAAGATAAATTTATTCCCAATCTGCCACGATGCCCTGGTTATGGACAGGTTCAATAGTGCAAACTTGTATGGAATTCCACATGTCACTATTTCAACCTTCGGCCCTGAAAATGACGCAAGAAATTTTAAAGTTCATGAAATTTTAGTAAATTTTTATGAAATTCAAATCCGATGCTCTAAGAAAAATTTTGACAATTTTTCCCAGGCCACCAGTTTGAGACTAAATTTTGGAGCATGCAAACACCCTAACTTCTTTGGACCGTATCTCAGAAAATATAGCAAACCAACATTTGAAATTTGTACACGAATTTTAAAATGTGTTTTTCTCCATGTAGTTGAATTTTCAGCTTTTGAAGCCTCGAAAAAAAATTATAGTAAAAAATCCAAGATTACCTATTTCAAGTAGTGAAACCCTAAAATCCAAAGCTCTGATACCAAATATTATGCAACCATATCACAAATCAAAAGAAAAAATAGATCACTTACATGAAAATTAGTCTCTTTGAG
The DNA here is from genome assembly GCA_031772625.1 of Pinus tabuliformis. NCBI lineage: Eukaryota > Viridiplantae > Streptophyta > Pinopsida > Pinales > Pinaceae > Pinus > Pinus tabuliformis. The sequence goes on along the minus strand of CM062817.1, from coordinate 1,050,280,353 downwards.
GGAGAAAACTCCTTTACATCACATAAATGAACAATTTTTAGATGATTCAAATGACACGACCTCCTTGGTATATGTTGTAACATTATATAGTTTTGATAAGTTAGCATATTAGTCAAATAATTTTGAAAATGTTAAGATAGGATATGGATGCAAAATAATGAAAAGTTAAAATGTTATGAAAATTTGATGTTTTATAGGCATCCATATAAATAAAATGTGAGTTAGCTACCCTAAATAAAGAAGGCACAGGAAAATAAAATGTTAGGGAAGAAAAAGAAAAGGAAAGCTTCATTTTATGTTTTTAAAAATGCACAAGCTGCTAGTCTAAATGCGCCATAATCAAACATCCATTGTGTTTCCATGTGCAGAAGAAATTGAAAGAAGAGTGAAGGTTACTCTAAGGTTTATATGCTTACTTTGGATATTAATACTATCCTAAGCTTTGAAAAAGCCCATATCCTAAGTATTAATCCCATATCGCCCCTCCACCAATCCATTCCCTTCATATCATTTCCCTAAGTTCATACCCCCTTATATTTCATATTTCCTGACATCACATTAAATGTCGATTCTTGATCCCACCAATCCATCCCGTCACATCACGTTAACTCTCCACTGTATCACTCTTCATCCCCCCTATCTCCTCGTATCCGACAGCCCGCGTGCAATTTCAACCCCCCCTCGCCATTTGAGCTTTACCGCAAGGGGGGTCCGAAATGGGTGGTATACCAAACCGCGCCCGCCCCTACATGGCATCTTCACAGCATTTCGGATCCCTCATGAGCAAAACCACAAACTACTCACCTCCCCTCCGAAAGCTGAATTCCTTATTCCCGATACCACGTACCTGACCGTTGCGCATTTGCCATTCCTTTGTTGCCACCTCATCTGTCCGTTAACCCCATCAAATCATATCCATTCCCTCCATAATCAATTCGTTAAGCATTTAATTTGCTTAGTCGTTAACTCAACGGACCTATGCCACCAACGGAAAACCAGAACTCCTATATAAACCTTCTTCTTGTTTGTTTACAGGTTACAAAATTCTTGTTTTATCATTGCCATTGCTTTGATTACAAGGTTCTCGCCAAATCCCGACATTGTCAACTTCCAGCGACACTGCCTGCCTGATCATTTTCAAATTATTCCTTCTGTTCTTGGCCCTAGAACTTTCTGTCTATCTGTGAATTGTCTCCTTTCCCAATGAAGTTTTCACTATCAGCCTTAGCCATCATGCCTCCCAAGGACAAAGGACCAGAGGAAATTGTTAATCCTCTAATCTATCCCCCTGTATATCTTCATCATATCCCTATGGCTAATTGAGACTAGAAGATCCATGAAACACTCTGTGATCTCGACCTCTTCAAGATGTACTATTGGCTCAAAGATAAATACATTGATAAATCAAATGATATCAAGCTATGGGAGTCAAAATTACCTCATTACATCTTTCCTCGTACCCACAACACTTCTGATTTCATTAGAAAATGCCATGCCTCATATCTGCCAAGCCAAAGGGCCATAGTCAATCCCAATGGCAAAATTCTATTCACCGTAACCCCTCAGGCTATTTATCAAATGATGGAAGCCCCCATAGCCAACAATGCTACCCCATTTTCCTATGAAGCTCTGGTTGAAATATACCATAAATTAGACTTCGCTAAGAGAGCCCAAACTCTTGAATTATTCTTAACATAAGATGTTGCATTACTAAAGAAAAATCCTCCTTATCCCTCATCCATATTCCCTAAGAGATCCAAGAAGATAATCACTGTCATTTCCTACCTGCTTCGCTACTACTCTGACTAATTGGTAGATGAGGCCATTATAGGATTTTTGTCTATCTTTTCTAATGATTCTAAGCCCTCAATTGTGTTCAATTTTAGTCATTTCCTTGCAAAGTCTATTCATCAACAATTGGTCAAGTTTCCCACATAGGAGGTATTCAAATATGCCTTTGTCTTAGTCTACATGTTGTCATTGCAAAAGCTAGATGAGAAAGGAAACCAAGAGTCGTTCATTTTCTGGACCACTCTGGTTATGAAAGATCAGAAAGAATATACTTGCAAACAATTTACTAAGATGTTTTTTCCATCCAGCCATAAGCCTCCTAAGTAGCAGAACTGAACCGAGGATTATTGAAGAAATAAAAAAGGCCTTACAACTGTCAGAACAGGTACAAGCAGGAGATTGGTACTTATATAAGAATTACACAGAGATAAAGATTTTTGGATATGATCTTCCACCATATAAGTTACCAAAATTCCTCCCAATGAGGATTTTTTCCTTAGAATACATCAGGCAGATGATCAGAATGTATGAAGTCCATTTTTTTGGTGCCAAGAAAAAGTCCCAGTTCAAGATAAAAATGCAGGTTGGCCCATTCATTTGCAACATCAAAGCAGCAGGTCAAGAGGCTAACAAACTCCTCAAGGAAATATAGTTTAATCTTAGTTTTACCTGGTCCTATGATCCATTAGGGATAATTTCCATATTAAGGGTAGAACCACGTCTAATCCTTATTTCCACACACCTAGGCTAGAGATAGAAAAATATAAGAATCAACCAGAGTGGGTTGAGAACACATTACAGGAGGCAGAATAAAAATAGGTCTCCTCATCAATAGTGAAGACTCCTAAAATGCAAGAAAATATAACCAAGAGGAGTAGAGTGGAAGAGTCTCCTTTAGGGATTGATATCTTTAGTGAGGGATTTAAAATCATGTACAAAAAGAAGGCTAATCTTAGCTCCAGACTAAGCCTTAGAAAATATTCAGAGCAACAAACTCTCATAACCACTAATGAGCCTCTTATATCTTCATTAGTGCGTGATCAGTCTACACAGTCTCCTACCACCTCCACAACCTCACTAGAGAAGCAGTAGATTATGCACACAATTACATCTACTTCAAGTGAGCCAGAGAAGAGAATCATGGATATCTTCAAGGAAATAAAGGTAAAAAATTAAGCTTTGAAGATAAACACATACAACCAATTTTGGAAACAAACCTCTGGTGCCCAAAGAAGGATACTATCATCTTTTGACTCAAAGAAGGGGAAAATGCAGATGTAATTCCTTCAGGCACAAGTTCCTTAGCCCAAAGGAGCATCAGAATATAAGAAGACATCTTTTGAGTTTGATGTCAAGGACATGCATCCCATTGACCAAATGGATATGCATAAACAAACTGGAGAAATGATCTTCTCTACTGTAACTAGCATAGCTATGACCTTGTCCAAGTTGCAGGTCACACTAGCAAATGTTCAGTCACAACTAAAGATGGATAAAATTTCAGCTCTTGATAAAGATACCAAGATTAAAACCTTGGAAGATTTGGTAATTAAACTTAGTTATGGTCCTGCAAACATCAATGCTGCAGAGGAGTTGATCAAAAAGAGTAATTTGGATATAGTAGCACTAAGGAAACAATTGAAACTCCTAGCTATTGAAGATACTCTAGCCAAGGATATTGTAGAAATTGAAACTGAAAAGGCAGACATGATGAAACACATCATGGAGCAGACTGTTCAGCTGAAACAAATGGAGACAGAGATCAAGAAATTAACAAGGAAAATGATAAGGCTATTAAAGAGACTGCTTCTTTAGAAGCACTTCCTATCATAGTCATTCCGACTACCATATCAGCTACCACTAGTACATGAGAGGTTGCAGACCAGTTGGCTAGTGCAGTTCAAAATATGTCCCTGCAGATTGAAGAGATTAAGAAACTGCAAGATCAAGTAAAAATACTAGAGGATCATCAAAAGAAGTGTGACAATTTTCATGCAGCAAAGCTTCAAAGAGCTCAGAATCAAGTTGAGGCATGGAAGAAGTCAACCATTGAGTCTTCCATTGGCTACACTCTTGTTAGTGTCAAAGAAATTACCTGGAACAACATCATAGAGGAGATTGATGAAATCTGGCCATGTATCCAGATCATTTTTGAGAAAAAAGGAGTTAATGGAAAAGGGAAACCAGACAATTTCCAATATAAATGCTCAACTGGGAGATATGTCTTCTACAACCAACAACATAATAAGGTTTCTCAATTCTAAGAACATGTATGAACTGGATGATCTAGGAGTGGATGATAGGACTAAAACCATTCTAGAGGTAAAGAAAGTCTTGACTAAAAATAATTTGGTAGTATAGTTAACTCAGAAGTGTCACACTCTAGAAATTGCAGTTAACAGATTTTTCACAAGAATTGATGCCTTAAACAAGAATGGTATGCCTCCAATGTTTGTCATCAATGATAAGCTAATGACCAGGGAGGATTGCTTGAAGAAGCTACATGACATTTCCAAGGACACAACCAAGTCCTCCAACACCAAAGGTTCCATGATAGGCAGGGCATTCTACGAGACCTTCAGTAACATATGTTTGATTCAGAATGAGATAAAACATATTTTTACTGTAAAACCAACTTTTTCCAAGTATACTGAGGTAGCTGAGATCTACTGTAGAGTAACTATAATATCAATTCCCAATGAAGAATGGTGAGAAAAGTTTTGTGAATATCAGGATTAGAGGACAGATCAGCTTGGCCAGCGCAGCACTAGAATAGTTGCCACTCCGCAATAGTTTTCCATCAAAACAGGGCCAGATGTTCAGATTCATTCTTTTGGACTTCCCTTTCTGTTAAATTTTAAGTAATAATAGCATGACTTGTCACTCAGGCATTGATTGTAATATTTTGTATTTTTGTTTAAATACTTCATTCTGTCGAAGAATTCAGGGTTGCACCCTTGAGCTAGTTACTATAAATATTTGTATTAAGCTAGAGCATTTTTTATTGAATAAAATATTTTGGATTTACTTCATATGGCTTATCTCTCTGTGAGTTATTTTCTTATGTTTTTCATTATGTATTCCTCATATAATTTATTTCATTTACAGTCATCTGATTGAAAATTTAATTGAATTTCAGTTTCATTTTGAATCTGCTGTGAAGTTGTAGTTTAATTAAGATATTAATTTACAAGACTGTCCATTCTTGTAAATTCCTCTTTCAATTTAAATTGCATAAGATTTCTGAAATGACTTGATTGTATTTTGTTAATTAAGAAAATACAGTTTTCTTAATTTTTGCTTATAAATGGTGAAATTATCTATCTGAATATTAAATCATTTATACTTCTCTATATTCTTCTTATCCGTCACACTTAAGATCAAAATAACCATATGTATTTAAAGAAAAATCTTTTGTTTTATTAAAGATCTTTCTATTTTTAAGGCACCTGTTAAAAAGCAGTTCACTGGTCATCCAACCATTAAAATCAAACAAAACATTTTAGATGATTTGGCATAGCCAATTGACCTTAGGTTATCTCAAAGTACAACATCAAATTGGTGCAGTTGTCGGGGAGTGAAGTACTGAAAGTTAAATTTTCGTTGGGGCAACGATTTTCCCTTTCCTTTAAGGTGAATAAAGGATAAGGTCATAGGTCAAAATCTTTCACCTGGCGTTTCCACTGGTCCAAGCTGGCTCCCTATAAGCATACAAGATCGCGTTTTGATTCTAAGATTGTTAACCCTTTGTCTGACATGGAAAGACTCATTAGGGGAGCCTCTTCAAGGGGAAGATGTAGAACACCTTCTTCTTCTTCAACTTTACACCCTGAAGACATTCCATCTGTAGATCCATTCTCATTTATATCAACTCGCCCTGATTGGACTGAACTACCTCCTAGGGTCTCTGGTCTTATTTCTAGAGGAGTAGGCCTTCCATCGACATTTTTGATACAGTCACTTGAAACATATCAAGTTCCATCCATTACTATCAAATCACCTTCGTCTGAGGAAGAATTGGGTTTACATTTACCTGAATTCAAACCTCAAGATATCATTACTCCAAATCCTTATTTAATTCCATCATCCTCAACTAATTTTGAAGAGACATTTTTTGTCTAGTCGAATCCTTTATTTGAAAATAAGACTTCCCACCAGGGGTTTGTAAATTGGTTATTAAAACCCCTTTCAAACCATTAAAGAGGTCTCATCCCTCTCCTCCACACATTGATACACCTACTGACTCATCTTCACATCCTTCATCTTCATCATCTTCCTCTTCCTCATCAACATCCACTCATACACCCCATACTCCTCTCGTTGTCATGGCTTTTCGACCCATTGTTCAAGCTAGGTATGCTGCCCTAATTCTCCATGCAAACTTGGGAAATTTTCTTGATGGATACATAAAGCATTTTCCAAGATTTAATGGAGAAACAAGACCCTCAGTAGAAGATCATGTGTCAACCTTCCTATATTTCGCTGACAATATCAACATTGAAGAAGAAAATGTTTATATGAGATTATTTGTACAATCACTAGAAGTAAATGTTAGGATCTAGTCTAGGAAATTCAAAAATAAATGGGGGTAAATAAATATCATGTTTACTTCCTTATTGAATTTGAAGAATTAAAGAGAAACCCTGGAGAACCAGTTGTTGAATTCATTAAAAGATTCAACAAGATCTATCATAAAATGCTTGTTGATTGTAAACCACCAGTAGCAGCTGCAAAGGTCATATTATCTAAATCATTTGATGATGATTTTGCATTCATGCTAAGAGAAAGAGTTTCTAATTCCTTAGAAGACATGCAGACAAATTTTATAGAGGTAGAAGCCAATAGGTTAGCTTCTGGTAAACTTAAGGCTAAAGAAGAAAAAGAAGAAAGAAAACTGAAAGCTAAGATAGATGATTCATCCTCCTCCAAATCTAAACTAGAAGATCATAAAATTGATGAAATTACATCTTTGCTTAGGAACCTTTCTAACAAAATTTCAAAAATTGAAACTTAGCCTAGAGCTCCTCAAAAAACTGTTGTTAGACCTCAAGCTCAAACTCAATTCAGAAGTGCTCCTCAAATGCAAATTATTCAGAGACCAAGTTCTGACCAAAACATTCAGCCACCCTTTCTTATTGATGATTAACTGTCACAAGATACAAGCCCTTTAATTACTAAAGATATCAATAATATTGATTCTTCGGTAATACAAATGGCCATAGTTCCTTCATCTTCATCTCAGTCTTTTGAACTAGAAGTAGGAGACACTCAAATTTCCAGATACCAGGAATTTTTAATTGCAGAATTGAATAAGAAGTATGATCTAAGACCTAGATCAGAACCTGGTAGACCTCGAAAATCCACCACCGTATTTGAACCTGCAGTGAAAACCATTCAAACACAAACTTCAACCCCTTAGACTACAGATTCATCCACTGAAACCCTTCCATTTGATAAGACTGTTTTGACTACTTTTAATATAGAAAAGGAATTGGAAAGGGTCAATGTTCCTATACCTTTAGTTGAACTTTCCAAAAATCCTGGTTACAAAATCAAGTTTCTAAATGGATACAGTCTTCTAGTGTAGATCCTGAGGGAGATGTTATTAGTCTGCAGGATGAAAAACCCTTGGTTGTATTTGGCCCTAGTTTTGATATGATCGATGAAATCATTCCACCATTTTATGTAAAATTAAAAGCTCATGATTTTATTTTGTATAACTGTATGCTAGATTCTGGAGCCTCTCATAACCTTATGCCAAAGGTAATAATGGACTAGCTTCAGTTACAATTCACCCGTAACTATCATGACCTTTACACCATTGACTCAAAGAAAGTACCATGCCTAGAATTGATCAAAGGCCTAGTTGTGACCTTAGCTCAAATACCTGTCAAAAGTATAGTTCTAGACATAGTTGTAACTGATATTCCTACCAAGTTTGGCATGCTTCTATCTAGATCATGTTGTGTTAAACTTGGAGGGTCACTTCAAATGGACATGTCTTTTGCTACTATCCCAGACTATGGAGGTGAGCACTTAAGGTTATATAGGGAAGTTCATTTCCTTCATACTGTTTGTAGGTCTGATCAAGCAAAGAACCACCCTATCTATGTAGTAGATCAGGATTTTGGTTGTTTTCACTTGTCTTCACAAAATGCATCAAACACTCAACTTGCCACTGAAAATATTGTTTCCCAACCTAAAATTGTAGAATCAGATTTTTGGAAACTTTATTTTGATGGCTCTTGCTCATGGAAAATTGAATTTGAAGTCACTAATAATGTGGCTGAGTATGAGGCTTTTCTTCTTGGTCTTGCATTAGCTAGGAGTCTAAAGGTCCAAAACTTGAGTGTCTTTTCTGACTTTGAGCTTATAATAAACCAAGTTAGAAGTTTATGTCAAACTAAACACCAAGGCTTAGATCCTATAGAAAAGAATCTTAGGACACAATTGAGAATTTCTTCCAAGGTTTTAACATAATTTCTATTCCCAGAGATGAAAACATGCATGTTGATTCACTAGTTGTCTCAGCAAGCTCCTTCAAAATCCCTAAGCCAGTATCATTAGAATATCAAATCCAAGTCAAGTATCGGCCATTAATTCCTGATAACCTTAAAACTTGGAAGATTTTTGAAGATGATGAACAATTAAAATCTCTTCTTCAAGTCATTAATGAATTTTCATATATGCAAATTGAAGAAGATCAACAAGTTATCCAAGAATTAGATCAACAGAGTCTAGAAACATCATTCAGTCCTAAAATTATTGATCATGATATCATACAATTATCTAATAATTTTATCCCTAAAGGATTAGTCCCATTGGAAAAACAATTTGATAATAATGATGTTTGTAAAAATCCTTTGTTTCACTCACTAGAAGAGGAAATCAAAGAATGTCATATTGGGACTTTGGATGATGTGTGAAATGTTAAACTAATTTCAACTTTACCTTCGGATGTTAAATTCAAATACCTGAATCTTCTTAATAACTATAAAGATGTTTTAATGAATTGAAAACTTATGACACATCTTTGATTGAGCATAAGATTCCTTTGAAACCAGAAGCAAAACCCTTTCAACAAAAGTTAAGAAGAATTAATCCCATACTATCGCAAACCATTGAAAAGGAACTTAAAAAGTTGATTGATGCTCATATCATAGTGCCTTTAAGGTATTCTAATTCACTAGCACAAAATGGCTAATTAGTTACTAAAAGAACGACTAAAATTTGCATATAAACGACTATTTTTCGGTCGGTGACCAACAGTAGCTAATGTCCAGTATCTTATAACGCGGCCAATTTTTAGTCGTTTTTAGCTTAGTCATTAATTGGTTGTCACAATTTTATTGTTTAGTAGTATATTTAGTCATTAATTTAGACATTGATTTAGTCATTGATTTGGTCATTGATTTATTCATTGATTTGGTCATTGATTTGGTCATTGATTTAATCGTTGATTTGGTCATTAATTGCTACAATTAATGACCAAATATACAACAAAATATATTACTAAAAGATCATCGAGAAAACCAATTAATGACCAAAGAAATATGACCAAAATGTTGGTCATGTTATAAGATACTGTAAATTGGCTGCTAATAGTCATATATATGCAAATTTTAATCATCGTTTGAAACCAATTAATGACCAAAGATATATGACTAAATTTTAGTCATGTTATAAGATACTGTAATTTAGCTACTAATAGTTGTATATATGCAAAATTTAGTTGTCATTTGTAATCACAAATTTATCATTTTCATTATAGTCATTTATATTTTTTGGTAGTATCATATTCATTATATGAATTACTACTTTAGTAGTTTATATTCATTTCATTTATTTTCATTAAAAATCACTATAAGCAACTAATTTAGTCGTATATTCATTTTATGTGTTCATCATTAATAAATATAAACCACTAATTTAGTAGTTTTAAATTGATTTTATGTTTTCATTATTAATCAACATAAATTAATTAGTATGATTTTGCAACTAAATTAAAAAAAATGGTATACAATGTACATGTTCTTATAATATGAAAACTCAAAGTTACATGTGTTAATTACAATACTAAGTAATATCAAGTGCAACTATAAATAATTCCAACCACATAAATTATATTATATAAAATTTCAAGTATTACAATAACAATTTCCAACTTAATATTGGTTAGAGCACAATTTGCACATGAAATAGTGTTTCATCACTTCAAAACATTATCATTGTGTTGCCAAGACATTGTAGGTGAATTCACCAATTCTGAAGACTTGACCATTAGTCTTTATGTGTGTGTCTTATGCGGGATATTGGCTCTATGGGTACCAGTAGACCAGTTCTCTTCTATTTCTCTTTAATTTTCATTTTGTCGCTCTAGTGTTATTTTTCTCCTCTTTCTTCAATTCCTGCTTCTTACCATCAATACTGAGTTCTTTTCCTGAAAAAAGAAATACAATGCAAAGTATAAGACATGAAAGTCGATGAACACTGGAATATAAACTAAAGTAGACTATAAAGGATTTATATGATATATACCTCAACATCAGCAATATTGTTAATGTCATTTTCCCCCATAAAAGTAAGAAACTCGAACAAGTTTTCTTTAGTTGGGCAATAGTGGCCACTATGTGGCCAGATGACCTATATAAACAAAGCAAATAAAACGTCACCATAGAATAAATTGTGTACCTACTATGTTCTCAGTGTACAACATTTGTTCATGAAATGTTATCTTCAACTAAAGTAATAAATGAAAATAGACGCACACATTTCTATCCCAATATTTTGAATTCCCATGTTTATGGTATATTGTAATTTTGATTTTATACAACATAATCAAACACATCAGAGCTAGCAATTTCTATTAAGAATGTCTCATGCTCCACTTTTGTAGCTATATCATTTCCTCTAGTTATCTTTAAGAAACAGTGACACTTCAACAATAAAACTGATTAGTAGAAATCTAATGGGTGGAGCAAAGTATTGTTGATACAAGATTACAACAAGAAACTAAAAAAATAAGACAAGACTTTGTAAATTGAGATACTAACTAGGAATATAGCTTCAACATAGTAATCTTCAATTGTCAGTGTACTATTCCGGGGGAAAGGAATCCAATTCCCAGAAGCCAACAAATTATGTATGCCCCTTGTTTTCCCTGTAATTAATTGAGCAAGATTAGCACATGCAATTTCCATTTAGAATCTCTGAAATGATTCTATAAATATTCAAAGCAAACTTAATGTTACTCATTCATTTTTCTCTAATGCAAACAAAACTAAATATGCTAACTTGTTTTTGAGATGGAGAATTATGTAAGTCACTGTGTCCAAAATCATTGCTTATTGTCATGATTATTTTTTTAATGATCTGGAAATAGGCCTATATTTGATCAGAAAACATATTTTTTCAGAATATATTCCATTTTTCTAATTCAGAGCTAAATTTCCTTCTAGTTTATGACATTCAAGCAAACCGAAATTTTTTCCTTTAACAAGTCACTATTGTAATATATTACTAAACGAGAAGCTACATAATGAAGTTATTAGTGGTGGAATACTAATAAATCAAAAATACATGCAAGAAATAACACCACTATGTCCTAGGAATGCCAAGTCTTTATCCTCTTGGTTGGAAATATTACTTCATGAAAACAACATATTTGACAGAGAACTTTTCTGAAACTAACCAACGCTAGTGTATCCAACAACAATGACATTTCTATTGGCATGCCCTCAAAATGTGTGGAAGTATCAAACATGTGTACTGCACTTCCCTATACACACTCCTCTTTCTTCATGTGTCTTCATAGGAAGCCCTCAAGTTCGATACTCTTGCAAGTACTACTACAAAGTTCTAGCTCTAAAGGCACTCAGATTTCAAATAGATGAATGTATTGTATCTTGGTTCTAAATGATAGACACAGTGATGGAAGCATCTGCTAATCCTAAGTGAAATTATATGTCTCTATGAAATAGCATTAAGGAAAATGTTTCTATAAATCTTTAGGTCCAACTCAACATGGACAAAGAAACAAGGTTTGACTTAAAATCGGGCAAGACTTAAGAGTTAATTCAGGAAATTTGGTCAAAAGAAAATAACTTGGACAAAAATTTTATTTTTAAACTATCAAGTTTTACCCGATTCTTGCCCAAGCCCAAGTCAGATCATGAGATAGTTCTGCTCGAGTCTGAGTTAGACCTTGAATTTTGTCCAAGTTAAGCTTCGACTCCATCTGATCTGCTCAGATTTAGATCCCAGATGAGTTAGACTAGCCAAGTAAGCTCAGTTGAATCTGGTAACTATGGCTACAAGTATCTTTACCAGTTAAGGTAACAATGGCCCAAATGATATGAAAAATAAATACAATGTGATGAATCATTTCTTATGATTTAGGATTGATACATTTCAGATGATGGAAATAATATGTTGTCATGTATGGATAGGGTTGACGAGCATATGGTGAAATTTTCAAAGGCTACAGGCTGTCACAAATAATGGTATGGTAATTCAAGACCAGTTGGCTTCCTATGATCAGTTTTGATTATACTTATAGGACCATTTATTGCAGATGTGTTGGAAAAGGTATCAAAAGGTTTGTGTTAGGTCATTTTTTAGTTCAGATATTGTTAAAATTGGCAACTAGGGCCAATCTCCATGCGCATCTTCTTATTTATGGAAGTTGATATTTTTCTTGGATTCCTCTCATCGAGAGGTGTAGAATTGATCTAAAGATCATCTGATTCCGACATGTATTCATGGAGATATGAATTTATTTATGTTATTTGACAATTTGTCAAGGTTGGCCAGCAACCAAATTACCCCAACTTGTCCTCAATGTTTTATTATAAATAGAAGAGGTCTTCAAGTCATTTTGTATACACACTTCTCTAAGATCTCTCTCCACTCGTTTGGGTTTGGTGGTTAGAGAGATCAAGAGGGAGAAGCCCTAGAAGCAGTGAAGAAAGGGTCTTCTAAGAGAACCCTAGATGCAGAACTAAACAGCCCTAGCCACAGTCTTATGGGGAGATCTTTTTGCAGGTAAGACGAGATCTATATGTTGTCCAGGGAGAGTTATATTCGCAGCTCAAGGAGCAAGTTTAGTCATTTTTCTAAAAGGATATTCGACCATGCCCTAAACGCAGTCATAAAGTATGTAAGCCACTATCTTGGAGGTTCCCTAATGTCCTAAACGCAATCCTTATTCCACAAAAACAAGAGGCCTAATCAACAACCCTAATCTATTATTAAGAGAGACCCATAGGTAGTCTTGTGAAGCTCCTATTTGCTATCATAAAAGGACCTTATATGCAACTCTCTTAGCCGTGGTTGGAGAGGCCCTAACCAGCAGCATATGAAGGCCTAAAGCCGCAGTTAGAGGAGCCCTTATCACAGCATGTAAGGGACCCTTAGACGCAGCCAGAAAAGTGAACCTAGTCGCAGCAAAAAGGAGTATCTCATCAATGTGAAGGGTCAAATTGTTGTAGGTGACAACATGGTATAATGAAACGTTGTTTGGGCATGTTAGTGTTGTTCTTGAACTCAATTTGGAGGGCAGAAGTATCCACAAAAAGGAGGGGCTAGGGACTACTTTTTAAAGGTTTTTTGGATCACTGTTTGAAGGGATCAAAGCTATAGTCCACTGTTGGGCTAGGCCGTAGGCTATAGCTAGCAGTTGGAGGCCTTTTAGTAGCTGCATTCAGAAGGTAAGAAGCCCTATAAGGTAGCGTATCATTAGAGGATTGTATGAAGGCTAGCCATATTAAATAGATGAACTATGGGGTGTGTTTAGGGTGTTGTAGCACTCAGAGCTTGTTCCCTAAACAATGACCAGGTTTTCCATGAAATGCACCAATCCTTCCAGCATATGAAAGGTGTGTTATCAGGAAAACTAGTGTCTATGCAGAGCTGCTAGTCCCACTAAGACTGGTAGCTATCTTAGAAACAAACAAACTAAAACTACTTTCGGTTTCCTTTATGAGAAGTAGATAAGAGGGGAACAAAGGAGACCAACCTCTGTCTTGCGCTTGGTTCCTTGCTTGATTCCTCTCCCTTCTGATAGATCTTTGCCACTCGCTTCCTTGTCTACCCAGCTTCAAAGAGCACCTGTGGAATCAAAGCAGCATAACACTATCCAAGAACAGAGATCTACTATCATAAACAATATAGAACCAGATATACATTGACCACACAAATGCATATATCATCAATCATACAAGAATGTGGAGGAAAACTTGAATAGCTTTATTAATATCAAGAATAGAAAAGAGGATTACAACTAATTGTTCTGACCTAGCGTCATCCTCTCAGCAAGAAAGCCCTTCTTCACCTCATGAAAAGCTTAGATCACCCAACACTATGATGTTACACCAAGAAACCAACAGCACTTCCTTACAAGATACAAAATTCCAGCCCCCTGGATCTTTGGGATGAGGGATCCATATATAGATGTTTACAAGGGCGGTGAGTCAGCTTCTGAGATTTGATTAGTGTCCTCTCTCTAATAGTTCTTGATTCCACTTGGATATTAATGATCTCTTACTCATCCCTGGGCAAATGCAGAGAGGCAAGTGTCACATGAGAAGTTTCTGGAAGATTCCATGATCTTCCACCTCGCAAATTGACTCTGCCATTTGTCCACTCTCGCCCATCGCACCCCATAGAAGGGCTTTTTAGTATGCATCACACCTCCCGTGTGCATTTAGGTGGGATGCAGCACACTTTGACCATGGAGCAGGTGAGATGGTCTAGTTTTGACCAGTTCTGAGTAGCTTTTCATGGAGAACTTCTGGAAGATGATGTAATCAGTTGACCTTGTTCTTTTAGGGGTTGGAACAACACTTTTAGGGACTTAGGAGCCCTCAGTGTATGGACATAATTGATTGGGGTTGCAGTGCCCAAAAATGTCTATAACAAGGTGCCATCTTAGCAACCTTATCATGATTAGTGAAGCAGCAAAGGAACTGCATATCTTTAGTACTTGATATCAAAATTGCAACCTCATTGAGTCATTGTCACGGAGGATCTTTGATCTCCTATTTGGCAAGTTAAGTATTGACTTCAAATCATTGTACTCTATCTCTTTCTCTCTGTTAAACTATTAAATAATCTAAGAAGAATTGATCAAGGGTTTCCCCACATTGGGGTTTGTCCCTGGCTGGTGCCACATCTTGTGTCCTCTTGTCTTGGCTTGTCTTCTACTATTTATGTTTGTGTTCTATCTGCACTTTACTATCATGCCGATGTGATTCCTAATTTGAATATTGTCATTGGGATAATATGAAAAATTTAAGTAACTTTCTCTAAGCATAGAACATACCAAAATTTAACAGATATCAACCCCAATGAACAATGTACTTTTAGGCATATAACAACATGAGTTTCCAGAATTACTATACAAAATTTAAGTGGATTGATATTCACTGCCTTGAGATCTTATTGTTGGCATAAAAGGACA
This sequence comes from Pinus tabuliformis, assembly GCA_031772625.1. Taxonomy (NCBI): domain Eukaryota; kingdom Viridiplantae; phylum Streptophyta; class Pinopsida; order Pinales; family Pinaceae; genus Pinus; species Pinus tabuliformis. The sequence continues at coordinate 1,050,265,103 of CM062817.1, read as the reverse complement.
AAGTATAAATGTGTACTAGACAAAGTGATAATCTAATATGAAGCTTCCCATAAGTGTTGTTAACTGTCATTGGAATTATCTTATCATTGATTTGATTTTTACTTTGGAAAATTATGAACCTTATCTCAATGGCCATTCTTAGTCATCCATAGTTAAGTACTTGATGGACTATCATGCCCGGAATCACTTGGATAGTTCACCAAATACCAGGGCTCAAGATTTGTGGTACTGTATGTAATTCCTAGTTTGCCTGGAAGGAGATGGATTTTTTAGTTATGGGTAATGTTGTACATTATGCACGGTTGTCTACCCATATGCTAAATGTACTTCCTAAAGCTGAATGGTTTACACATTATGGGCAACAACATACAAATCTATGGAACAATATTGCTCGCAGGGAATGAAAATTGAATGTTCCCTTTAGTTTGGGCCACTAGGTGTCAAATATTGAATTGACATATCAAAATGACCTCATGTAAGAAGCTTCATGGTCTTACAAAAATGACCTCATGTAAGAACCTGCATGGTCAATAATGACTTACATAGTTTATTACTCAAGTTGGTGTCATGATGCTTGTTGCATGACTTGTGTGATTTATTAGTCAAGCTAGTGTCATGGTGCATGTTGCATGACTTGCATGGGTTTTGTTGCATGAAATGAAAGGCCCTTGACTCATGCAATAAATTTATCCCATGGTGTTTCCTATACCTATGTCCTAGTACCCTTTTGCATAGGTCCTAACCTATGGTTTTGCTAAAATTACTACACAAATGTTGGTTTCTGATATACGTAAATATATTACAGGTGAGCTTACCTCGATATTTAATGGAAATCTATTTGGAACAATTGGAAGCAACAATATTAAGTTATCTATAACAAAATTATCCTATTTAGACTAGACTTGTCACTTGTTTGCATTCCAAAAATGTACTGAAGATTAAAATACAGTCCTGAATAGATATTGAACTCATCAAAAGGTGTACCATTGTTCTAATACAAGTCTTGGCATAAATCATGTTGAAAGACCTGTGGTAAATCGACATGCATACTAGCATCTTAGTTTAGAGTGTAAAAATTCTAGTTGACTGCTCAATGACAGGTTATAAATATTGTTTATGTCCAGTTAAGGAATCAACCATTAATAGTAAGAATAAATATAGTGAAGACAAATCTAATCATGTAGGTTTATACTCTCTTTCAATTGAGTATATATTTGTTTTACTGTGTATTGTTATCACTTTAATCCTTGCAATTTCATGTTGCTGAAAGTATCAAAGAGAATGTATAGTGTGGAGTGTATGAATACAGGTAGAAGGAATCAACCTAGATATTGCTAGAAACGAAGGGGTGGAGAGGGAACACACGGTAGTTTCCAATTTCTTATGGATAATGGATTGTGTTACATATTTTGCAGCCAGTAGAACACATTTGCAATGCTACAACTTCCACAAAGTCTTGTCATATAGAGAAATAGCTACACAAATAAATTTAGACTCCCAACATATTTGACCCCTAAAGAACTTCCAAATTTCTGGAAATGGTTGGAGTTGTATTCAAGACAGATCTTTGAGCTTCCACAAGACAACTGTGCTTGTGAAGGTCTGTCTCTGAGTATTAGTCACATATAATCACTATGTAATGGCCTATGTATCTGACGTCTGTCATCAAATTGTGTGTGATTTTAAATTTGTAATGAATAACTTAAGTTGACAAAGATGTTCTCCATGTTCAACATTTCACTTGTAAGTGATAGATGGATTGACTCTTGTATCAATTTTACACACAAAATTTCTCTAAAGTAATAAGAAATTTAGTAGCAATTAGCAACATACTTTATTAGCAATTAGAAATAAACTGACTATATTAAAAACTCAAAGAAACTTAAAAATAAAGAATGGAGCAATCATCAAAAAAATGTTGAGGATCTCAACAAAGAAAAAGAAATCAATTGAACAATCCTTGGGAGAGCACTGGGTAGAGTGTCTAGAAGTTCAGTCAACACTTGCATAGAATAGAAGATATGCATTGGGTGTTAACTTGCCTTTGGATAACCCAAGATCTGATGAAGGGAAGAAAAAGAAAAGAAATCAAAGACCAATTGATAACGAGCCTGAAGAATTAGTATGTTCAGAAATCCCCAAAGAGCATATGAGAAAATTAAAGGACACAGAGAAAAGTGAGACAAATGAAATTATTCTCTCAGACAGAAGAATATTAGGATGTTGATGAAATTGGTGATACAAAACTGGTTTCAAGCATTCACAACGATGCTCAAATGAGTTTATATCTGCAGTCAGGTGAAGATAAGTTTTTGCATAAAAGAGCAAAGACTAATTGGGAAGGGGATGTAGAAATAGTTGTTGGGGCAATTTCAAATATATCAGTTGGCAATTCACAGTATGGTTTACATGAGCAGACAGACAAGGAGAATCCATTGAGGAAAATGGGGAAGAAGATGTCAAAAGCAGATGCTATTGTCCTTACTGAAGGGAAATAATTGAATGGGTTGCATGTTAACCCTAGGTTTGGTTCATGCCAGGAATTGGTTGGAGCAAAGCCATTGAAGAGAGGTGCTAAGAAGGCAAAGGATGCAAAAATCCTTGATAGGATGGTAGAGTCTAATGGAATTAAAGGTAGTGCCCAGCCCCTTATGTGCTTGGATGGAGATGAATGCAAGCCCGGAATTAGAAAAGCAAGGAAAGCAAAAGCTGATGCTGAAATCCTTTGTAGGGTATCAGAGGTAAATGCTTTGCACAATAGTGATCAGCCCAACTTCCAACAGATGGATGAAAGTAAGCATGGGAAAAAACAAGTGAAGGAGGATAATATTGTATCCTTAGCAACCTTGTCTTCCAAACAAGCTATTATAGCTTATAAAGTAACCGCAGACACAAAACCCTCAAAGAAGATCCCCCCTATGGCTATACCATCAGTTGCTTCCAGTTTTTCATTCTCTGTTATACATTTTTTCTCTGTTGTTAGAACAACTATGATTTTCCCCTCTGCAGAAGATATTTCATAGGTGGTCAATCATTATGTAAAAAGTGATGGGGAGAGAGAGAGCTAAAACCAGGAGGGTTAGTTCAAATTTTCTTCTGATGGGAAGGCTAAGGATCAAAATTGTGTGTTCTTAAATTGTTGCCTTGATGGCCATCCTGACATGTGTAAAACAAGTAGAGATCCCAGTTATCCAGAATGTGAAAGACAAGCCAACCCACCCTCTATTCCTTTCCAAGAAATTGTCAAGCGGGTGCAAATGAATCCTAGGGATCCTTGTGTCCTTGAAACACAAGAGCCACTTCAGGATCTAATTCATGGAGCATTAAATGTTCGTGGGTTGTAGCGACTGTTCATTCAGAAACCCATGTTTCATCACAAAAATCAGATAGAATTTCTGGATTTCATTTACCTACATCAAGGCTACATACCCAACATCCTAGGGAGGAAGATTAATCCTCAGAAGACATTCGCTCAACCAAATTTGTCAATGTTTAACCCAAAACTTGTGCGCAAAAGGGTTGTTCAATTTCAAGTATATTCATTGACATTTGAAGCAGAGTTTAATCAGTGAAAGAATGTTTAATCCTCAAAAGACATTCGCTCAACCAAATTTGTCAATGTTTAACCCAAAACTTGTGTGCAAAAGGGTTGTTCAATTTCAAGTATATTCATTGACATCTGAAGCAGGGTTTAATCAGTGAAAGAATGTTGCATTTTTGTCTTAAGTAAGGGCCAAATTCTTCAGCAAACAATTGCAAATTCCCTTGTTAACTGTCACTAGTTTGGCATCATTATTTGTGGAGGTCATGTCTCTTATTTCTAGAGGTCAAGTTTCAGTTGAAGAACAGTATTCCTGTGGTCGACTTTGGCATTGGCACAAAGTGATCAACATCCTTGGCATATTAACCTTTTTCAGAATTTAATTTGGAGTGCTATCTTTGAAGGCCGAATTGTTTGGTCCAAGGGGCCGAATTCATGTGTAGTGGATTAGTAATTTTCCATTGATAATATCAATCATGTAGCAGACTTCTTGGAGGCTGAATTTTATTTCCTAAAAGGGAAAGTTGTTCCAGATTGCATGAAGTATAATTTCCAAACATCTTGACACTAGAGGATCTATGAAATTAATTTTTCTTGTCAACTGAAGCAAACTCCAAGTTTTTCCCTCAAATTGCATTGTAATCATTGGAAAACATTCTTAATTAAAGTTCAGATTGCCTCGTGTTTTCCATATTTCACATGCTAATTGTTTGTAGAAATGTGTCAAAGAAGAAGTTCCAATATTGTAAAAAAAATTTCTTGAATTTTTTCTTGGGTACACTGCAGTGGTATCAGAGCATGACTCTGGCCAACTGTGGGTAATATCAAGGAAAGGAATTCGAGAACCATAATTGAAGGCCAAGGGTAAAATGATCCCAAATCTAAAATTTGAAGATTATGACTGAGACTTTGCAAGCATATTAGATCAAATGGGAGTGTGGCTATTATCAAAGAAAGGAAGGAGAAATTATGAACTTAAAATGCACAGTCCTGAAGCAGAAGATAAAAGAGAAGTTAAGAATACTAGAAAAATTGAAATTAATACATCAAATTGAAGAGACAGAAGAAAACTTGAAAGTAGTTTATTTAGATGTAGTTGAAGCTTTGAAACACATATCTGATGGGAGAAAGGACACAGTGGATAGTGATCCTAAAGAAAGCTATATCCAGAGGCCATTTTGCTTGAATCTGAAAATACATGATCTATAGAATTTTCCCAAGGCAAAAAGGCATGGATTTAATCCTACTAAAAAGCTTATTTAGCATTGGGCAGCTAGGATTTAATAACTTTCCATCTGGAGATACAATTGTTGCATCGAACTACATTCTGATGGAACCAAATCCAGGGGTTGAGACAAACAAAGTAGCTCCAGTATTGGATTTTGTGGGAAGTGATATTTATCTGGAATGCTACCCTGGAATGTTAATCACTCATAATGATGTTGTATCTAGAAAACTTCAATTTATCTTTGGAGACAGTAAGCATCGTCCTTTATCTTATTCTCAACATCTAAAATGGCCATGTCTCTTTGATCCTAGAGGCCCCATGCTCCTTTCCAAGCAAACACGGTGGGTATGGACAAGACAACATGGGAGGTATTTATTTCCTATTTATATTCTACGGGTCGGAGATGTAATTCCTTTACCCGCAGTTGTTGTGGCTCCCATATGTTTCACTGGAAAAAATCGAATTTGTAGTGACAAACCAATCCTATTTTGTTCCCAATCATGTGTTAGGGGATTTCTCACTAATTGTACACCCGTTACCTGTCATGGATTGCTTAGGCAAGTGTAGTGATATTATGGACCAAAGTAATAGCCTATTGGTAGAAAAATCCAAACCAAAGGGAGCTTTCTTGGAGGTCGATCAATGCAATGGAGCTAATGCTTTTGAAGTTTGCAGAAAACTTATAACAATGAAAACACCATAGTGCACTATGACTCTTATTGAAGGCTTGTCATTGGGGAACACTAAAGGAGATTACTCATTGATAATGAGCCCAAATGGAAGTAGTAAAATATCTATGTTGAGAGCTATTGCGGGAATGTGGTGTTCTGGTAAAGGAACCATTAGGTTCCATATTAAACACAACAATAAAGAATCAGATAAATATACTTTACCGGAAACTGTCAAGCATATTCAATGACTTAAGTCATGTTGTGATCTTGAATCTACAGTGAATGACAAATCCTGATCTCGAAATTTCATCCTAAGAATTGAAGGGGCCTTAGGGGACAACAATAGCTCAAAACAGTGGACATTTTCTTACCTATTAGTCAACAAACTGAAGCATACATTTTCATGTGCATACCCATCATACAATTACCTTTAACAAGTACACATATGTTCTTAGGAGAGGAAACATATGCTCATGTTTTGACATGGAGGAGATGTATGACCAGTGGCCCGTGGAAGAAAATTCCTTTGGGTTTGATACAAATTTTGAATCTATAAGTATAGGTGCATGCGTGGTATTGGAAGCCCTCTTGTGCATCCTTTGGGAGTTGATATGGTAGCAAATTTTGCTTCAAAGACAACACTTCCAGGACTCAAGAGTTGGAAGCCCCTTGTAGTCTATGATAAATCTACCAAGATCTAGTCATGGATTGGTCCGGTGGTATGATCATGTCTATCTCCCCAAGGCATGAGTCCATGGAAGTCTAGAGTTCTCCAGAAGCATGGGGCATTTCTCAGAAGATGCTTTTAAAATTGGTTGAAGCATTTGCAATTTGGATGAAAAATGGGCAATAAAATCTTCAACAGATTGTTTTTCTGCCTACCCCACCACCACTATCAATGCCAACATGTATAGATGAAAAGGAAATATTTTGGGACTTGAGATCTCAGAAAAGTTCAATCACTATCACCCCAAGTTCTGTTGATATGAGAGCTTATTTCCGTAGAGAAGAAATTTTTCAATACTCTATTCCTGACAGGGCCTTCTCTTACACTACTGTAGATGGGCGTAAGGCAGTTTTTGCTCCACTGAGGAGATGTGGTGGCAAACCTACCTCAAAGGCTCAGGACCATTTTATGTTGAACCTGATAGGCCCCCTCATGTGACAATAATATGCCTTGTGAGAGATGCAGCTGCTAGATTGCCTGGAAGCATCGACACAAGGGTAGATGTTTGTACAATTATCAAAGATTCTCAGTACATTGTAGAAGATGTATCAGATGCACAAGTTAATCAGGTTGTTAGTGGAGCATTGGATCACCTGCATTATGAGTGCGATCCTTGTGTGCAATTTTATGGAGATAGAAAATTGTGGGTTTAATTACACTCTAAAAGAGCTGAAGAAGATTTTGTCAATAACTATGTGATTCAATTTGATTTTAGTTTTGTACTCTTCGATGTATTCTGGAGTATAAAATATCATGGAGAATTCTTTGATTATCTTATATTCTCTGAATCATCATCGATAAAAACTCTAGTTGGAAATGATAGAAATCAGTTTGCATAAACAAGAGGTAGTCTGTGAAATATCAATTATGATACACTGAATTCAAAATCATAGCACATGATTAACATAGAACCAATCCTGATTTCTATTGTTATCTTTCCACAATGGGACACAATGGGCCGTGTAGAAGCTGTATTCCAAGTTTGGATAAAAATGAAGTTGCACACAAGTTCTTCCACAAATGTTTGTAATAGAGATAGTGTTATGGAGCACCATGATTGCTGCATATGTACAAAATGGTCTCCATCATGAAGCTTTGAATCTCTTTCATCATTTATACGTTATAGGATTGAAGCCCAACTCTGTGACCTTTGCAAGTATTCTCCCTGAATATGTCGATCTATTAGTCCCACAAGAAGGTCAGGAAGTCCATGTCTATATAATAAAGAATAGATTGAAGGGGCATTATTTTTTGGGGAATGCACTAATAGATATATACACCAATTATGGAATTGTTGATATTGCTCACATTGATTTTGAGGGCATGTCTCAAAGAGGCATAATCTCATGGAATTTACTGATGATGGGTTATGTACAAAGTAAGAAGTGTAGTGAAGCCAATAAATTCTTCTTTCAAAAGGGTATTGGATGTGGTAAACTCTGATGAGGTCACATTTTCCATCCTTTTATTGACGTGTGTTCACATAGCTTCTCTGCAGCATGGCACACAGACCCACAATTAAAACTAAATGTTATGTTTAGTTAATTTCAACCCAAATTTCCAAATGTAAATTTGATGAGAAAAGGAAATTTCCATTGGAACATTTTACCTTCTCAGCTCTCTTTGGTTTTATATTCCATGATGGAATCATTTTGAGGATGACGAGACATCTTCTACAAAGAGATGGAAAAGGCAAAAGAAGGACAATGTCGAGAATTTGGACCCTGTGCCTTGTAATGATGGTACTTATCATGGCATGGACGATCAGGATGGTTGTGGCTCAGGCCTTGGGTTTGATTTCTACTCTCCTGATTATAATGACGACTCATCATCTATATATTCTGGTGGAAAGGTAGAACTTGTGTACAATAAGAATGGTTCTTTGACCCTTGTGCTCACTGTAGAGGATGCACTTAAGGCAAAAAAAGGAAATCACTCATTTCTATAGGGAATAATGCCTTATCCCTCTCAGAAACCCCTGCAAGCGTTGACAACCTACCTGTACAGAATGTTGATGGCACTATTGTCCCTGTGATCAAAAGGTCAATACATAAAAAATTGGAGACTAAGGAATCTAATCTATCCTAGACTAGTTATGTCTAGATTGCTTACAGTAGAAAACCATTAGACAATGAAGAAGGGGATATTATTAAGTCCAGCCTTGGATTATTAGCAAATAGCAAAGTGGAAACAAAATAAGTGGAAGATGTCAAACATAATGTCACATAGGAAAATGTCAAACATAATGTCAGGGTGCCAAAAGTATATGTCCGAATTAATGGCAACTTGGAGTTACTGATGATCATCCATATATATGCTCAATCAAATAAGCCTAGATTATTTATGCCCTGATGGAATTTCATGTGCTATACTACAAAAATAGCTTTCTATCAAGACAGTATCAACGCCTATATCTACTCAATCCTGAGAAGAGTCCTAGAAATCCACAATAAAAGAGGTTGTGGCTCCAAAACTTAACATGTTGGATAAGTCCTCACAATATATGTGGAGGCTTTTGTAATACAAAATTTGATTCAAAACTTGTTCCCATAGTAAATCTGGGCAATTGTATTTGTATTGTTTTCAAAAAATTTCTTATTCCTACACTCCTATGTCAGACTAGTTACTTTGCAATGCATTTATAGCAGCTTTTCATTTACACATTAATTATTGTGTCATGCCATTTCCCAGTTTCCTAGAAATTTGTAAGTGACATTTTTAAACATGTACCATTTCCCAATACCATATGCACTTCTTGATCTTGGTGGCAAGAATCACATTAAGTGGCAATGTTTTGCTGTTGAATTATGTTTGTATAGTGAAGCACGGACCTTAAAAGCATATATATGGTAGCTATCCATTCTTCCCAACCCAAATTTCCCTACAATGATATTGTACCACCACTTGATTATATAAAGAAGTTGCAATCAATCTAGTACCATAAAGATGACAGCATAGTTCATGGTTTTATAGCTCATATTCTAACTGAAATTATATCAAATGATAGAACACAGTCATAGATTGAAGTACTTTGTCCACTTAAAAAGCATCTGATACTAGCCAACAGGATGGAAATTCACTAGTGAGGTTGATGGAATGTTAAGCCACCACTAGTGTTCCATTCCTTTAATGCTCTCAATAAATTCCTCTCTAATTTGTTGGAGAAGGGCCATTCCATAAGAAATTCAATGAAACTATCATCCAAAATAACAAAAAGTGTCTGGACAATGTTGAAATAGCATATTGATGTTTCTTTGACTTTTTTCTTATAGATATATGAGCAGAAGACACATCAAAGAAGATCTCTCTAGACCTTAGTAGAATGATCCATCTCTGTTGAGCCTTCAGAGACTACTCCTAAGTACAGGAAAGCATGAACAGATTGAATGTGAGTTCAATACGAGAAAAGAAAATTTCAAAAATTCAATATCACCACTGGACATATTATTAATATCCATGATAAGGGAGGATTCCCCTTACAAAATAATCTTGACAATGTTGGTGTTTGTCAAGCCCCACAAGGGTACAAGAGAACAACACATAGTGGAAAATAAAGCAGTCAACCCTTTTTGCAATAAAACTTTTCTGAACTTGGACATATACTAGCAACAAAAGAACCAATCTTCAAGTTTTGATGCCAAATCGAATATGAGCTGAGATGAGAGCATGACCAGAACTACACACTTCAATTGTCAAGAAACAGGTCTTGCTAAAGATACTGCCAAGGTTGAGCAAGATGATGTTGGTGGTGTTAGCGTTTGAAATTTCACCTCAGGCTGAAAAGGCAAATCTCAAAGCTACATCAAACCATTCAGCCTCGTAGCTAGCCCTACGGGGCAGGAGAAGGCTCTCTCCGGTCAATCTCGGCAAATTTTCAATGAAAAGAGATTACCAATCAAGGTAACACAGATATTAGGCTAGTAAACTGATTTGAAGGTTGATTTGGGGGTTTTTGGGGTTTTTGGTGGCAAATTGAGGAACTGCAATTTAGGGTGCGGGGATTGGACACAGTTTCTGCAGGGAAGTCTTTGGGGCAAGGTAGGAGATTGTGTAGATGTATTTAGCTGAAATGGATGATCTGGAAGAAAGATAAGAAGGCTAAAGAGAGCAAACAATGGATTTGAATTCTCTTTAGACAGTAGAAAACATAGAAATTAAACAAATTTGAAAGCAGAGCATGCCAGCATGAATTCTAACTTTATCACTTCATTTGTTTAATATGCAGCAGTATAGAAGGGAAATGAATCACATAACAAAGCTTACAATAACATGAAGAGACACACCATCAACACAATGAGTCCACAAGAATCCCAATGATGACTGCAAAACCCTGGTCTTCCTTAGCCAAAAATTGCAGAGATACAAGCAAAATATACAATGATAGCTCCTCCCTCAAGAGTCCAACCATGAAAATGAGCATGAAAGTACATAATATAGATGATCTAACCTCTTCCCCACCTCTAGGGGTCGAGCTCACCATCCTAGGAGCTGTTTGAACAAATCCTAAACTAAGCACTACAAAATAGGCAGTCAAAACAACTTGCCTCTAAAAACTTGGAAACCAGTTCATACAGTCAATTTTACCCTTTTACATGAGAGAAACTTCTAGAAGAGTAAAACAAGAGTAAAAGTACCCAAAAAGTGCCACAAGTACAGTCAAAAAGATCATCATCGACCTCAGCAAGTCAAACTGGTGTTAATCTGCAAATTCTGGGCTGAACTGGTCAAATCTGGCCAAATCTGCTCAACGGGTCGCGCACATGCTGCTCAACAGGTCGCGCACTTTGGAGGCCTGTTTGGAGGCCTTCCCGGTATCAGAATCAGGTTCAGGATAGCTTGTTGGAAATTTCTCTGAGTTTACTTTCCAACCCAACCAGAATTTTTGGATTTGGAGGTCATTTGCCCAGTAAAAAGTCAATTCTCCCAAGACTACTTCTGCAGCTCAAAAAAGGGGCAGAAAGTCAAAATTTGGCTGTATTTTGACCTTTTGGAGGCCCAAAACTCCATGAAAACTCAAGGTAATGGATGTGCATATGTAACTTTGCATGAAAAATCCACCAATGCAAAGTTTCCACAAAACGGAGCTACGAGGACAAAGGGTCTCACCGGGGGTGAGACCCGTTGAGAAGCCAAAACCTGTAAATTGCCCAAAAATGTCAAAAATGAGCCAAAACTTCCAAAAAATTTTGTGCTTGATGCTGTGGAGAGGCTAGTGAGTGTCATGATGGGTGAGAGAAGCCTCGGCCAAGATGCGGAGTGGGTTGGCCTTCTTCTTCCTCTTGAGAGCCTCGGTCAACCTTCTTTGGAACATTTTCATCTTTGCTTTACAAACATGCATCCTAGCCCAATAATGGTTTTTCATGTTCCTTAGCAGCTTTTTGTCTTGGTTGGCCTTAGCCAACAGCCTCTCCAAGTGTGCATTGACCCGGATGAGCATGGATTCTCTCTCAGCAGGCAATAGGTCACCGGGCCTCCTACGGTTTAGGACTCGATCACTTCGAATCCTCCAAATCTCATCAAGGGCCTTCTCCTCCTCCAGCTGAGTGTTCCGCTGCTCTAAATATGTGATGGTCCACTGAGCACCCTCAAGTCTCCGCTGCAAAGTCTCATTCTCGGCCTTGAGCTGCTGAATGATCTCCTTTGCCTCCTGGCTAGGAGAACTGACCTCAAGATCGATCACTGGATCCTCATGAACCATGGGCTCTTTGCCCCTCTACAATACATCTGCTGGTGAAGAAAGCGAGGCCCCTTCCACATACTGTGGAGATAACACTCGCTGCTCTGACGATGAAGGTGAGACCCCTTCCACCTGCTGTGGAGATAGTACTCGCCTAGCTGCTGCAAATAAGGCCCTTGGGCCTTTCTGATAGGTGACCATGGGAGTAGAGTTGACATGTCGGGTGATGGGAGCATCTAGCTGCTGTGATGGTCCTCCCTCCTCATGAATAGCCTCCTGATGTGGCTGAGGTGGCACTGTGAAAAACTCACGGGAGATGAACTCCTCCCACGAGATGCCCTGCTGTGTCAACTGATGCAAAACAATGAGCTGAATCAAACCATAGTGACAAAGACTCCTGTACTGCTGGGCCGGGGTCTTCCTCTGCAACATAGGCACCATCCTCTGAATGTTCTGAAACAGGAAAACTGGGAGGTTCATCATCCTCACCCGGGTGAAATGCATCAACAGGCGAATGTGATATGAATACACCTGTGAAAATCTGCCCTCACATGTGAAATAATGCATGATGAGTCTCATGAGGGGAGCATACTCACTCCGAAGAAATCTGAATGGGAAAACACCTGTCAATAGTTTCACAAATGATGGCCGGATATAGGGCTCAAAGTGAACAAAATCAAGAAGTCTGCGCTTAGACCACACCTCCCCCACATTCAGTATACTTGTAGCCTCTGAGATCACCTCGGGTGTCAATATGAAATTCACCCCTGCAAGAGTGACATGTCCATCATGGAGGTGTAAGACAAACAAGCGGGCCAACTCTCTATGATGCTGAATCTGAGTGAGCCTCTCACAAAACTGATAGCATGACATATACTGGAAACAACTCAGTGCCAAAGGACAAGCCTGTAACTCTACCAATGAAGTGGGCTCCTCCCTCCTATGGTGACCTCCTTTACCCCCTCTACGAGGCCTCCTCTGTTCCTCAATCTCTGTAGATGATGAATGGTCATCACCTTGCTCATGAGTCTCGGTATCTGACATGGTTTTGGAGCAAGGTGGGCAAACTGAAGGAGTAAATGAACTGCTGCCTCTGCCTGCAAAAGTACTGAACTCTATGCTGTTTCAAGGGGAAAAACATGATGGGAATGTTAGGGGAGGGAATTTCTGAACAAGGAATGGAAATATATGATAATAACAGGGAATTTTCAAGGGAAACTTTACACATTGTCATGCATATAGGAACAGTTTTAACATTGGGAAATCATTTGCAAAGAACATGTCATATGGGACAAAACATGTATAATAATGAACATGTAAGGGGATTACAGATATCAATAGGGGCATAGGGACACCATACACCAAATTCACTTAGGAGTTCATGTGTGTTATAAGGCAGATTCTGCTCTTTTTGTTCTTTAAGGGTTACATGCACATTAAGGAGTACATACTCATCATTTTCTCATGAAGGGAAAGTGTTTCATATACAAGGGGATGTCAAGGATATATAGGGGTTTGTACATGCTTTTAAATATACAACACATTAAATTTACATGACTCTCTTCTGCCTTTACAATGTATCTTTTCTTTTTGTTTTGGTTTTTGCATGTGTATGGTAGAGGGAATTAGGGTTTGAGTGCTTGTGAGAGGGGTAGGGTTTATAACTTAGGGATGGGGGTAGGGCAACATTTTATGTGCAAATGAAATAGGACAGATATGCAAACATGATTATTAATGAAAGAGGGGAAAAAGGAAGGGATCAATGGGACAATAAACACTTGAAACAGTCACAAAACCCTAGCATTTTACAAACATCAGCAACAGCCATATTAATCCATTCACTTGCAAATTTAAATGATAAAACCATGACACACATCATTATTTTCACCATCCATATCAACATTCATGAATTGAGTGCCTACCTCGATCAATTTAGCAAGTTTGAAGAGGAAGGAGGAAATTTATTTGCAGTTTTGGAAGCTGGCAGACGAACGGGTCGCGCACACCCCTGGACGGGTCGCGCACAGCTCGACGGGTCGCGCCCGTTGTGTTTTCGCACTGCCGGAAGCTGCTGGACGGGTCGTGCACCGCCCAACAGGTCGCGCACGAGCCTGGACGGGTCGCGCACCTGGAAACTGCCCGAAACACTTGTATCTTCGCCTTCTTCGACTTGCACTCTCTCACAATCACTCTTAGAAGCCTGAAATGCACAATGAAAGTTAAAGGAGGGAGAATTACCTTTTATAATCTCACTTTTGAAAAAATTTCATCCAAAACCCACTTTATAAAGTCTATTTTGTCACTTTTTAAAAACACTGATTTTCTTGGTTTCCTTTATCCTGAAGTTGACTTTTTGAGTGCTTTCACCTGATTCTTTTTGCAGGGAGATCATCTGAAGGACTGTGGCAAGGGGACCAGGGTTGTTGCTGCCTTTCTGAAGATTTCTTGGACACTTATTCTTTTTACAAAAATTATCATGACCTTGGCTTTAAAAATAGGGTTTTTAAATCCAAGGTTAAAAATGAGCTATACATGATGAAAATTTGAAAGGAACATGTTTACCATCTTCCCTTTGGCTTGCTGGTCACTCAAGGACTCTCAGAAACATGACCTTGCTAACCTTGCTAAGACAACTGACCAAAACCCTAGACCTAAAATTTTGACATTAAGACCAAACAAGAGCATTTTGACAAACTCAATGACCTGATCCAGCTAAGCCAAAAGGGATATGAACAGACCAGCTCCTCCATCAGGGTTATGGCATGCCTAACGGGATGCAAATTTTGACACTGATGAGACACCTACCAATGAAAATGCAAAGAGCTTTGATCACTGATGGAGGGCTTTCAAGACCGACACTAACAGGTGGCATTGATTGTTGAACTTTGTTGATGTTGGTGGTATTGATTGTTGAACTCCTCTACCATGGACCTAACAAAAATGTACCCTTCACTCGAAATAAAATAATTGGTTAGACATGCTAGGTCTTTTCTACCACATTATAAGGTTGAGGGGATGAACCCTTCACTCAAACCAAAATCATTGGTTAGGCATGTTAAAAGGTTGAGAAATCCAAGTCTGAAGACTTTGATCTAGATGATGTTTATGTATCTCTTGTTGATGATCCCATTTTTAGTAGTGTTGAATCAATGATGTGTTTCATGACTGGTCATGTTGATCGGTGATTTGTGGATTAAAACACCCATGAGCCTTCAGAGACTACTGCTATGTACAGGAAGGCATGAACAGATTGAATATGAGTTCAATACAAGAAAATTAAATTTTCAAAAACTCAATATCACCACTATACATATTATTAATATCCATGATAAGGGAGGAATCCCCTAAAAGAATAATATTGACAATGTTGGTGTTTGTCAAGCCCCACAAGGGTACAAGAGAACAACAAACAATGGAAAAGAAAGCATGCAATCCTTTCCGCAATAGAAATTTTCTAAGCCTGGACATATACTAGTAACAAAGGAACCAATCTTTAAGTTTTGATGCCAAACCAAATATGAGCTGAGATGAGAGCACGACCAGAACTACACATTTCAATTGTTAAGAAATAGGTCTTGCTAAAAATAACCGCCAAGGTTGAGCAAGATGATGTTGGTGGAATTGATTGTTGAACTTCATTGATGTTGGTGGTATTTATTTTTGAACTCCTCTACCATGGCCCTAACAAAAATGTACCCTTCACTCAAAGGAAAATAATTGGTTAGGCATGCTAAGTTTTTTCTACCACATTATAAGGTTGAGGGGATGAACCCTTCACTCAAACCAAAATCATTGGTTAGGCATGTTAAAAGGTTGAGCAATCCAAGTCTGAAGACTTTGAGCTAGATGATTTTTATGTATCTCTTGTTGATAATCCCATTTCTAGTAGCGTTGAATCAATGATGAGTTTCACGAGTGGTCATGTTGATCAGTGATTTGTAGTTTTTATGTCTAGTTTTGCTGCTACTACTATTGAGGTTGCAGAGGAGTCTTAGGAGCCCTCAAACTCTAAGCCAGATTATTTATGTAGCTCATGTTGATGCTCCCATGTCTAGTAGTGGTGATGAGTTTGATCATGATGAGGAGTGATCATGTTGATCACTGATATGTAGACTTGTAGTAGGTTAGTGGCCCCATAGCTTGTAGCATTGTTTTTGGACTCTAAAGGTCATTTAGAGCCTCATTGATTATGTATTTTGTTGTTGATATGTAGTGCACTCAGTTCCCTTTTGATATATTCACCTTTGCATGGTATATAGATGAGAAAATTTTTCATATTTTTTCTTTATTGGTTTGGAATCATGGTTTTAAATCTTAAAAATAGTTTTTTCATTAAAAATTAATTATTTTATGTATTTTTTTAAAGCTCGGTTCATTGAGATCTATTAAAATTGGCAAGTAGGGCCAAATTCCACCATTGGAAAGCTCATATGTTGGAGATGATTATTGCATTGAACTCCTCTTTTTGAGAGGACCAAAATCGACCTAAAGATCATCAAATTTGGACAAGAAAAAGTGTGTTTTTGAATTTATGCCCACCCATGTGCAAATTGTCAAGGTCGGCCTCATCATCATAAAGCCCAATGGTCATGTCTTTTGACCCTCAACAATTTGTCTATATAGAGGTGCCTTCAACCTCATTCGATACATCAAAGGGCTCCAATTTATATCTAAGGTATCCGAGCTCTTGAGGAGGACGAAGGGTTGTCTATTTTGGGTTTCTTCTTCAGCAACTAGGGCCAAGATTCCTCAGATATATAGCCACAGGACTGGATGAAATTTCAGGGCAACTTGTATGGGTAATCCTATCATTACAGGTCTGAATTAAACCTCATAAATTCAGGCCATGTTTGGGTATTGACTTCGAGCTGATCTATGGTCAATTTAAGGAAGAATTTCTCCCTTTCTGTGTGCGCACTTCAGAGCCATTACTCTAGGTAGGTCCGTAGGCATGCACCAAGTTAGACAGAGCGACCAAGAAGCCTATCTTGGGTTCAGATAAGTTCTAAGGGCCAATGATGGACAACCTCTTTCTTTCCAAGGAAAGCCGCAATTGAAAGGAGGGTTTCTTGATCAATTGAATGGAACAATAGTGGATTGTAAGAAACCCTAACCAGATCTTAGCTAACTAATGTTGACAAAATGAAGATATTGCAGTTTTGGGCTATTCACTTGTCCAAGGGAAGTCATATTGGATCTTTAAATTGGAAAGTCATTTTGACTTTAAATTATTGTACTTTCTCTCTCTGTTGAACATTTGATATTAATAATAAGATTAATTGATAAAGGGTTTTACCCATCTTGGGGTTTTTCCCTGGCTTGTGCCATATCCTTGTGTACTCTTGTCTTGGCTTGTCTTTTACATCTTTTGTTTATGTTCTTTCTTCAGTTATTGTCATTATAATGATGTCTTATGTGACTGCTAATGGAAAATCGGGCTAATATGGATCTCTAAAGTAATTGTCCTAAGCAAAGAACATGTTAACCTAAAATTAGCATGGTATTAGAGCTCAGGTGAGGATGAGCCCAAGCAAGAGAAAACACAATCACTAAGATGGTTTCATTAGATCAGAATATAGAAGCACTACCTGGACCAAGCTCCTTGTGGCATTAAATCAAATTCTAGGCATAATCACTATGATATCTATGACTAAGCCAAAAACCTAATTAGAGAGTTCATTAGAGTAGTTATGTGCTCATTTTGGAGGATAAATTCACTCTATTTTTAACTGAGTTTGGAGTCGCCTTTGTGCATTTAATTGTGGAAGGATATTGTCTTTAAAAACAAAATCTTCTATGATTTGTCAAACACTATGGTGCCTTGTTTGAAGTTTTATAATACCTTTTTTAGGACCAAAACATGAGGCATATAGCTAGAGTATGGTAATTTTTTCCCAAAAGAATAGCCTAGGAGATATCTCCCTCTGAGATCCTCCCATTGATTTGAGAGACTTTGCTGACAGGTATTGGATATGAGATTTTTTACTATACCTTTCCCTCTGCAATTTTTCATAGATCTCATCTACACAGAAGTATCGTTATTCCTACATGTCAGAGGTCCTGCTTTCACTCAACATCTTTGTCTCAGCATAGTATCCATGTTTTATATGGCATCTTATAGTTGGCACGATCCCTCTATAAATAGTATCACTCAATCTCATTTAGCACAGTCCCTTTTGTATATATCATCATACAGGTAACCTGATCTCCTTGTATATGACTTCACTCTATTGGCTCGATCCTATAGCTTACATTTCAGATGTATCGTTTGGCGCATCCTATCACTGTTAGGCACCTCGCATGGTTCTGAATCCATCGTACCTCTTTTGGCTCATCGCATATGTAATTTTTCATTCTCGGCACATTGGCACTGAAAGTATGTCTCCAGCAATATATGTAAAGAGCAGGCAACGTTTTGGTATGACAAAACCATATAGAAATTAGTGTATGGTTTCAGATCTGAGTATTGCATATGGTATGGATGTCATCTCAGCCATGTAAGATGATCCGCATTGTATGCATAGAATAGATACTCTAATTATAAGAAGACATTATGGTATTACGTATACATATTGACATGGTTTCTGCAGTATGTGAATGACATCATATTTGCAGGCAGAGAAATATTGGCGTCAACAATCAACATATATATCTATATATATCTATATATATATATATATATATATATATTCAATCATTATTGCTATATGCATGGCATTCTTGCAATCCCTGAAAGAATTGTGGTATTTTGGCAAGCTATTGAAGTATGGAAATTCTGATCAAAGTTATGATCAGTCATGGCCTTGGGCAGTATGTTGACATTTTTTTCTTATATCTCTTTGTTGAACTTTTGAGCTTCTCTTCCTCTCAAAGCCTAGAAAGAAGAAGATTAGTTCTCCCATTGTTCTAAACTCAACTGTAACTCAACTCATAAAGAAAAATAAGCCAAGGCCCCTATGTCGATGGATCATTAGTAAGGATCTAGAGAATTAATGCATTTGTACATCATACAGTGATAAATGTTGAATCTGAACCAAGTCTTGACCTCTCTATAATGACATGATCTATAGTTCTTATATTAGTTGAGCCAACTTTTGGATATTTTCTGACTTACAATAGC
The DNA here is from genome assembly GCA_031772625.1 of Pinus tabuliformis. Classification (NCBI taxonomy): domain Eukaryota; kingdom Viridiplantae; phylum Streptophyta; class Pinopsida; order Pinales; family Pinaceae; genus Pinus; species Pinus tabuliformis. Next base: position 1,050,246,139 of record CM062817.1, on the reverse strand, counting down.
TATAGGCATCAAGCAATGAAATCATTTGATATTTATAACACAATTAACCCTCTTTTAGTTTTTCTATACTAAGCCTTAAGTAGAAGAGAAAAGCTTCTGCTGAAGATATGTTTGTAAGCAAAGATCTTGGATCGTTCGAAAGGAATCATGCTCCTGGAAGTTTGAAGACCTGAAGCTATCATAGAACCCTGTACAGTGAATATTGTTGGTTACCTCACAATGATATGTGGCATCAGTTTTGCTATGTGTGACACTTCTCTATAGCTCAACATCATCTATGATCTATTTTCAAGTCCAATATTATGCATGATATTACAATAGTCTAGTAGCCATAATGATATGTTGTAGCCCCAGTAAATTGATGATTGTATTATAGCCTTGTTCACAATCAAAGTTGTGAACAAGACATATGGAAACATTTGATAGCTTATCTTTTGAAGAATCTACGGGGATATTCCCGTAAAAGAAATTGCAGCACCTTATATTTTGAAAAGGGGTGCAACACTCTTGAAACCTTTTTTTTAAAGAACATCTAAGTGAAGAAGTGCATGGGACTTTAGAGCAAATCTCAATAACAACCCTTATCAGCATGAAAGTTGAGGTGCCTTGAAGAAAGTGCATGAAAGATTCTATACGAGCACGATAAGCAGATGAGGTGTTGATTTTGACATCTGTCACCTAGCGATGGAGGATAATTCAGATATTTTGAAATAATCTCATGGGAGGATTTCTTCTCCCTGATTGAAGAAGAACCATGACAATTCTTCAGAATTTTCCTCTTTGACCTGGAGCTTCCTTGAAGTTTACTATTGCAGTTGCCTCATGAAAAGTCTCATCCCTTACTTGAGAACCTAATAATTGAAAGCTAGAAGATCACATGAAACAAGTCTTTAGAGGGAGCTATAAAATCCTTGGCAGTATGACCTGATGACTCTTCTTGCCAAATGTTTATTGATAAGGGAAATAACTCAAATATATCCCTGTTATTTGAAAGACTGCATGGAAGTTGCATGATCATGACTTTGGTTATATTTTGGCAAGGTCACTTTTCTATATATATCCAAAGTAAGTTACAGTTAAGCCATAAAGGTGCAAATATTGATGATATCTGATTGATGACCCTCTCAAAGTAAGAGGGAGTTGACCTAGCCTTGATAATCTATTTCATGTACTTAAGATCTGATGAAGTCGTTGGTCTGCATATGCATATCTTGTGGGATCCCCGGTGTCCTAGATAAATGCCTTGTTGTGAAGACTCTATCTATATATTGATAGCTACTTAGTAAGATATCTCGTGACTCTATTGTCTATAATTTGAGGTACACAGATGAAGTCCAAGATTCCATGAATACTCTGATGCTGGCTCAAATGGTAGTATGATGGATGGAAAGAGAACATCTAGTACTATATCTCTTGATCCGGTTACTCTGAAAGCACTATTGAGGTTGATTGTATAAAGCAACAAGGATGGATTATTATGAAACCATTTCAGTTGAAGAAGTTCTTCAGTGAGATATTTGAGCACGTGTTATATTGCTATATTCTTTAGACAATCCGTACTCCACATATATTTGGTACTACTTTATGGTGCATTAGAAATCTACCTAGATTCATCATTGTTGAATGAGAATATTACTTTCTTCAGGACAGAGGCTGGGAGTTGCAGATAGACCTTACCAGGAGAGTCCCAATTGAACATTGAGCTCTGGGAGATCCTGAGGGCCAAGGTACTTCTTGAGAGCTATGAGTGACAATAGGGTGAGTAGTTCACCTTCCCCTTTGATACACCATGATGGTTGACATGTGTGTAGGGTGAGTGGTTCACCTTCCCCCATGATTGATGATATATGCATAAGATGAGTGGTTCACCTTCCCTACGATTGATGAGATATGCATAAGATGAGCGGTTCACCTTCTCCTATGAATACCCCAGTGAGAGATGCATTCAGGCATCTGCTTGTGGACATGTTGGTGGGACGTGGTTCATCCTTTCCCCACATGTAGGATTCTCATTCCCTACGATTGATGGTTGACATGTCGGTGGGACGTTGTTCACCCTTTCCCCGCGTGTAGGATCCTTCCTATGATTATTGATTGGCATGCATGTAGGACGTGGTTTATCCTTTCCCTACTCTTGGTTTGCATGCGTGTAGGATGTGGTTTCTCCTTTCCCTATGTATGGTTGTGACATGTGTTTGTAGGATGTGGTTTCTCCTTTCCCTACGTATGGTTGTGACATGTGTTTGTAGGATGTGGATTCTCCTTTCCCTACATGTGGTTGTGAGTAGGATGTGATATATTCTTTCCCTGCTAATGTTCCTACATCATCCTACCCAGGTACTCTGGGACATATGGGAAGTACCTATCATCTGGCCAACGAGTTGGGAAAAGTGGTTTGGGACAATAGCACTACTGATGAATGCATCATGTACTGTTGTACTCCCTATGTCTAGGATGAATGATGTTCAACAAACTTGATCACTTGGGATCAAGTCTAATTACGGTTTTACATCTGGTTATAGGGATCGAATTTTGTCGATAGAGAGTGGTAAGGTTTTGTGACTCACTCTCAATCGATTCTTCTTCATTATTCTTATCAATGTTCAGCTGAGCAGAGAAGAGATAAGATACAAAGATGGCACGTGACATTAGGATAGTTCATGATGACCGGATGGCATGATAGACTACCAGGTGGAATTCTCCCTAGTTGAGAGGGAGTGTTAAAATTGAGAACCAGGGACAAATTCCACCATTGGACAACTAATCTATTGGAGATGATTATGAATTCAACTCCTGTTATCGAGAAGACCAAAATTGGCCTAAAGATCATCAAATTTGGACAAGCAGAAGTGCATTTTTGAATTTATGTCCACTCATGTGAAAATTGTCAAGGTCGACCTCATCATCATAAAGCCCAACGGTCATGTCTTTTGACCCTCAAAAATTTGTATATATAGAGGTGCCTTCAACCTCATTTGATACATCAAAGGGCTCCAATTTATATCTAAGGTAGTTGAGCTCTTAAGGAGGACGAAGGGCTGCCTGTTTTGGGTTTCTTCCTCAGCAACTAGGGTCAAGAGTCCTCAAATAAAAAACTGTAGGACTTGATGAAATTCCAGGGAAACTTGTATGGTTAATCTTGTCATTACAGGTCTGAATTCAACCTTAAAAAGTTAGGTCATGTTTGGGTATTGACTTTGAGCTGATCTATTTAAGGAAGAATTTCTCCCTTTCTGTGTCCGTACTTCAGAGCCATTACTTTAGGTAGGTCTTTAGGCAAGCACCAGGTTAGACAGAGGGGTTGAGAAGCCTATCTTAGGTTCATATCAGTTCTAAGGGCTAGTCATGGACAACCTCTTTCTTACTAAGGAATGCTATAGCTGAAAAGGGGGTTTCTTGATCAATTGAAAGGAACAATAGCGAACTGTAAGAAACCCTAACCAAATCTTAGCTAACCACTGTTGACAGAATGATGATATTGCAATTTTGGGCTATTCACTTGTCCAAGGGAAATCATATTGGATCTTCAAATTGGCAAGTCATTTTGACTTTAAATTATTGTACTTTCTCTCTCTGTTGAACATTTGATATTATTAATAAGATGAAGTATTGATCAAGGGTTTTCCTTAGCTTGTGCCATATCCTTGTGTACTCTTTTCTTGGCTTGTCTTTTGCATCTTTTATCTATGTTCTTCCTTCAGTTATTGTCATTATAATGATGTATTATGTGATTGCTAATGGAAAATTGGGCTAATATGGATCTCTGAAGTAACTGTCCTAAGAAAAGAACATGTTAACCTAAAATTAACAAGATCTAACCAGTCCTGGTTTGACCAGTTCTGGTTTGAAACCCAATTTGATAGGTGGACTAGTTCGGTCACCGGTTCTGGTTTTGAATACTATGTTTTGGAGAATGTAATAAACCAATAGTGTCAAATAGTAATAGTTTGAAAGCTAGATCTGTTACCTGGCTTTAGGTGTTGCAAAGCTTCAAGATTGAGAATCTGTAGTGTTTCTTTTGTCGCAGCACAGTGGAGTGATACAAGGTCACTTGTCAAAAGAAAATCATTAAAAGTATCCATTTGGTGGTTGGGGGGAAAGATCTGCACCCTCTCACAAATTTTACCTTCACATAAAGGGAAGTTTAAAATCACCTCTATCATTACTCATGTCCCCAAGCATAGGAAAATAATTATGTAAATGTTATACACATTGAGATGAAGTTGGTCACAATATAATTCCTATGAGTGCAATGTTTCCAGATCCATCATTCTAAAGCCAAAGAAATGCTCCATGGCTTGAAATGTTTTGTTAGGGCTCGTCCTTCAAAAAAAATCATGGAAGGTCATTGCAAATTACCCTTGGGCAGTATTTATTTAAAGATAGTGTTTGTTAAGGCATTTTCATAAATGCACACAGATCCAACATTCGAATGCCAAAAAAATATTGATGTTCTAGAATGTTTTTTTGGGTTCATTAATTCTCAAATGCCACTAGAGAGTTGACCTGCAAAATTATTTATTTAGAGGAAAGTGTTCTAAAAAATACAATAGAGGTATCAATAGCACATACCTCTTTGAAATCCTAATATACGACTGTAATATTGGATGCCAATCCCAATCCAAGCTCTTGGTGGTAAGAGCATAGGCCGAGGCTAGTCAATTGGTGATTCGGAGCACGAGACCATGGAAATGGGTACCTTGGCAATAGGGCTCAAGAGATCCAAGCCAACTAGAGCTGGAAAAGCCTTGTTTCAATAGCAAGTACGTGTGCAACAAGACTATGACAATATTGACCACCTCTTCGGCCTTGGTTGTGTGGACATGGAGGAGCTGCAACCCTAGATCCGTGGTAAGGGTGATATTGACAGCCTTGTCAGACGAGCTGAGGTAGAGGATCAACTGCCATGGCTGAAGCCTCCTCTGGGCATCCTGGGGGAGATAAGCAAGGGAATGAAGGAGCACAACCATGGCTAATTCTAAGCGCCCACATGTTGGACGAAGGCAATGCCACAAAGGGTTTCTTAGTCGATTATGCTACCATTCAGGAAATTCATCGTGATCACCACCAGTGGTCAAATCCCAATCCACCTCCTTTCCATTGTTGTTCATTCATCGCGATCACTAGAGGAAAACCAATAGTCAGATCCTTAGCCAGCTCCTTTCCATTGTTGTTCATGGCCTCTGTCATCTTTTCCGAGGTCGTTGTGGAATAATGGTGGATTTTACATGAGCATATGAGGATTTCATTGTATTATTCTGGTCAGGTTTATCCAAGTCTTTGAGTGTTTAGATGCTTAAGATCAAATGAATTCATTGATGTAGATTATTGAGGGAAATTTGAATTTGTTCTGGAAATTTTTTATAGCGGGAGTGTTTGTGATCATATTTATTTTTTATAAAAGTTGGTTGATTGGTATTAAAAGATAGATAAGTATGTAGTTTTATATTATTTTTTTTAGGATTTTCTTTTTATTATAAATTTTATAGAGATTTTTATTATTTTATTTGTTTATAATTATTAAAGTTTTTAAGTTATTGGTTGATTAAAAATTAGTTTGTTGAAATTTAAAATGTTGTAAAATATATATTTTTTCAAATTTATTGAGAGTGTAAATTATAATGAATTGTTGAGTGTAAGAAATTAGTTTAGCTAAAAAGAATAATTAAGGGGTCTTGACATGGGTTCCATGTCTTTCTAAGAGTAGTGTAATCTTTTATTTTGTTTAGGATATAAAATTTTGTGTGTGCTTTTAATTGTTTATCATGTGTTATGTTTGAAGTGGATTTGTAACCATGATTATTGTTGCCTATGTAAATACTAATTTAGGCTACATTATTTTGGTATCAAAGTAGGTTTGAGGCCCACATATGAATTGAAGAACAATTTTATCAAAGGGAATTTGTTTGGTGGAGCTATAACAAGGAGAATTGCAAAAGAGCACATAAGGGAATTAGGAATACAAGCATAGGGTAGAGGGAAACATAACCACGAATAAAATCCCCTAGATGTTGAGGTTCATGTTAACTAGAATGGATTCCATGGAGGAAGCTAAGAAAAGAGGGGTTGCAGTAGATATTCATGATGTGAGTAATGAAGAGTAAAAGGTAGAGGCTCCATGGGAGATAAGGCTAGATGATTTATTAGATTGGGAGGATGGAAAAGTCCTTTGAGTTTGAGAAATTGAGGACCCCAAGAGAGTGAAGCATATATTCACCAAGTTTAAAGGGCATGCATCTTTTTGGTGGGATAATGCATTTGGACAAACCAATAAGAAGGAAAGATAAAATTAAGATTTGGGATGGGATAATTTCCAAATTAAATGGTATTCCACAATTTCTACTTGTTGGCTTAAAAATAAAAACTAGGTTGAGCGTACATCTTCATATTTGGGATCATAATATTTAGAAATAGATTTCCTTTTACATTATATAGTTTAAATGAGGGAATATAAATAAGAATATGCTAAAAATCTTCAACTAAAATTACATAAGCACATACATTTTTTATATTATAATTCAACTATTTGCTAATTGAGTTTCCTCTATTTGTTATAAGGGGAGAATAATCCAACTTTTACCTAGGTGAAAGATTGGAAACTGAGCTCTGCTTTGCAACCCCTGCACATGTTTGTAGAATTATGTATAGAATAATATGGCTTTAGAGTAATCTACATTTATATTAATTGATAAGTTTTAAATTAATCAACATACTTTGAATTCAAATTAGTACAATAAATATTGCCTCAATGAATCTAGTGCAATAATCAACCATGGTATGTAACAACACCACAAAAACCCCACAACAAATAGTGTGTTGTCTCTCTAAGATGTGAGGAATAAATTCCTATTAACTCTTAAAACCCTTCAATATTAGTTTCAAACTCTCTTTCTTATTCCTCCTTCCAAAAGGAGTGTAAAACTATTATATATTGTAAACTTATACTCAATAATATTGTATAAAATTGTTATAATTTTAGCATTATAGATGGATTCATAGGCCCCTTTGAGGGGGTCGTTGAATCCATCTAATATCTAACTTTTAACATTGTAGATGGATTCAGAGACCCCCTTTAAGGGGGTCAAGGGGGTCTCTGAATCCATATATAGCATTAAAATTTAGTGAAATGTAACACTTTAGTATCAAAATTGCAATTTTCCATTTCTAGAGTGTTTAACATTGCAAATGAGGGTCTCTAAAATTTAACATTGTAGATAGACTCATAGACCCCTTTATCTCTAAATTTAAGACTGCAGATGGATTCAAAGAAGGGGGTCTTTGAATCCATCTGTAGTGTTAAAATTTTGAGACAAAAGGGTAATCATAATTTTAACATTGTATATGGATTTAGATACCCCTTTGTCTCTAAATTTTAACATTGCAGATGGATTCAGAGACCCCTGTAGTGAAATGTAACACTTCGGTATCAAAATTGTAATTTACCATTTCTAGAGTGATACAATAAAAAATTACTAACATAAATGACTAATTCATATCCTTATTGTACTTGTTATTTGGCCATATTTTTATTCTTAGACTATAATAGTCAGTTACGCTAATCATTATTAATTTTGTCACTTATTATCTAGTCATATATTTTAATCCTAGACTAAATTAGTCACTTTTAGTTTAGTCACTTATTATCTAATCATATATTTTATCCCTAGACTAAATTAGTCGTTTAAGTTAGTCATTTTTAGTTCAGTCACTTAAAATTGCTCAAATTTAGTAGTAATTCACTTGAAATAATTGCGGTGACTAACATTTTTAGTCACCTAGTCACTAATTTCATCATTTTCTACTAGTGATTGGGTAGCCAACCTAGTCCCTGTTAGGAAGAAGAATGGTGAGATTAAGCTATGTGTAGATTCGGAAACCTGAACAAATCCTCCTTAAAATATAACTATCCATTGCCTAAAATGGACCATCTACTTCAAAAAGTTTCAGGTGCCAATAGGATCTCTATGCTAGATGGATTTTCTGGTTATAATCAGATCATGGTAAGTGAAGCTGACCAAGACAAAACTGCTTTCACCACACCATGGGGTACATTTATGTATGCCAGAATGCCATTCGGGTTAACCAATGCTAGAGCCACTTTCCAGAGAGCCATGGACCTTGAATTTGTAGGTAAAACATCTGAATTTACTATCATTTATTTAGACGATTTAACTGTTTTCTCTGATTCTGATGAAAGTCATTTAAAACACTTGAGCAAGGTTTTTGACAAGTGCAGGAAATTTGGCATATCAATCAATTTGAAGAAATCTTTGTTTGTTGTGAAGGAAGGGAAATTACTAGGGCATATTATCTCCAAGGAGGGAGTTATAATTGACCCAAAGAGAGTTTCAGCTATTCAGACCCTATCTCTGCCAAGGAATAAGAAAGAGATTCAAACCTTCCTTGGAAAGATCAATTTTCTTAGAAGGTTTATCCCAAATTATGTTGAGATAGTTAAAGATATAATAGATATGCTTAAGAAAAATAACAAAGTGAAATGGACAGTCCCTGCTAGGTATGCTTTTGACCAGATCAAAAAGGCTATATCTGAGGCCCCTACATTAGCTAGCCATGACTATTCTTCACCCTTCAACATATTTTCTTTTGCATCTGAAACAACCTTAGTTGTTGTACTTTTATAGAAGAATACAAATGGTGATGACCAGCCCATAGCCTTATTTTCAAAAGTAATGAGAGATGTTGATCTCAGGTATGATATTATTGAAAAACAAGCTTATGCCTTAATTCAAGCCCTCAAAGCCTTTAGAACCTATGTCCTACATTCACACATCACAGCTAATGTCCCTAATCATGTTGTTAAATTGTCTTGACTAAACCTGATACTGATGGGAGAAGAGGGAGATGGATTGCTAAAATCCTTGAATTTGACCTTGAAATAAAAACCACAAAGCTAGTAAAAGGCTAAGGCCTAGCCAAATTTTTAGCTGAATCCAAGGGTAAATCTGGTTTCTAAAATGTCATTAGGGTAGAATCCACAAGAACCTTCCTCAATATCATCAAGGGATAATCCATAAGAACCTTCCTTAATGTCATCTGGGGAGAATCCACAAGAACCTCTTCCTTCAGATCAAGCCATTCTTGTTCATATTGATCACAAATATCTACTTTCTGATTGGTATTCTAATATTGTGCAGTTTCTTAGAAATTCTCAATGTCCAACTGAACTAAATTTGAAACAGTGCAAATGATCCGAATTGGATCCATAAAGAACTGTCAAAGGAACCATGACTGTATCAGGTCAGGACGAACATCAAAGAAATCAGAACAGTAATCAAAAACACCCCTGAACCAGTGGCAATGGCAGCCAGCGTGGAACGACGAGGACCTCGATCAAAGCGCACTGACCAAGGCCCATGGAGACTGTGCGGGAAGCCAAATTAGCCCCTAGGAGGCCCGAATCGGGAAACAACGGTGGATTTGGATTTTAATCGCGCATTGCTAGGCGAAAAGGCTTGAAATGGGGAAGTCCTGAGCACTCGGTCGCGTGGGGAGCCAGAGAACCGTAGGGAAAAAGGCAGAAGGGCTAAAAGCTAAAGGTGGGACCCGCTTTGAAATCGGAAGTATTGATCGGGGGCTCCTTGAACGGTAAGCAGTTTTGGATGAAAGCAGAGCGATTCCACTCAGTGATTGACGCGTGGCAAGCAGAGGAGAGGGAAAACCGCCGCTCATTGCATGCTAACAGTCGAGCAAGTCAACCGCGCGAAATGGGCGGATGGCGTTGGATCTAGGGGGTCTGGATCTGATGGTTGATATTACGCCCGATGATCAGACTGGATTTAATGAGGGAATGAGCTGCGATTTAGAAGGATTTGAAGTCTTCTTTGACCGCCAAGGTGGAGGAAGACTCATTCCATGACATAACTAAAGAATTGAACCGACGAAGTAGGCTGGCATGTTACAGGAGGACATGTGGCCACTCCCTGTGAGCCGATGATGACGTCGAGCCAGGAAACTCCAAGCATAGCTACAGAAGGAGATTCGACAGAGGTGGAAGAGGAACTAAAAAAACATTGGAATGAATGGCTTTAAAGCCATGAACGGAGAGAAGAAGACAGTCAGAGAGAGAAGAGGAACTAGAACCCCGAGAGGAGGACGGAACCTAGAGAGATAGAAAACAGAAAAGCAAAGAAGACAGTGAAGCAAAAGCAGAAAGAGGGAAAAGGGCCGAGCTGACCAAAGTTAGCATCAAGCACCAGAGAGCTTGAGAGTTTCAAGCCATCCTAGAGAGGATTTGCCAGACCAGAAGGTCACAGAGCTGGTAGGCAAACAGAGTCTGTGCACTCCAGTGGCTTGGGGAATCCAAGAACCACCCTGCCAAGAAAATATGTTTCAGGTGACTCATATTGAGCTCCTGCATTGTAATTCTCTTCTTAAGACACAATAAAATAAGGCCACCACTGAGAGCTAGACCGGAGATGTATCCTTGGAGGATAGGGTGAACTCCTTATTAATTTCTTGTGTTCTCGTATTTTCTTACTGTATTTCTCTGTTGTCTTTCCATTTCAAGTGTTTGTGTGTTTGCAATCTGATCGATCTGTTGCTTAAATAACACAGAACACACACCAACACATGAGTTTGTAATACCTTTATTTAATAAATATTTAACTGAGGTCACTCATAGGGTGATTATCAGATCAAGTGGTATCAGAGCTTTAGGCTGTAAGGTTAGACAAGCTTATGTTGGTTTAGCTGTTGAATGCTCACTAGATCAAAGCTCAAATTAGGAGAAGGAGAGTTGGTCAAAACTAATCCTGTAATTAGGAGACTCTATCCTTGGAAGACAATGTCAGAGGAAGGTTCTGCGGGGCCAGACCCTCAATTCATAGAAAGTTTCCTAGCTATAAAGTCTATGGTAGAATAAATGTATAAGGACTTTAGAAAGCATAAGGATGAAGACTCCTCAGGTTCTAAACAAGATAAAAAAGAATATGAGTCTCATTTCCATGACCACTCCAAAGGAAAAGGGAAAGAGGAAAGCTTTCTCACACCTCCTAATAGCCCTGTGCATAATAAGAAAGCATCTTTGATCAAGCTAGATGTTAAATTTGATTTGCCCATATATGATGAAGGGCTAAATGCTGAAAAGTTGGACAATTGGATTAGACAAATTGATGTGTATTGCAGAGTACAGAACATAGACTCAGACAAGAGAAAGATCTAGCTGGCAAGCCTACGCCTAGGAGGAACTGCCTTGGTTTGGTGGGAAGGCAGAGCTCAAGCTGACATGAAAATACATGGTAAGACAATCTCTGTCTGGAGTGAATTTGTTTCTGCAATTAAAAAGCAGTTCTATCCATTGGCCTACATGCAACAAGCCATGATGAGTTGGCAAACCCTTTGACAGTTGAAAGGGCAAAGTGTGCAAGGGTATACTTAGGAATTTAGAAAGAGAGCATTGATTCTAGGCATCTCACTAGACTCACCAGAAACTCTTTTGAAGTACATTGGTGGTCTACACAGCTACATGAGGTATACCATCCTCATTTTTAATCCCACTAGTATAGATGAGGTAATTGTACAAGCTACTCATCTAGAAGCTAGAAGAAAGAATGGAAATCTAGAAGTTGGGGGACCATGCCAACCCACTGTAAGCAAGAGCAAGGAGAAAAGAAAGCAGAAGTGGAAAGCAAGGAAGGCTAACACTGCACAGAAAATCAAAGATTCATGCACTCACTGTAAAAAGGATGGGCATGATGATGAGCATTGTTGGATTCTGCATCCAAAGCTGAGACCTAAGAAGTCCGAGGGCAAGAAGAAGAAGACTACTACAGCTATTCAGAAAGATTTGGGTTCAGACTCAGGAGATGAAACAATTATTGCAGCCATAGGTATAAAAGGTAAGAATTCTGAAGCATCTACTATTAATTATGCTCAATCTGTTATTGATGAAGAAAATGAGAGAAAAAGACATGAGCTTTTCCGTATTCAAGTTATTTCCAAAAATCAAAAGATTGATACTTTGTTTGATAATGGCTCACAAGTAAATCTAATTTCTGAAGCAATTGTAAAGAAATTGGGATTAGCAACTACACCTCACAAGAAACCATACCCATTAGGATGGTTGAATGATAAAGCACAACTACAAGTGACTAGACAGTGCAAACTCAAAATCTCTTTTGGGTCAGCATTTGTAGATGAGGTTGAGTTAAACATAATTCCTTTGGATATATGTGGAATTTTTTTAGGAAGTCCTTACTTGTATTATAGAAAGGCTATCTTCTATAGAGCCGCGAACAAGTATCTACTTGTTAAATATGGAATCGAATACTTTGTAAGAGCTCACAAGCTCAAGAATAATTATACTTTCATAAACTCATGGCAGATGAATAAAATGATAAATTCGTGCAAACAATTTTTACTGATGGTTGTAAAGGAAAAGAAACCTGATAAAACCAATGTATTTGAGGGTTGTAATGCTGAATAGCAAGCTGATATAGAAAATTTTGTTTCAGAGTATGATGTCTTATTTCAAGAACATAAAGGTCTGCCACCCAAAAATAGAATATTACATGATATTATTTTGCAGCAAGATGTTCCATTGCCTAACATCGGAATGTACATGTTGTCTACTTTATAGAATGTTGAAATAAAGAAGCAGGTGCAGGAGTTGCTCGAGAAAAGGTTCATCAGGCCTAGCACATCACCATGTAGGTCACCAATCATTTTGGTGAGAAAGAAAGATGGCTCGTGGAGAATGTGCATTGATTACTGAGCACTGAATAAGATAAGAATCAAAAATCATTATCCCCTTCCTCGCATAAATGATCTTTTAGATCAATTAAAGGAAGCTATTTATTTCACCAAGTTAGATTTGCACAGTGGATACCATCAGGTCAGGGTTGCAGAGCAAGATGCATGGAAGACTGCTTTCAAAACAAAGCAAGGATTGTATGGATGACTAGTTATGCCTTTTGGCTTGACCAATGCTCCTGCTACTTTCATGAGATTAATGAATGAGGTACTTAGACCTTTTCTTGATGATTTTGTTATTTTGTACTTGGATGACATTATGATTTTTAGTAAAATGTGGGAAGAACATTTAAAGAATGTTAAGCAGATATTAGATGTTTTGAAAAGAGAAAATCTTTATGTTAAACTCTCAAAATGTGAATTTGGAAAAACATCTCTAAACTACTTGGGTCATATAATAGGGGGAGGTGAATTGAAAATAGATCCCTCTAAAGTGGCAGTCACTGTAAACTAGCCTAAAGAAGCTTCTTAGGAGCAGCACAATATTGAAGGAAGTTCATTTCTAACTTTTCCTCATTTGCAGCTCCCTTACATGCTTTAACAGGATTGAACAAGGTGTTTCAGTGGGGAGGCAAACATCAGAAATCCTTCGACACCTTGAAAGAAAAGATTAGTACAACACCTGTACTAGCACTACCAGATTTGCAATGACCGTTTGAGATCCAAACTGATGCCAGTGACTATGCCATGGGAGTAGTGTTGACATAGCATGGTAAACCCATATGTTATCATTCTGAGACTTTTAATCCTGCAGTATTTAACTATCCTACATATGATAAAGAACTGTATGCACTAGTTCAGAGTGTGAAAAAGTGGAAACATTACTTAAGGGGCAAAGAGACAGTAATACATACTGATCATCAACCACTTCAATATCTACACTCCCAAACTAAGTTGCAGCAATCAAGACATTATAGATGGATGGGTTTTCTACAACAGTTTCATTTATTCATCAGATATAAAAGGGGCGTACATAACAAAGTTGCAGACATGTTATCTAGACCCATTATAAATGCATCTGCCATACTTCAGCATAATTTTGTACTACAGGAAAGCTACATTGAACAATATGCTCAGGATATGGACTTTAAAGATGTATATGCAACTTTGAGTCAAGGAAAAAGAGTAGAAGAATTGGATTATCATGTGAAGGACCGACTCTTATATCATTGTGGGAAACTCTGCATTCCACAAACTGAGAGAGTAAAGATAATTAGGGAAGCACACACTTCTCTGATATCAAGTCACTTTGGGGTAAGTAAAATAGTTGCATAGCTGCAAAGATTTTGTTATTGGCCGAAGATGAATGAGACAGTTTCTAGATATGTAAGAGGGTGTGCTATGTGTGCTAAAAGCAAGCCCAACAATAGAAAACTAGGCTTATACACTCCATTTCCAGTTCCTTCTCACCCTTGGGAAAGTGTTTCCATGGATTTTGTTGGAGGACTGCCTAAATCTAGGAAAGGTCTTGATTATCTATATGTTGTTGTGGATAGGTTCAGCAAAATGTGTATTTTGATACCTTGTAATAAACAGATTACAATTGAATAGACTGCAAAATTGTTCTTTGAACATGTATGGGTTCATTTCGGATTACCCACTTCTATTGTATCTGATCGAGACACCCGATTTGTGGGGAAGTTTTGGTCAAGTTTGTGGGAACTGATGGACACCAAACTAAAGAAAAGCACAGTTTTTCATCCACAAATAGATGGCCAGACCGAAGTAGTTAACAGGACAGTGATCCAGTTACTGAGAGGTTATTGCAGCAAACATCCTAAGCTTTGGGATGAACACTTTTTTTATGTGCAGCATGCTTACAACAGAGAAAAACACTCTTCTACACAGAGATCTCCTTTTGAGACCTATTTGGTTTCACACCAAGGTCTCCTTTGGATTTTGTCTTTGGTAAAGATACCATGGTTGATGGACACAGTGATGTGGACAGGGCAACTAGGTTCATTGAACAGATCCAGGAGATCCACCAAGAAGTACAGGAATAGCTGGAAAAGAGCCAAGCCAAGTACAAGGCTAGGCATGACAAGCATTGGATGGAGGATAATTTTCAAGTTGGAGACCAGGTTTTGTTGTATATCAGCAAGGACAGGATGCAAGGTGAAGGTAAAAATCTAAAGCCTATCAGGTATGGACCCTTTAGGATACTTGAGAAGATTGGTGAAAATGATTTTCGCCTTGATCTACCAACTTACATGCACATCTACTCAATCGTAAATGCAGATTGCTTGAGATTGTTTGAACCTTCAATGGTTAAGGACCTTGAAGAGTAGAGTCAATCACCTTCTATTGATGACCTGCTACCTGAATATCTTAATGAATTGCAGGAAGACACGGTGTTGGACAGGAAGGTAAGGACAACGCGCAGGGGAGATGTTGAGTACCTCAGATTTGGGCTCAAAGGTTCAAATCCAAGCAGTGCAAAGTAGATTGAGATTGGACAAGTGAGAAAGCAATACCCTCACTTAGTCGATGCTTGAAAACCAACTTTTGGTGGTCCAAAATCTTTTAGTGGGAGGGTCGTGATCCAAATTGGATCCATAAAGAACTGTCAAAGGAACCATGACTGTATCAGGTCGGGACAAACATCAAAGAAATCAGAACAATGATCAAAAACACCCATGAACTAGTGGGAATGGCAGCCAATGTGGAATGATGAGGACCTTGGTCAAAGTGCGCTGACCGAGGCCCATGGAGACTACGCGGGAGGCCGAATTAGCCCCTGGGAGGCTGGGATCGGGAAACAGAGGTGGATTTTGATGCACGATTAGCGCTTAGCACTAATCACGCATCGTTGGGCAAAAAGGATCGAAATGGGGAAGCCCCGAGCACTTGGTCGCGTGGGGATTCGGAGAACCGTAGGGCAAAAGGCAAAAGGGCTAAAAGCTAAAGGCGGGACCCGCTCCAAAATCAGCGGTATTGATTGGGGGCTCCTTGAATGGTAAGCGGTTTTGGATGAAAGCGGAGCGATTCCACTCAACAATTGACACATGGCGAGCGGAGGAGAGAGAAAACCGCTGCTCATCACGTGCTAATGGTCAAGCAAGTCAACCGCACGAAATGAGCAGATGGCGTTGGATCTAGGGGGTCCCGATCTGACGGTTGATATTGCGCCTGATGACCAAACCAGATTTAACGAGGGAATGAGCCGCGATTTAGAAGGATTTGAATTCTGCTTTGACCACCATGGTGGAGGAAGACTCATTCCATGACGTAACTAAAGAATTGAATCGACGAAGCAGGCTGGTGCATTACAGGAGGACATGTGGCCACTCCTTATGTGCCGATGATGATGCCAAGCCAGGGAACTCCAAGCACAGCTGCAGAAGGCGATTCGATAGAGGCGGAAGAGGAACTGAACAAACATGGGAACAAATGGCTTTAAAGCCATGAATAAAGAGAAGAAGACAGTCAGAGAGAGAAGAGGAACCAGAACCCCGAGAGGAGGACGAAACCCAGAGAGACAGAAAACAGAGAAGCAAAGAAGACAGTGAAGCAAAAGGAGAAAGAGGGCAGAGGGCCGAGCTAACTAAAGGCAACATCGAGCACTAGAGAGCTTGAGAGATTCAAGCCATCCCATAGAGGATATGCCAGACCAGAAGGTCACAGAGCTGGTAGGCAAACAGAGTCTGTGCACTCTAGTGGCTTGGGGAATCCAAGAACCACCCTACCAAGCAAATCTGTTTCAAGTGACTCATATTGAGCTCCTACATTGTAATTATATGCTTAAGACACAATAAAATAAGGCCACCACTGAGAGCTGGACTGGAGATGTAGCCCTAGAGGATAGGGTGAACTCCTTATTAATTTCTTGTGTTCTCGTATTTGCTTACTATATTTCTCTGTTGTCTTTCCATTTCAAGTGTTTGTGTATTTGCAATCTGATCGATCCATTGCTTAAATAACATGAAACACACACCAGCACATGAGTCCGTAATACCTTTATTTAATAAATCTTTAACTGAGGTCACTCATAGGGTGATTATCAGATCAGCAAAGCCCTCAAGCTTAAAGCAGTGAAACACTGCATTATTAATGCTAATATGTACTAGAAAGACCCTCTTAATATCCTTCTTTTGTGCTCAACTGAAAATGAAACAGAAGGTATTATAGACCAGTTCTATGCAGGGTTTTGTGGTGGACATTATGCCTGGAGAGCAACAACCTACAAAATTCTAAATGTAGGTTTCTATTGGTCCACACTTTTCAAAGAAGTTGGGGCAAGAGTGAGAAGTTGCAAAGAATGCCAATTGTTTGCAGGAAAACAAAAACTGTCAGCACTTCCCTTAGTTCCAATATCAATTGATGCTCCTTTTCTTCAATGGGGATTAGACTTTATAGGGGCAATGCATCCACAGTCAAGCAATCAACATAGATGGATTTTAACTGCCACAGACTATTTTACCAAATGGGTAGAAACCATACCGGTGAAGAATGCCACTGATACTATTGTAATTAAATTTCCTTAAGAAAACATCATGTCAAGATTTGGATGTCCTCAACAGATTGTTACAGATAATGCAACAGCTTTCAGCAGTGTTAAAATGATTGAATTCTGTCAAAAGTATTCAATCCTTTTACATCATTCTACACCATACTATCCACAGGGTAATGGGCTAGCAAAGTCTTCCAAAAAGAGCTTAGTTAAGTTCATTATGAAGACTCTTGAATACCATAAAAAGAGTTGGGACAACCATCTTATTCATGCCATTTGGGAAAACAGAGTTTCTCCTAAAAGATCAACAAGAAAGTCTTCTTTCCAATTAGTTTATGGAAAGGAAGTAGTTTTTCCTACTCATTTAGCTTTTCTTGTTATGAGGTTCCTCCAAGAATATTATGAAGAAAAAGATGATTTCTCAAGAAGGATTAATCAAATAATTGATTTGAATGAAAACAAGGATGAAATTTAGTACAAGCTAAGGAAATACCAGAACAAGATGAAAGAGTTGTTTGACAAAAAGGCTAGAGAAAGAAATTCCAAGAAAGGTGACCTAGTGTTCAGGTGGGATACAAGGAGAGAAGGCAAAGGAAAGCATGTAAAATTTGACAACCTCTAGTTTGGTCCATTTAGCATTGCAGAAGTCAAAGGGAACAATACATTTATTCTATAGAATTTGGAAGGAGAGTATTCCTCATTGTCGGTCAATGGGAGATACCTCAAACACTACATTCAGTATTGATTCTTCATTCATTCATCATCTGTAAATATTCGAAGAGTTTACTTATTTTTGAAAATTGCAAGTGAGTATCTATTTCAGTAAAGACTCTATAGCTCGAGGAGAAGGCACTTGGATCTGCTTGTTCTCTGCATCCCACAAAGGGAAGCAGTCCCCAGCTAGAGCCAATGTTGTAACATTATCTAGTTTTGATAAGTTAGCATATTAGTCAAATAATTTTGAAAATGGTAAGATAGGATATGGATGCAAAAGAATGAAAAATTAAAATGTTAAGAAAAATTGATGTTTTATAGGCATCCATATCAATAAAATGTTAGGAGTTAGCTGCCCTAAATAAAGAAGGCACGGGAAAATAAAATGTTAGGGAAGAAAAAGAAAAGAAAAGCTTCATTTTATTTTTTTGAAAATGCATAGGCTACTAGTCTAAATGCACCATAATCAAACATCCATTGTGTTTCCATGTGTAGAAGAAATTGAAAGAAGAGTGAAGGTTACTCTAAGGTTTATATGCTTACTTTGGATATTAATACTATCTTAAGTTTTGAAAAAACACATATCCTAAATATTAATCCCATATCGCCCCTCCGCCAATCCACTCCCTTCATATCATTTCCTTAAGTTCATACCCCCTTATATTTCATATTTCCCAACATCACATTAAATGTCGATTCTTGACCAATCCATCCTATCACATCACGTTAACTCTCCATTGTATCAATATTCATCCCTGCCTATCTCCTCGCACCTGATGGCCTGCATACAATTTCGGCCCTCCCTCACCATCTGAGCTTTACCGTTGTGGGGGGGGGGTGGTGGTGTCTGAAATGGACAGTATACCAAACCATGCCCACCCCTTCTTGGCAGTTCCACAGCATTTCGAACCCACCATGAGTAAAACCACAAACTGCTCACCCCCCCCTCTAAAAGTTAAATTCCTTATTCCTGATACCACTTACCTGACCGTTTTTCATCGGCCATTCATCTGCTACCACCTCATCTATCTGTTAACCCATCAAATCATATCCATTCCCTCCATAATCAATTTGTTAAGCATTTAATTTTCTTAAACGTTAAGTCAACGGATCTGAGCCACCAACGAAACCAAAACTCCTATATAAACCTTCTTCTTTTCTATTTACGGGTTATAGAATTCTTTTTTTTATCATTCTCATTGCTTTGATTATAGGTTTCTCACCAGATCCCGACACTATCAACTACCAGCAACACTACCTGCCTAATCATTTTCAAATTATTACTTATGTTCCTAGCCCCAGAACTTTCTGTCTATCCGTGAATTTTCTCCTTTTCCAATCAAGTTTTCACTATCAGCCTTAGCCAACATGCCTCCCAAGGGCAAAGGACCAGAGGAAATTGTTAATCCTCTGATCTATCCCCCTTTAGATCTTCATCATATCCCTATGGCTAACAGAGACTACAAGATCCACAAAACACTCTGTGAGCTCGACCTCTTCGATATGTACTGCTAGCTCGAAGATAAATACATTGATAAATCAGATGATATCCAGTTGTGGGAGTCAAACCTACCTCATTACATCTTTCCTCGTACCCACAACACTCCTGATTTCATTAGAAAATGCCATGCCTCATATCTGCCAAGCCAAAGGGCCATAGTGAATCCCAATGGCCAAATTCTTTTCACCATAAACCCTTAGGCTATTGATCAAATGATGCAAGCCCCCACAGTAAACAATTCTACCCCATTTTCCTATGAAGATCTGGTTGAAATATACCAGAAATTAGACTTTGCTAAGAGAGCCCAAACTCTTGAATTATTCTTAACACAAGATGTTGCATTACCAAAGAAAAATCCTCCTTATCCCTCATCCATATTCCCTAAGAGATCCAAACAAATAATCACTTTCATTTCCTACCTCCTTGGCTACTACTCTAACCAATTGGTAGATGAGGCCATTATAGGATTTTTGTCCATATTTTCTAATGATGCTAAGCCCTCAATTGTGTTCAATTTCAGCCATTTTCTTGCACAATCTATTCATCAATAGCTAGTCAAGTTTCCCACAGAGGAGGTATTCAAATATGCCTTTGTCTTAGTCTACATGTTCCTATACATTCAGGGGGACAATGTTGGTTCAGTAAGATGTCATTTTACAGGCAATCTTAATTCCTACATTAATTGTCTACCCAAGGTAAGTCCTTTTATCTCAAGATTGTTAGCACAATCTATGCAGTGAATTCAAATGTTAGCTAAAGGTAAATCGTTGCAATCACTAACAACTATCTTTTCAACTTAAGTCACACAACTCTTACAGAAATAACTAAGGAAAAAATAACTCTACAAGAACTCTTAACACACTCTGCAATTTCGTCTACTTATTCCAAAATTAAATGAATCTGAATGCGAATGCAAAGAATCGCGCTTGGAAATCTTCAAATAGAACTCAAGCTAACTCACTCGATCAAGAAAGAGAACTGTAAAACCTGAACAACAATGTTAATCTATCACAAATCAGAATTGAAAGGCAAATCCTAATTGAAAAGAAATCTCAATTGAACTACAATTCTCAATTGAACAACAATCTCAATTGAACAACAATTCTTAATAGAACAACAATCAAGCAAATACGATAAATGACTTCTAAACAACAATTGTTTTTTGTCAGCAGGCTATGGAAATTAATTGATACTATCTCTAAGATCTATGGTATCATAACTCAGAAGGAACAATAATCTACTCTGAAACTAATATAACCAATCACATCAAAGCATTATTCAGACACATCACACGACTAAGTATGAATCGAAATGAAAAACAATATGAATTGAAATCGCCAGTCCTCACAATAAGCGAAATAATATTAACTGAATATTAACAATCAACAAATATTCAAATGGAAATATTATAACACAAGAAATAAGTAGAACTTCTCTTGACCAAGCCTAGAGTCATTAGAAGTCTCCGGTACGGAATACTCAAAATATAAGTGAATATCAAACACAGTCTTTCATTAATATGAGTAATCAGATTACAGCGTCACTGAGATAATAGTAAGATATGTCTCAAAAAGAATGATTATACATTACATAAGTTTGAACTGAACTTCGTTTGCCTTTCGACCTTATATAATAGTAAGAGAGAAAACTAGATAAAAGAGAATCCTCGGGATCAGGGGATCCTGAGGGTTTCGCAATACATAATCTGATTATGTCCTGAAATAGTATTGGTTTACCTCGTCTCTCGCTGCCTTGCCTGCATCGAACACTGCATTTCCCTTTTACAGCCTGGTGCTACTCTGTCAAATGAATGGCAATTGACCAATCTACGTCTTTTGCACACAAGGATAGTAAAAAGTAAGTTTCTAGTTCCAGATTTATCTAAATTGTTACAAAGTGCTTTCATCCAAATTTAGGTGTAATTTCCTTTATTTCGGTTCATAAACCGAGATAATCATGTAAGGTTAAATACAAAATAAATTGTTACAAAGTGCTTTCATCGAACTTTAGGTGTAATTTCCTTTATTTCGGTTCATAAACCGAGATAATCGTGTAAGGTTAAATACAAAATAAAGCAATTACCGAGGAGAAAATATACCTTTTTCTTGACCCAACATACTCCCCAACTTGCCTTGTTGCATGTCCTCATGCAATTAAATAGATGATGTCTAGATGAGTTAGGGAGTAGGCAGAATATACATCCTCCTTATAATGTCTGAAGCCATTTTTCTTCTTTAATATAATAAAATCCTAGGTAACATCCTGATCCTTCAAGGTGTAATCACAACGATACTTATCTAGAGGATACCATATGATTGGAGTCCTATACCGACATCCTATCCATTCAGGTCCCATAGTCAAAATCATATTACTGTATTTATAGAAATGAGAGGAGGCAGATTTAAAGTTCTGGTATCCAAATGGTTCTTGATTTCTAACAGTAATGCTGCAGGCTTCCCAGCTTTTTTTAGTTGCAGAAAAGGCGTCCTCCTTAATCTCTTGGAAATACTCCTTTCCAGCTTGTATAACATTTGTATGGAATGGCCCCAGTTGGCTTATAACACCGGATCGTTTCATGAGTTGCTTGTGTTTACTCAAGAGCTGCAGGGGTTTGGTTATTTCCCCTCTCACCCATAGGTCAATTCCTTCCTCACGCCTCCTAAAAGTATTGTGGGCCTTAGCCCACTTGAGTTGATTAGTAGCGAAAGAGATAAATTCCTAGAGTTGCACATCCCTTATAAAGGGGCCGGGGTTGCTATCCATGTAGTCTTCCATAAATAAATTGTGCATATACAACTTACAAAGGAGGCATTATACCTGTTTGTTTTGTTCTCTAAAGCATTTGACAAAATCCGGGGTGGTTTTGATTTCCACAGGCTTACCAGCCTTAGCAGCTTTGATTTTTAGCAGTAGGAACCTTTCTAGGAGGTATAGGGCATAATTTGTAGCAGGGGATCTACATGAAAAGGTGTCTAAATAGAGAGAGTAGACAATTTCCAACTGATCTTTAGCCTTCTGTAATTTCTCCCGTGCTTTCTCAACCTTTTTATGTTCATCCCTGAACTGAGCAAAGGTTCATCCTCAGTAATTGTTAGTGCCACAAACTTTTTCTTTAATTCTTGATGTATCTTCAAGGGAACTACCTCCTCCTTGTACTGGGCTAATTCCTGTTGCACCTTTAATAATTCATTTTACAGTCTACTAATAAATGCTTCCTTGATTAAGGGATTATATGCAAGTGTTTCTTCAGTTTGGGTTTCTGCTTCCTGGGTTTCCATGGGATCAATCTGAACAACAGCTTCAGTTGCCTCTCGAATCATGCAATGACCAATTGGAATGTCCTCCTCGGCATCTATTTGAAAAGCATTATCCATGGTAGGATGATCCATTTCGGTCTCCCATGAGAAAACACAAGGTTCCTCGGTTTGCATTTCAGCATCTTCTACGAGGCACAATTCTGTTTGAGTTTCCTTTAAACAAGCCAAAAGATCCTCGGTTTGGGTCTCAGTGTTCCTTCTAGAACAATGTTATGTCTATGTTCCTGTGGTCTCTTTTTCTACTTTCAAATTCTTGGCTTTAATGGCCTCCTTTAACCACTGCCTTAGTTGCCAAATTATTCACTTCTATTTCCTATACTTCTTAAGTGCATTTTTGAGCCTATCCCTATAGGATTTATTTATCCTGGAACTTCCAACCAGTGATGGGTTAACGACATTATCCTATGGTTCTTGTACAAGTGGTAATGTGTCGGCATTAGGGAGGGTTCCATCTGGAACTGTATCTCCTGAGGGAGCTTCATCTTCTAACTCTACCTTATCATGGATTTCTCTTTCAGGAGACCCCAATACAACAGTGTCTCCTGAACAATTGTCATTCTCCAGATTTTCTTTTGGGTAGGCTTCGTCCTCAGGGGACTTAGAAAAAATAGTGGTCCCTGGTTTATTTTTATCTACCAAGGTTTCATTTATAAGGTTTTCTTCAGCTGGGGGGTCCACTGGACCGGTGTCTACTGCCCAATTTCCTCCTTTAGTGACATCTTCTTCATGTATCTCCACTTCAAGGGGTTTTTCCACAGAAGGAATTGGTTCCCTTTGTTCTTCCATGGAATCAGTGCATGGCAGGTTTTGCTCATGACTAGGGCTATCAGCAGGGGTAGACTGGTTGGGGGTGCAATTATGTTCCTCAACATTCCTGGATTGTTCTTTACCTTCTCCAAATATCCCCATGTTTTCCAATACCTTGGCCACTTCCTCCTCATAGTCTTGCAAAGGGGAATTTTGCGGACTTGCAGGTGGTGTGCGGGATGGTCCAACCTCATCTGCTTGAATTGGGATGCTTCGCTGGGCTCTCACTCGCACAGAGCGCCTATGTTTTGCTGGGTTCAGGGGCACGGAGGAATTATTTCTTTTTAGTGTTGTTCTCGAACCTGGGGTTCTTGGCCCTTTTTTCTCTGTTGCTGTGTTTTCTGGGAGTGGAGCCAAGGTAGGATTTATAACATTATCCCAAGTTAACTATTTCTGGGCTAGTTCATTCATGATAATTAATTAATCATTCGATGATGGTTGATTTCTTTGTGTGGGTCCTTGGCCGTCCTTACTCAATAGGCGACATCATGTAATAGGGAATTCAAATAAAACAACAAATTAACTGAAATTTTCTCTTTTAAAATGGCTAGAAGTTTCAGTTGGTGGGGCTTTACCACATTGTGTCGACCATCACAAGTAATGTATCTTTGCACGATGACAGTCAATTCTTGCCACGGCTGCCTTAACGTCGAAGGATGGATCCCTTTTCCTCCGCGCACCAGTTTCTCTCCCTGGAATACTTCAATCGTATTGTGCAGAAGGACATGTTTTTCTATCCATTTGGTTCCTTCAGCCGGAAGTCCAGT
The DNA here is from genome assembly GCA_031772625.1 of Pinus tabuliformis. Lineage (NCBI taxonomy): Eukaryota > Viridiplantae > Streptophyta > Pinopsida > Pinales > Pinaceae > Pinus > Pinus tabuliformis. The sequence continues at coordinate 1,050,221,812 of CM062817.1, read as the reverse complement.
GACTTCGGCTATGACTGCTTTAGAAATTGTTATACTTCTGCCTCTGACTGTGGTGCTACCATTCTACAAATTCTGCAGAAATTCCAATGTCAGCTCCTCATGAAAATCCTACAACCTATTCAGATATTGCAGCCATCCTGCACGCTCGAGAATTGCACGAGCTTGATCTGATACCATAAGTACTAGTGGTTCATTCCTGATAGCTCTTCCTCCCATGGCTACTGTACCTATAACTGGTTTGCTTGTATGCAATTGTTTTACACTTCCACAATTCAGAACAGCAGTAGAAAACGTTACAGCAATTAACAGAGAAATGACAATATTTTGGGATTTAATATCATATTTAGTTAAGGCATTGGTCCCATCAACCATACTTAATATAGGATCATGAGTCTGCATGCCAGCCATAATGGTTTCTGTCCTTACCCCAATCAGAAATACTTGCTAATTATTACTCATTCATAATCATCATTCAGTCCTTCCCCGGAAGTTAATTCAAATGATTATCACACAATTATTCTTAACTGTCACACATGTCGTGCATAGCATGTCATCCCCCTTCTGACTAGAAAAGGGCATCCACATCCTTTCAACATGTGAAAAGCAAGCGAAAGCATTAACAAGACATAAATGCCGGCAACCAATTCTAAAAACAACGTGTTAATCAATAAAGAAATTAAAGCAAGACACGTAATTGGATGTGAAATGGACAAAAAGAACTTAAAATAGAGATTTTAAAACATTATGTCAAATGATTTTCATCAGAATTGGTATTAATGACAAAGGTAAATCAACGATATATATTAATGATGGTCGTAAAATGATTGGACAATTTGGAATATAATGAATATATGATATAAGTTTACCATGTGGATCAGCATGTAAGAGTGTTGTTCAAATGGAAAATTACTTTGAGAAACAAATCCATAGGTGATAAGAGTTTAGATAACATTTGGTAGTGTAAGATGATACCTCAATACCATAAACAAAGCCGCCGCTGCTATCAGGCGTTCATAGCCTCGACATGGTTGCTTTTTGACCCCACAAATGAGCCAGAGTCCTCTTGTGAGAATGTAGATGGTTGTTCTTTTTCTTGTCATAAAGAGACCACTATGCTGGCATGGTGACCAGATGAACATAGTGCCATTCACCATGATATAACAAAGTAATTAGGCTGGCTCGTTATGAGACCCCCTGTCCTTCTAATAGTTTTAAGCATTAAGAATGTCATTACCATGGTTTGGTAGCCAAATTGGAATGTCTCTTGTTAGATACTGATAATCATGGTAGGCTGGCTCATGATGAGACTCCCTATCCTTTTTAAGACAATGTTTGGTTCTATTTCACATCTCATTATGTCCATTTTTCTAGTGTATTTTTTATTTATTAGAGAGAGGGAGGCCCATTTACTCATTAAGAGTCAGAGATGGTGTAAGAAGTAAGAAGATGCCAATGCAAGTTTATACTCTTATCCCCATATCATCATGTTAATGAGATTTATCCAATTGACAGTGTAAAAACATAAGCCAGAATGGTTTGAAAATAATGAATCATTTTATGATGTGTCCAGAGAAGATATGTTTAGTCAGTCATTATAAATATATACCATATCAGCTTTGGAACAAAGATAACCATCAAACAGCTTCATGAATCATAATGATAGTGTTATTACTGTCATTTTTCTTACATCAAGCACAAATCCATTCAAATGGTGTTTATTCACAATACAAAGGAGAAAGAAAGAAACATTGGCATCATGATCGTTGTGAAAAATTCACAATTTATTCGATTAAAAAGTCAAAAATGGTTGTTCAATTAATTGAACAACAATTGTTTAATCGTTTGAACAACAAAAATCGTAAACAAAAGTGTTGTTCATTCGATTGAATGGCAATCGTTCAATCGTTTGAACTGAAAAATCAAAAACAAAAATGTGATGTTCAATCGATTGAATGGCAATCTTTCACTTGTTTGAATGGAAAAATAAAAGAAACAAAAATGTGTTGTTCAATCGATTGAACGACATTCATTCAATCTTTTGAATGGAAAAATCAAAAAACAAAAATGTGTTGTTCAATTGATTGAATGACAATCGTTCAATTGTTTGAATGGAAAAATAAAAAAACAAAAATGTGTTGTTCAATCGATTGAACGTTAATCGTTCAATCGATTGAACGTCAATCATTCAGTCGATTGAACATCGATTGTTCAATCATTTGAACGAAAAAATTAAAAATTAAAAATGTGTTGTTCAATCGATTAAACGTCAATCATTCAATCATTTGAATGGAAAAATCAAAGAAACAAAAATGTGTTTTTCAATCGATTGAATGACAATCATTCAATCATTTGAATGACAAAATAAAAAAAAAATGTGTTGTTCAATCGATTGAACGGCCATCGTTCATTTGTTTGAATGACAAAATCAAAGAAACAAAAATGTTTTGTTCAATCGATTGAATGACAATTGTTTAATCGTTTGAACGACAAAAATCAAAGAAACAAAAATGTGATGTTCAATCGATTGAACAGAAATTGTTCAATCGTTTGAACAACAAAATCAAAGAAAAAAAAATGTGTTGTTCAATCGATTGAACGATAATCGTTCAATCGTTTGAACGACAAAATCAAAGAAACAAAAATGTGTTGTTCAATTGATTGAAAGATGATCGTTCAATTGTTTGAATGGCAAAATGAAAAAAAGAAAAACGTGTTATTCAATCGATTAAACGTCAATCATTCAATCATTTAAATGGAAAAATCAAAGAAATAAAAATGTGATCTTCAATCGATTAAACGACCATCATTCAATTGTTTGAACGAAAAAATCAAAAAACAAAAATGTGATGTTCAATCGATTGAACGACAATCGTTCAATCATTTGAACAACACTTATCAAGAAATAAAAATTCTCATATTTACATGGTAATGTCTACTCTTAATTGCAACCAATCAAAAAGAGTATATACATTATTTACAATTTCTAACGAGATCTCAATTTTTTGAAAGAAAAGTTGTTGGGTCATCACTTCCCACAGCTAAAATTTGCATGGAGGGGTCCTCGCGTACCTGCTCGCAGAAAGACTCCTTGGTGAGTGGTTTGTGATAGAGGCGTACTCGGTGTCCGTTCACCTTAAAAGAATGGCCAGATCCGTCAATGGTAACCAAGGTAAGAGTACCATTTTTATGCACTTCTTGAATCTCATAAGGATCGAGCCATCTTGTTTGTAACTTGCTTGAGAAATCTTGGAATCAGGAACTGTAAAGCAGTGCCAATCCCCTTTTTGAAACGTTTTCTTCTTGATAAGGCTATCATGCCATTTTTCCCTTTGTTGTTGAATAATTGCAGTCCATTGCAAAGCAAGCAGTCGAGCCTCGTCTAGTTCGTTAATCTACTGGAGTCGCTTGGTCTGGGCTTCTGTTAGATCCAGCCCTACTTCCTGGGCCATCCTTAGAGTCTTTATTTCAAATTCGATCAGAAAAATAGGTTCTTTGCCAAACACGAGCTGGTATGGAGAGTATCTAGTAGTATTCCTCCAAGTCATGCGATAGGCCCACAAGGCCTTTAACAATCTAGTAGCCCAGTCTCGTCGGTGTGTTGAGACTGTCTTGGTCAAAATTGCTTCAATGACCTTATTGGTGCTTTCGACCTGCTCGTTCGCATGCGGGTGATATGGGGAAGTGATCCTATGCGTAATATGATGATTCATGAGAGTGGCTGTAATCTTATGTCATGTGACTTTCCCTCCCCCATCTATGATCACTTAGCGCGGTAACCCATATCGCACAAACAGTCCAAAAAGGAAGTTAATCACAACTTCCTTTGTGGCTCTTGGCAAGTCTACTTTTTCCACCCATTTTGTCACATAATCTGTGGCAACCAATATGTAGGCCTTCTAATTGGATGGTGGATGGAATGGGAAAATGAAGTCTAAAGCCCACCTTTCAAAGGGTTCTATGACTAGCTCAGGTTGCAGAGGCATTTCATCAGATTGGCCAAGCCTGCCCATCCTTTGATAGCTATTGCAAGCCTGGGCATATTTCTTAGCATCCTTAAAAATAGTGGGCCAATAATAGCCCATCTGTAATACCTTATGCCTTGTCCTTCGATCTATAAAATGTCTCCCGCATGGCTCATCATGGAAAGCTTTCAATATGTCATGAATATTATCCTCGCGAATGCATCTGCGTATACACATGTCGGCACCTGTATGAAAAAGATATCTGCCCATCCAAGAGAATTGGGCGCTACGTTGAATGACCAGCTTCCTTTCTCTTGTTGTCAAATTCCTATGTAGCTTCCCGACTGCCAGATAATTTGCCACATCTGCATACCATGGCATCTTGACTGCCACAACAAATAGATGTTCCTCCGAAAATTAGTCGTCTACCTCTAGTCGATCATTCACCTTTGAAATTCATGATAGAAAGTCAGCAACTGTGTTTTCCTTCCCTGGACGATCCTTGATAGTAATATCGAACTCCTGCAAAAGCAATAGACATCGTGTTACTTGACCATTTATGATAGGTTTATTAACTAGATACTGAATGGAAGAGTGATTAGTGTGCAAAAAGACTGGGTAGCTAGTTATATAGTGTCTAAATTTGTTTATTACATAGATAACAGCTAAAACTTATTTTTCTGTCACTGTATAATTAAGTTCTGCAGAAGTGAGATTTTTTCTATAACATAAGGTTTCTTGTCCTCCTCCTGGTCAAGGACAATGCCTATAGCTACATCTAATGCATTTGTGGATATGTGAAAAGGAAACTCCTAGTTTGGTCCACGCAATACTGGTGCTGTTGAGACTAGTTTCTTTTAAACTGTAAAAGCTATGTCACATTTGTCAGACCAATTGAAATCAACATTTCTAGTCAAAACATATAAAGGCGCAACAATTTGTGAAAAGTTTTTAATAAAACTACGATAATAACCTGCATATCCTAGGAAGCTACGTACCTCTATCTGAGTGCAGGGGGTAGGCAGCAAAAGAATTACCTGAATTTTTGTTGCATCTACCTATATTCTTGCTGCAGAGATGTAGTGTCCCAAGATTACGCCCTCGTTCATCATCATGTGGCAATTGACATTGCTTAAACATAACCTAGTAGTAATGCATCGTTCTAATACTTTTTCTAATGTTTGCAATTCTTGGTCGAAGTCATCCCCATATGGAGTAAAATCATCCATATACAACTCAAGTCCTTCATTTATTAAATCAACAAAGATGATGAGTATAGCTCTCTGGAATGTAGCTGGGGCATTACAAAAGCCAAATGGTAATACTCTGTATGTGAATGTACCCCATGGACAAGTGAAGGTTGTTTTGTCCTGGTCTTCAGGGGCGATCTGAATCTGATTGTAGCCACTGAAACCATCTAAAAAGGAAAAGAACTACTTTCCTGCCAAAGTATCAAGGACCTGATCAATGAATGGGAGGGGGAAATGATATTTCTATGTCACCTTGTTCAGCTCCCTATAGTCTATATAGATACGCCACTTCCCATTTTTCTTAGGGACGACCACCAATGGAGAGACCCATTTACTGTCTAAGATAGGATAAATAAAGTTTACATCCAACAACTTCTGTAACTCTTCTTTCACAACGTCCTTGAGATGCGGATTCAATCTCAATTGAGGCTTCTGGATGGGTTGAGCATACTTCTTAGTATAGATGTGGTGTGTACATAGTTGTGGGTCTATTCCTTTCATATCAGGATAATCCCATGGAAAATCCCCTTTATATTTCTGTAGGACTTGTATGAGCTTTTGTTGTTGATTGCTATCCAGACCATCATTAATATTTAGAATTTTTCCAAGTTCGATCTCTACCAGTTTGTTGTTATGAACAACAGTCATCTGAATATGATGATCATCGGTATCCTTTAGAGGATCCTCCATGGCTTAATTATCCAAGATTTATTTTAGTATTTGACACTTTACATTGCTCACATTAGCAAGTTGATTCATAAAGTTATTAATAACGTCATCTTCAGTTTGATCTTTAAATTCTAGTGCCTCTGCTAATGTGAGTGGTGAATAGATGCTTTCCTCCAGGTATGCTGGTGGTTGTTTACATATTTTTACAATGGGTAGAATTGGCTTGGCAGGAGGATATAACACAAGATTTTTTACAACATCCCCCTTCACAATAGTCATGTTGCCTTCTCGGTAGCCAATATAAGCATCAGCTGTCGCAAGCCAAGGTCAGCCCAGAGTCAGAGGGTGCCCTTCTAATATACTCTTTGGGTTTATGACAAGAAAATCTACTAGACATTCCCGTGAATCGATAGAAACTACGATATCCTGTAAGGTTCCTTCTAGCCTTACCACCGAACAATCAACAAGTTCTAATAGAGTGGTGGTTGGTTCTAGGGCTGTAATACCAAGTACATGACAGGTTTCTACTGGTAAAATATTAATGGCTACACCTAAGTCAACTAAAAAATTGGGAAAAGAGAGGCCATATATCTGAACTGTCACAATGGAGTTTCCAGGATCTTCATACTTTATTGGAGTTTCCCCTCCCAAGAGTAAATCAGACAAGGTCCCTACAACGTGAATGGTGGGTAAGATTTTTGCTTTCCTCGCGGGCTTCTTTACACATAGATCTTTAATTTTTTTAGCATAGATGGGTATGCCTTGAATGGACTGGAGGAGAGGGATTTTAATACAAAGATTTTTCAGTTCACCTACAATATCGAAATTTGGATAAACAATAGATTTGCATATCATTAACCTTTTGGGGAACGGGGAAGAAGTGACTGTAAGTTTTTTAGGATCTTCATGTTGATCTGTCTCTTCTCCTTGTTTTAGTTCGATATTAATTACAGGTGGTGGTATATGTACAGGTGGGGTTTCAATTTTGAATTGAAGGTTGATGCTTGTTTTCCTCAGGGGTGATGATATGGAATGACCTCAGTCTGAGTTCATTACATTATTTCTGCTCAACCTCATAATCTAAGCTTTCAATAATCTGCACCAACTAGACCAGTCTGTTATTAGGATTTGGATTTGGTTGAGCTGGCAATTGAGGCCGCAAAAGAGGTTGGGGATTTTGCTGTAATGTATAAGGTGCTGATAGTGCAAGTTGAGGCTGAGGACCTGCCCCCATAGGTGTGTTAGATATCCCTAGAGGTCACTACCAATTTGTAGACCAATTTAGATTTTGAGAGGTAGAGGCAGGCCACTGGGATTGATAGGGATTGCCCTGCCAAATAGGAGTAAAAGGAGAATTTGGCCAGCCATTACTCGGAAAAGATTGCATTGGCCAAGATGTCATAGGGAATGGTTGGGTTTGCCAACTTGGGTAGGGTGATTGGCCTTGCCATGCTATCCCAAGGTTCTGTTGCTGATTAAACTGCGAAGAAGGAAAGAACTGGGATGCATCTTATGTCATACCTATTGGTTTACCCTGTGACTGTTGATGCTGGTTCATACGATATACCAACTCTATTTCTTCTTCGACTTCCTTGAATATTGCTTTCAGCCCTGGCAATGATGGACATTGTTCAATGGTGTGCTCTTTAGTACAGATAACGTGTGTCTGCACCATGTCTAATGGGAATTCCCATTGGCTGTGCTTCTTTCGACAACATGGACAGAATATGGCCAAGTTTTGTTCTGCTAAGGCTTGTTTTTGTTTAGCCTGTAAGATGTCCAGCTGCGTTGTGAGAGTGCCTAGGATGTCCATCTTAAAATCTTCCAGGAGGTTACCGATTTCCATCCGTGTTACACCTCCACTATGTGGTTTGCTTCCCCTACTCATGGGATCTCAGCTTCCTGCTCCTGTACGTGTGCTTCCTCACGAACACCTGATACACAAGCAAATGATTTCATCATAATATTCTTGAGAAATATCTCCTTTTCCCATTAAGTTTAGAGTTTCTACCCATTCCTCTTTCATTCCTTTAATTAAGATAGCTCTTAGGACTTCTTTTGGTAAGGCAGTGTGTGGAGACCTCTGCAAATTATAATTAAATCATTCTACATATTCTTCTAGTGTTTCATTATCTTTTGCAGTCATCTTAAAAATTTCATCTTTCAGTTCCCTAGTCTTACAAAAGTCCTGGTATCTTTTGAGGAAGGAGGTTTTCATCTCGTCCCAAGAATTAATAGTTTTCCCACCTAGACCCATAAACCATCTTAAGGCCGCTCCTTTCAGAGTGGAAGGGAACAGTTTTAGCTTTTGGGGGTCAATGGTGTATTCATACCCTCTACAAAGGACATCAAACTCAAACAAGAAAGCATTGGGATCCTCTATTGATCCAAATGGATCCTGGAATACTCTCTAAGTCTTCAAAATCATTCAAAAGATCAAAATTATCACATGGGAAAACCTTCATAAAACAGTGAAAAATACTATCGATAGCCAAAAAAATAAGAAAACAGTGAAATAAGGCTTATCGGAGGCTTACAGCAACTTTGCACAGTAGTTGTCAGATCTAGCTGATCAACAGTCCAGATCTGATCGGAAAATCGCAATCGGCGGTGGCAAACAGAGGGTATCGGCGCATGTCATATATGTATTGCGATAGCGATCTGCGGAGTCAACAGGGACCGTCTATCAAGCACGTAGATCGATGGCCCACGTTGCACCGCCATATCGCATCAGCAAATTTCAACAGAAGCACTTACCATGACCTGGGGCCCATGCGACATGTGATTGCAACAAGTTGCATCGGAGCCATAAAGAGGGGCAAACATATATGTATATATATATATACGCGACAGCCAGACCCGATAGAATTACAAGCGATATTCTATAAAGTTTCAGATCCATCAATTGCCATTTTCAATGTATTTTTACATGTTTCGTTTATTAAACGAAATGCGAAGGAAAGCACCGATGCGATGTCACAGACCCGAAAGGGTTTATTAACGTTGTTGAACACTATTTCAAGTCTGATAAAGCAGGTTTTTCAATGTTTTTACGCATTTTTAATATAAAAGGGAAAAAATAAAATAGGCAGGATTTCGGGAGGAACAAAGTGGTAAGTGGTTTGGGCTGGGCTTCACCCGAGCCCATACATTGGATGCCACGTGTCCAGGTTGAAGAGAGAGAAAACCACCCTCATCGGGTGGTTAACCCTCATATGAAATAGCTGCCTGAAATGAACCATAGTCATTGGATCTGCATCTCCCAGATCAACGGTGGATATGTGACGTCGATGTACAGGTGGATTCGATAGGAGTATAGACTAGATTTGAGGACTTTTGAAGTCCGATACACAGTGTTTTTGGCGGATTTTCTCAGTTTTGAATGCATTTCTCTGTGTTAACAGAAAGCAGCCATTTCAGGGATTTCAAGTGTCTGATGCACTCATCCCTTGCAAATTAGGTGGCCACCTCCCCTGAATAAGTTATGCAATGATTGTTTAACATTAGAAGAGGGATTCAAGCAGATAGAGGCCAAGAGACAGAAAGATGAGAAGTGGAAATGAATAGGCAGAGCAGATTAGCTTTAAAGCCACAGACAGAGAGCAAACAGAGGTAAGTAGTATTGCAGGTAGTGCCAAGAGACAGAGCAAAGATAGAGACAGAGACTGATAGAGTGAGTCTATGTACTCAAAGAAGCTTGAGAGGTTCAAGTAAAACTCTTGCTATTGTATCTGTTGTGTGTTGAGACTCAAGTTGAGCTCACACTGTTGTAAAACTCTGTTATGAAGACATAATAGAGAGGCCACCACCGAAGGCTGGACCAGGAGATGTAGCCCAGGAGTTTTGGGTGAACTCCATATTAAACTTGCTATGTTTATGTGTGTTGTCTATTATGTTTCTTTTACTACTTCATTGCCTGTGTATTTTGCAATCTTATCGATCCATTGCACAAAATAACATAGGCATATCCATGCACATGAGTTTGTAATACCTTAATAAATGTCTTAGATCTCATTATCAGATCAAGTGGTATCAGAGCTTTAGGTTGCGAAGGTTAGAAAAGCTTGTGCTAGATTGTTGAATGCTAACTAGGTCAAAGCGCAAATTAGGAAAAGGAGAACTGGTTGAGGCTAACCCAGAAATAGGAAGAGTCTATCCTAGGAGGAAAATGGCAGAAGAAAATCCCTTGGAATCAGACTCTCAGTTCATGGACAGTTTCATGACCATGAGAATCATGGTAGAAGAGACGTATCAAGAATTTAAGAAAGGTCGAGGTGAAGATACTTCAACCTCCAAACAAGACAAAGGAATAGAAGAACCTCTTCCAGATGGCCATTCTAAAGGCAAAGGGAAAGGAAAAGAGCCTCCTCTATCCACACCTCTTGATAGCCCTGAAAATAAAAAGAAGAAAACATCTCTGATTAAATTAGATCTAAAATTTGATTTGCCAATTTATGATGGAGAATTAAATGCAGAAAAGCTAGATAACTGGATTAGACAGATTAATGTGTATTGCAGGGTGCAGAACATTGATTTAGACAGGAGTAAAATTCAGCTGGCCAACCTACGCCTTGGAGGAACTGCCTTAGTATGGTGGGAAGGCAGGACCCAAGCTGATTTGAAGAAGCATGGTAAAATTCTTTCTACCTGGAGTAAATTTGTTTCTGCCATTAAAAAACAATTCTATCCACTAGCTTATATGCAGCAAGATATGATGAGTTGGCATACTCTTTGCTAATTAAAGGGCAAAGTGTGCAAAGCTACACCCAAGAATTTAGAAAAAGAGCTTTAATTCTAGGCATTTCTTTAGACTCACCTAAAACTTTGTTAAAGTATAAAGGTGCTCTGCATAGTTACTTGAGGCACACCATTCTCATGTTTAACCCTACTAGCATAGATGAGGTATCTGTTCAAGTTACACATCTAGAGGCTAGAGGCAAGAATGTGAACCCAAAGATTGGGGGATCATCAAAACCCACTGCAAGCAAAAACAAGGAAAAGAGGAAGCATAAATGGAAAGAGAGGAAGACAAACGTTGTACAAAAAGACAAGCCTTTATGCACTCACTACAAGAAGGATGGACATGATGATGAACATTGTTGGTCTTTGCATTTGGAGTTGAAACCCAAGAAGTTCAATGTCAAGAAGAAGAAGATTGCTACTACTATACAGAAAGATTTGGGGTCAGACTCAGGTGATGAAACAACAATCGCAGCTACAAGTATAAAAGGTAAAAATTCTTAAGCATATACTAGTAATTCTGCACAAACTATTGATAGTGAAGAAAATGAGAGGAAAAGGCATGAGCTTTTTCATATTAGAGTTATTTCCAATCATCAAAAGATTGATACTTTATTGATAGTGGCTCACAATTAAACTTGATTTCTGAAGCAACTGTAAAGAAGTTGGGATTACTAACCACAACTCACAAGAAACCATATCCATTAGGTTGGGTATGTGATAAAGCAAAGCTACAAGTGACTAGACAATGTAAACTTAGGTTTTCTTTTGGGTCAGCTTTTGTAGATGAGGTTGAGTTAGATAGCGTTCCCTTGGATATATGTGGTATTGTTTTAGGAAGTCCTTACTTGTATGATAGAAAAGCCATTTTCTATAGATCTGAAAATAAGTATCAACTCGTTAAAGATGGAATAGAATATATTGTAAGATCTCTTAAACTTAAAAATAATTATACTCTCATAAACTCAGGGCAGATGAAAAGAATTGTAAATTCATGCAAGCAATTTTTACTGATGGTTGTAAAGGAAAAGAAACCTAATAAAACCAATGTATTTGAGGGCTATGATTCTAAACAGAAAGCTGATTTAGAAAAGGTTGTTTCAGAATATGATATCTTATTCCAAGAACCTAAAGGTCTGCCACCCAAAAGGGAAATTCTACACGATATTAACTTGCAGCAAGATGCTCCTTTGCCTAACATTGGAATGTACAGGTTATCTATTTTAGAGAATGCAGAGATCAAGAAGTAGGTACAGGAGCTGCTCGACAAAGGATTCATAAAACCAAGCACATCACCATGCGGATCTCTAATCGTGTTGGTGAGAAAGAAAGATGGTTCGTGGAGGATGTGCATTGATTACAGAGCACTGAATAAAATAACGATCAAGAATCGTTATCCTCTTCCTCGCATAGATGATCTATTAGATCATTTGAAAGAAGTTGTTTACTTTTCCAAGTTGGACTTGTGTAGTGGCTACCATCATGTCAGAGTTGCAAAGGAAGATGTATGGAAGACTGCTTTCAAAATGAAGCAAGGGCTATATGAATGGCTAGTTATGCCTTTTGGCTTAACTAATGCTCCTGTCACTTTCATGAGAGTTATGAATGATGTACTCCGACCTTTTATTGATGATTTTGTAATTGTATATTTTGATGACATTCTTGTTTTCAATAAGACATGGGAAGAACATTTGAAGCATGTAAATCATACTCTAGATGTTTTGAAAAAAGAAAATCTCTATGTTAAGCTATCAAAATGTGAATTTGGCAAAACATCTTTGAATTATTTGGGTCATATAATAGGGGGTGGTGAATTGAAGATAGATCTCTCTAAGGTCGAAGTCATTGTGAACTAACCTAAATCCAAATCTTCTACAGAAGTTAGGAGCTTCCTAGGGGCAGCACAATATTGGAGAAAGTTTATTGCTAACTTTTCCTTGATTGCAACTCACTTACATGCTTTGACAGGATTGAACAAGGTGTTTCAGTGGGGAGGAAAATAGCAGAAAGCCTTCGACACCTTGAAAGAAAATATTAGTACAACACCAGTACTAGCATTGCCAGATCTTCAAAGACCATTTGAGATTGAAACAGATGCCAGTGACTATGCCATGGGAGCAGTGTTGATGCAACATGGTAAACCCATATGTTATCACTCTGAGACATTTAATTCTACAGTAGTTAATTATCCCACATATGATAAATAATTGTATGCATTAGTGCAGAGTGTGAAAAAGTGAAAACATTACCTATTGGGCAAAGAAACAGTTATACATACTGATCATCAACCACTTCAATATTTACACTCACAAACTAAGTTGCAACAATCAAGACACTATAGGTGGATGGGTTTTCTACAACAGTTTCATCTAGTCATCAGATATAAGAAAGGCATACACAATAAAGTTGCAGATATGTTATCCAGACCAATCATAAATGCATCTACTATACTTAAGCATAACTCAGTAATGCATGAAAGTTACATTGAACAATATGCTCAAGATATAGATTTTAAATATGTATATGCAACTTTATGTCATGGAAAAAAGGTAGAAGAATTGGATTATTATGTTAAGGACCAACTCTTGTATCATTTGGGAAAGCTATGCATTCCTCAAACTGAAAGAGTTAATATAATCCGAGAAGCACACACTTCTCTAATATCAGGTCATTTTGGTGTAAGTAAAACAGTTGCACAGCTGCAAAGATTCTGCTATTGGCCAAGAATGCATGAAACAATTTCTAGATATATTAAAGGGTGTACCATGTGTGCTAAAAGCAAGCCCAACAATAGAAAACTAGGCTTGTACACTCCACTTCCAGTTTCTTCTCATCCTTGGTAAAGTGTTTCCATGGACTTTGTTTGGGGACTGCCAAAATCTAGAAAAGGTCATGACTATTTATATGTTATTGTGGACAGGTTCAGCGAAATGTGTATTTTAATACCTTGCAACAAGCAGATTACAATTGAACAAACAACAAAGTTCTTCTTTCAGCATGTCTGGGTGCATTTTGGGTTACCCACTTCCATAGTATCTAATCGAGATTCCTGATTTGTTGGGAAATTTTTGTCAAGTCTATGGGAGTTGATGGACACCAGACTGAAGAAGAGCACAACCTTTCATCCACAAACAGATGGCCAAACAGAGGTAGTCAATAGGACAATGATTCAGTTGCTCAGGGGCTATTGCACCAAGCATCCCAAGCTTTGGGATGAACATTTATGTTATGTGCAACATGCTTACAATCGTGATAAACATTCTTCTACACAAAGATATCCCTTTGAGACTTGTTTTGGTTTCATACCGAGGTCTCCCTTGGATTTTGTCTTTAGTAAAGACATAACAGTTGATGGACATAGTGATGTGGACAAAGCAACTAAGTTCATTGAACGGATCCAAGAAATTCACCAGGCAGTGTAGGAACAACTGGAACAGAGCCAGGCCAAGTACAAGGCAAGGCATGATAAGCATCGGATAGAGCATAGCTTCCAAGTTGGTGATCAAGTTTGGCTGTATATCAGCAAAGACAGAATGCAAGGTGAAGGAAAGAAGCTTAAACCAATAAGGTATGGGCCTTTCAAGATACTTGAGAAAATTGGTGAGAATGCTTTTTGCCTTGGTTTGCCAGCTTACATGCACATCTATTCAGTAGTTAATGCAGAGAACTTGAGACTATTTGAACCTTCATTAATTGAAGATCCCGAAGAGCAAAGTCAGTTGCCTTCTATTGATGATATGTTGCCTGAATATCTCAATGAGTTGCAGGAAGATATAGTTCTGGACAGGAAGGTGAGAACTACGAGCAGAGGGGATGTTGAGTACCTCAAAATCAAACTCAAAGGTTCAAAACCAAGCAGTGCAAAATGGATATAGATTGGGCAAGTGAGGAAGTTGTATCCTCACTTGATTGATGCTTAAAAACCAACTTTTGGTGGTCCAAAAGCCTTTTTCAGTGGGAAGGCATGATCCAAATGGATCCTAGAATACTCTCTAAGTCTTCAAAATCATTCAAAAGACCAAAATTATCACATGGGAAAGCCTTCATAAAACAGTGAAAAACACTATCGGCAACCAAAAACATAAGAAAACAATGAAATAAGGCTTATCGAAGGCTTACAACAACTTTGCACAACATCCGTTAGATCTAGCCGATCAACGGCCTAGATTTGATCGGCAAATCGCAATCGGCGGTGGTAAGCTGAGGATATCGACGCATGTCATATATGTATTGCTATAGCGATCAGCGGAGTCAACGGGGACCATCGATCAAGAGCACAGATCGACGGCCCACGTTACACCACCATATCGCATCGCCAGATTTCAACAGAAGCGCTTACCACGACCTGGGGCCAATGCGACATGCGACTGCGACAAGTCGCATCGCAAAGTCGCATCAAAGCCGTACAGAGGGGTAGACATATATGTCTATATATATATATATATATATATATATATATATATATATATATATATATATATATATAATAGCCAGAACCGATAGAGTTACAAGTGATATTCTATAAAGTTTCAGATCCATCAATTGCCATTTTTAATGTATTTTCACATGTTTCGTTTATTAAACGAAATGCAAAGGAAAGCGTCGATGTGATGTCATGGACCCGAAAGGGTTTATTAACACTGTTGAGAACTATTTCAAGTCCGATAAAGTGGGTTTTTCAATGTTTTAACGCATTTTTAATATAAAAGGGGAAAAAAATAAGCAAGATTTCGGGAGGAACAAAGTGGTAAGTGGTTTGGGTCGGGCTCTGCTCAAGCCCATACATTGGATGCCACGTGTCAAAGCTGAGGAGAGAGAAAACCACCCTCATCGGGTGGTTAACTCTCGTACGAAAGAGCTGCCCGAAATGAACCAGAGTCGTTGGATTTGGATCTCCCAGATCAACAGTGGAGATGCGACGTCGATCTACAGGCGGATTCGATAGGAGTATAGACTAGATTTGAGGACTTTTGAAGTCTGATACATAGTGTTTTTGGAAAATTTTCTCAGTTTTGAATGCATTTCATTGTGTTAACAAAAACAGACAGTTTCAGGGATTTCAAGGGTCCGATGCACTCATCCGTTGCATATTAGGTGGCCACCTCCCCTAAATGCGTTATGCAATGATTGTTTAACATTAGAAGAGGGATTCGAGTGGACAGAGGCCAAGAGATAGAAAGCCGAGAAGCGGGAATGAACAGGCAGAGCAGATTGGCTTTAAAGCCACAGACAGAGAGCAAACAAAGGCAAGCAGTATTGTAGGCAGTGCCAAGAGATAGAGGAAAGACAGAGACAGAGACTGATAGAGTGAGTCTGTGTACTCAGAGAGGCTTGAGAGGTTCAAGTAAAACTCTTATTGTTGTATCTGTTGTGTGTTGAGACTCAAGTTGAGCTCACACTATTGTAAAACTCTGTTTTGAAGACATAATAGAGAGGCCAGCACTAAAGGCTGGACCAGGAGATGTAGCCCAGGAGTTTTGGGTGAACTCCATATTAAACTTGTTGTGTTTATATGTGTTGTCTATTATGTTTCTTTTACTGCTTCATTGCCTGTGTATTTCACAATCTTATCAATCCATTGCACAAAATAACATAGGCATATCCATGCACATGAGTCTGTAATACCTTAATAAATGTCTTAGATCTCATTATCAGATCATCTATGATCATCCCATGGAAAGTTTGGATGCTTTGTAGAGGAATAACCTTCATGGGGACATTGGCCACTTGGTCGACTATGGGGTACTCTAATGTCGAGGTTTGACCTTGAGGTGGTTGATCTGCCATTTGGTCAAAGATGTGCCAATAACCTTCGGGGATTTCAAGGGGTGATTTTTGAGTAAGTGGAGGATTAGAAACCCGAGCTGGCTTTGCAACACTACCTAGATCTGGGATCACAGGAGATCCTTGTTCAAATAGTTGTGGTTTTGCCTTAGCAGTCCCACTGGTTTCTCCTTCTCCTTCTCTTAAGTTACAAGATTTTCCCTCTTGTAGAGGATCAGAATGTAAACTTATTGTAGCTTGAAAACTCTGTTCTAATCCTCCAACTTGGCTTTGAATCTCAGCGTAAGCTGCAGATGGTGAACCTGCTGCTTGAGGGATAACAGTAGAACTTTTTCCAAGTATTGCCTGGAATCCTACTAACGCTTGAGACTCTGCTTTTCTTACGATTTCATCTATAAAGGTCGTTCTCCCAAGGTTCACCGATCCCTTGGGTTTTGTGAATTTAGATGGATGGTTCTGCTCTTTTTCTATCTTTCTATTCCCAGTCATTCATAAAAACTAATTCCTATTTAACCTCTAAGACTTTGCTGAAAAGCGGGTTGGTAAGCAAGCACTTTACTTGTTAGGTACACAGGTTCTTACCTTCTATTTTTAAAACCCAATTCTTTCACAACAAGATAAAAGGAAATCACTTGAAACACTCTCCCCAACAACGACGCCAAAATGTTGGTTCACTAAGATGTATTTTTACAGGAAATCTTAATTCCTATATTAATTGTCTACCCAAGGTAAGTCTTTTTATCTCAAGAGTGTCAGCACAATCTATGCGGTGAATTCAAAGGTTAGCTAAAGGTAAATAATTGCAATCACTAATAACTATCTTTTCAGATTAAGTCACACAACTCTTAAAGAAATAACTAAGGGAAAAATAACTCTGAAAGAACTCTTAACACACTCTGCAATTTTGTCTACTTATTCCAAAATTAAATGAATCTGAATGTGAATGCAAAGAATCACACTTGGCAATCTTCAAATAGAATTCAAGCTAACTCACTTGATGAAGAAATAGAACTGTAACAACTGAACAACAATGTTAATCTATCACAAATCATAATCGAACAACAAATCCTAATTGAACAAAAATCTCAATTAAATGACAATTCTCAATTGAACAACAATCTCGATTGAATGACAATTCTTAATAGAATGACAATCAAGCAAATACGATAAATGACTTCTAAACAACAATTATTTTCTGTCAGCAGACTATGGAAATTAATTGACACTATCTCTAAGATCTATGGTATCATAACTCAGAAGGAACAATAATCTACTCTGAAACTAATATAACCAATCAAATCAAAACATTATTCAGATACATCACACGACTAAGTATGAATCGAAATGAACAACAATATGAATTGAAATCGTCAATCCTCACAATAAGAGAAACAATATTAACTGAATATTAACAATCAATAAATATTCAAATGGAAAGGTTATAACACAAGAAAGCAGTAGAGCTTCTCTTGAGCGGGCCCAGAGTCACCATAAGTCTCCGCTACGGAATACTCAGAATATAAGTGAAGACCGAACACAGTCTTTCATTAATATGAGTAACCAGATTATGAAAGCAAGCATAGGCTGGTTGATCTAGAAGAGCAGAAGTCTAGCATTCTCAGACTCAGAGAAGAATCGATCAGGCTGAGAAGTAGAGCTACTTGGCTCAAGGCTAGGGATGAAAATTCCAGATTCTTCCATAATTTTGCAAATGGGAGGAGGGTTGCAAATACCATCTGGAACCTTCCCTATCCGGATGGGGGTCTGGCAGACTCTTTCAACAAGCTCTCTAGCATGGGTACCTCCTATTTCAAAGGCATCTTCAAATGCCCTGAGGGCTCCAACCTGGCTGAAATATTCCGTGTCGCTTCCCATTTCCCGAGGTTCGTAAACAATGAAGACTTGGAGGATCTAAATGCTCCTGTCACCATGATTGAATTGGAGAACACCATTAAATGGTTTCAGAAGGAAAAGAGCCCGGGCCCTGATGGATGGACCATTGAATTCTATCTGGCTTTTTTTGACATCTTGGGTGAGGACATATTAAGGGTGGTAGAGGAAAGCAGAACCTCAGGTCAGATCTATCATGCTATAAATTCTACCTTCATTGCGCTTATTCCCAAGTCCGACTCGCCATCATCCTTTGCTGATTTTCGTCCCATTTCGCTATGCAATGTACTCTACAAGATCATATCCAAGATCATAGCCAACAGGATCAGACCCATCCTTTCCAATCACATTGCTCCTCAGCAATTTGCTTTCTTGGAAAACAGGCAGATTCATGAAGCCATTGGCTCTGCCCAGGAAGCCATTCACTCTATCTGGACCAAGCACCTCAAGAGTATTCTTCTCAAAATCGATCTCTCAAAGGCTTTCGATAGAGTCAGCTGGCTTTACATCAAAATGATTCTCATTCACCTGGGCTTTCCTCATCAGCTTATCACTTGGATTATGGCATGCATTACCTCTCCTACTTATAGTATTCTGATAAATGGTGCTGCATCCCATTTCTTCCACTCTGAAAGGGGACTTCGTCAAGGATGTCCCCTTTCCCCCCTCTTGTTCCTATTGGTTACAGAAGCGCTCAGTCGTCTCATCATTGATGCAAAGAGGGATGGAACTATCCGGGGCCTAAAGATCTCAGAAGCTTGCTTCCTAACTCACCTTCTATTCGTGGACGATGTCCTTATACTTCTCGATGGAAGTATTCGGGATACCTCATCATTCAACAGAATCCTTAATCTTTTTTCACATGCCACGGGCATGGTGGTCAACCATGAGAAGTCTTCCATCACTATGGTTGGTACATCTGTAGCTGAATCACAATCGGCTATGCAGGCTTTTCCATTTATCACACAACCTCTGGATCGAGGTCTTAAATACCTTGGATATTGGCTAAAGCCTACAAACCAAAAAATTGCCGACTGGGTATGGCTTGTCACCAAGATTGAAAAGAAAATAACTTGTTGGTACTTCAGATACCTATCCAGAGCAGGCAGATTAACTCTGATCAAATCTGTGCTGGAAGCAACTCCTGTTTTTTGGATGGCTTTAGCATGGATTCCCCGAAACATTCTCTCAAAGATTCAGAGACTCTGCAACAGATATTTGTGGGCTGGAAAGGAAGAGAAGCGCACCTTTGCTTGGATCTCCTGGAGTAAGATTGCCCTCCCTAAGAAGTGGGGGGGCTGGGGATTAAAGGACCTGGCATCCTTTGCAAAAGCCCTCGCTGCTAAAATGGGTTGGGCATTGCTGACTTCCCACAGTTTATGGACAGAGATTGTATACCATAAGTACATCTGGCCTCTCGACATCATCGATTGGGCCAGACTCCCAAGCTGGAACAGAACGGGCATCTCTTCCATTTGGAAAGCCCTCCTACACTCCCTCCCCCTCCTCAGGAGCAACATCATATGGCGCATAAAAAGTGGGAACAGAGCACGCATCGGAATGGATCCATGGAGTGGATGCGGAGGAAGACACAGACTTCACTCAGACCTGATTGCCCTCCTAAACTCCCGTGGCATTAGAGTGCTTGCGCAGATCGCTGACCCTGAGGGCTCGGACATATTGCATCAGGCTTGGAAATCTGGCACACAGTTAGACATCCCGATCAGATGGCACGAACCATGGAAAGCATACTGTGACGCCCTCTCAGAATCCCATATCAGAATTGTGGATGGACCGGATGAACTCATCTGGCAGATTGCTGATAGTGGGATTTACTCTCCTCGTGAGGGATACAAAGTCATTATTTCTCACAGAAAGCCGGAGGTGCTTGATAGATGGTGGCACCAGATTTGGAAGCTTAATGCATCGCCCAGGTCTAAGTTATTTACTTGGTGTGTCCTTCGCAACCGCATTCCCACTGACGAACACCTCAAGCGCAGGGCGGTATCCGGTCCTTCGCGTTGTGTGCTGTGCAAAGCAGACACAGAGACCACCGAACACCTATTTTTAAGATGCCCCATTGTAAATCAATTATGGCATCATATCAAACATCACATACAGTTTTCGGGCGATTGGTCTGGTACAGACCTTATCAACGCGTGGATGGATTGGGGGAACAGACACAGTGGTTCGAAATCTGTAAACCTTCCGATCATAGTAAATTGGTCTATATGGAAGACTAGGAACAGAATGATATTCGATGGATGGGAGCCTACATGGTCTCTCGTTGAAGCTGGTATCATTACAGCATATAACGAACTTCCGAATCCCCCTCCCCCAACACAGCGACGGCCGACCCCTCCTCCCAATATCGACATGAGCTCACCTTGGGCTTTCTTCGATGGGGCTGCAAACGAACATGGCTGTGGAGGGGGCATCATTATACACAAATCATTGAGGCACTTCTATCACATCAAAGTAGGACTGGGGGCTGGCACAAACAATTACTCTGAGCTCATATCTCTCCGCCACTTACTTCATTTTGCACTCAGCCATCATTGCACCAGCATCAACATCTATGGAGATTCTCAGATTGTCGTTAATTGGGTCAATAGAGTTACTACATGTCACTCACACACTCTAAATATACTGCTTGATGAAGTCTTTATACTAATGGAGGCTTTTAACTCATTTCACATATCTCATATATACAGAGAACATAACCAGACTGCTGACAAGCTTTCCAAGGAGGCCGCGGTGATGGAAAATGGCTTATGGGAAATCACTGAATCTTTGGAACAGCAGGAGCAGAAATACCACCATCGGCCATATATAGACCCGTCATATCCTACTGCGGGTCTACAAGCGACTTAACAATCAGTCTTTTTTGTTATTTGACTGCACAATATGATATATATGTAAATAGATCGAGGTTTGCCTTAAATGGCACCATTTTTGCACAATTTTTGTAAATGTAACAGACAGATATACAGCACTGATTTGCAAATATCTTGAAAATGCACTGAACAGTTTGGCATATGCGACAAAGCATCTACATATGTAATCTTTCATATTTATAATGAAATATTACGGATTTTTCCAGTGGAAAGAAAAGAGTAACCAGATTACAACATCACTGAGATAAAAGTAGGATATGTCCCAAAAAGAATGATTATACATTACATAAGTCTAAACTGAAATTCGTTTTCCTTTTGGCCTTATATATAATAGTAAGAGAGAAAACTAGATAAAATCGAATCCTCGGGATTAGGGGATTCTGAGGATTTCGCAATACATAATCTGATTCTGTCATGAAATAGTATTGGTCTGCTTGGTCTCTCGCTGCCTTGCATACGATGGACATTGTCTTTCCCTTTTACGACCTGGTGCTGCTCTGTCAAATGAACGACAATTGACCAATTCGTGTCTTTTGCACACAAGGATAGTAAAAAGTCAGTTTCTAGTGCCAGATTTATCTAAATTGTTACCAAGTTCTTTCATCCAACTTTAGCTATAATTTCCTTTATTTCGGTTCATAAATAGAGATAATCGTGTAAGGATAAATATGAAATAAAGCAATTACTGAGGAGAAAATATACCTTTTTCTTGACCCAACAGACAACATGAACTTGTCATTGCCAAAACTAGATGAGAAAGGAACCAGCAGTCGGTCATTTTCTAGACCACTCTGGTTATGAAAGAGTAGAAAGAATATACTTACAAACATTTTACTGAGATGTTTTTCCATCCAGCCGCAAACCTCCCAAGTAGCAGAAATGAACCAAGGATTAGTGAAGAAATCAAAAAGGCCTTGCAACTGTCAGAACAGGTACAAACAAGTGACAGGTACTTATATGAGAATTACACAGAGATAAGGATTTTTGGATGTGAGATGCTACCATATAAGCTGCCAAAATTCCTCCCAATGAGGATTTTCTCCTTAGAATACATCAGGAAGATGATCAACAAGGATGAAGTCTATTTTGTTGATGCCAAGAAAAAGTCTCAGTTCAAGATAAAAATGCAAGTTGGCCCATTCATTTGCAACGACGGAGCAGCAGGTCAAGAGGCTGAAAAACTCCTCAGAGAAATGTAGTTTAATCTTAGTTTTACCTAGTCCTATGATCCATTAGGGATAATTTCTAGATTAAGGGTAGAAACCAAGTCTACTCCTTATTTTCACACACCTAGGCTAGAGATAGAAAAATATAAGAATCAGCCAGAGTGGGTTGAGAACACATTACAAGAGGTAGAAGAACAAAAGATCTCCTTATCAACAGTGCAGACTCCTACAATGCAAGAAAATACAACCAAGAGGAGTAGAGAGGAAGAGTCTCCTTTAGGGACTGATATCTTTAGTGAGGGACTTTAAATCATGTACAGAAAGAAAGCTAAGCTTAGCTTCAGACTAAGCCTTAGCAATGATTCAGAGCAACAAACTCTCATAACCACTAATGAACCTTTGTATCTTCGTTAGTGGGTGATCAGTCTACACAGTCTCCTACCACCTCCACAACCTCAAAAAAGCAGCAATAGATTATGCACATAGGTACATCTACTTCAAGTGAGCCAAAGAAGAGCATCATGGATATCTTCAAGGAAATAAAGGTTAGAAATGAAGCCTTGAAGATAAACACATACAACCAATTTTGGAAACAAACCTCTAGTGCCCAAAGCAGGCTACTGTCAGCTTTTGACTCAGAGAAGGGGAAAATGCAGATGGCATTCCTTCAGGCACAAGTTCCTCAACCCAAAAGAGCATCATATTATAAGAAGACATCTTTTGAGTTTGATGTCAAGGAAATACATCCCATTGACCAAGTGGAGATGCATAATCAGACTGGAGAAATGATCTTCTCTACTCTAACTAGCATAGCTATGACCTTGTCCAAGCTACAGGTCACGCTAACAAATGTTTAGTCACAACTAAATATGGAGAAATTTTCAGCTCTTTCCAAAGATACCAAGATTAAAACCTTGGAAGATTTGGTAATTAAACTTGGTTATGATCCTGCAAACATCAATGTTACAAAGGGGCTCATCAAAAAGAAGAATTTTGATATTGCAGGACTAAGGAGATAGTTGAAAGTCCCAGCTACTGAATATCCTCTAGCCAAGGATATTGTAAAAAGAGAGATTGAAAAGGCAGACATGATGAAACTCATCATGGAGCAGATTTCTCAACTGAAACAGATGGAGACAAATATGGAGAAATTAATCAAGGAAAAGGGGAAGGCTGCTAAACAGTCTGCTCCTTTAGAAGCACTTCCTATCATAGTCATTACCACTGCCATATCAGCTACCACCATTATAGGAGAGGCTGTAGACCAGTTGGATAGTGCAATTCAAAATATGTCCTTGCAGACTGAAGAGATTAAGAAATTGTAAGATCAAGTAAAACTACTAGAGGATCATCAAAATAAGTGTGACGTTTTTCATGCAACAGAGCTTCAAAGAGCTCAGAATGAAGTTGAGGCATGGAAGAAGTTAGCCATTGAGTCTTCCATTGGCTACACTCTTGGTAGTGTCAAAGAAATTATCTGGAACAACATCATAGAGGAGATTAATGAAATATGGCCATGTATCTAGATCATTTTTAGCAAAAGGAGTTAATGGAAAAGGAAAACTAGACAATTTCCAATATAAATGCTCAACTAGGAGAGACGCCTTCTACAACCAACATCATAATAAGGTTTCTCAATTCTAAGAACAAGTATGAACTGGATGATCTAGGAGTGGATGACAGGACTGAAACCATTCTGGAGGTAAAGAAAGTCTTGACCAAAAATAATTTGGTAGTACAATTAACTGAGAAGTGTCACACTATGGAAATTGCAGTTAATAGATTTTTCACAAGAATTGATGCGTTAAACAAGAAGGGGTTTCCTTCATTGTTTGTCATGAATGATAAGCTAATGACCAAGGAGGATTACTTGAAGAAGCTATAGGACATTTCCAAGGACATAGCCAAGTCCTCCGACACCAAAGGTTCCATGACAGGCAAGGCATTCTACGAGGCCATCAGTAACATATGTTTTACTCAGAATGAGATAAAACATATTTTTACTCTAAAACCAACTTTTGCCAAGTATACTGAGGTAGATGAGGTTTACCGTAGAGTAACTAAAATATCAATTCCAAATGAAGGGAAAAGTTGTGTGAATATCAGGATTAGAGGATAGATCAGCTTGGCCAACACAACACCAAAATAGTGGCCACTCCGCAACAGGTTTCCATCAAAACAGGGTAGATGTTCATATTCATTCTTTTGGAATGAATTGCTTCTCTTTCTGTTAAATTTTAAGTAATAATAACATGCCTTGTCACTCAATCATTGATTGTAATATTTTATATTTTTTTAAATACTTCATTCTGTCGAAGCATTCAAGGTTGCACCCTTGAGCTAGTTACCATACAGATTTGTACTACGCTGGAGCATTTTTTTATTGAATAAAAGATTTTGGATTTAATGCATATGGCTTGTCTCTCTGTGAGTTATTTTATTATGTTTTTCATTATGTATTCCTCATATAATTTATTTCATTTACAGTCATCCAAATGAAAATTTAATTGAATTTCAGTTTCATTTTGAATCCGCTGTGAAGTTGTAGTTTAATTAAGAGATTAATTTACAGGACTTTCTATTCTTGTAAATTCCTCTTTGAATTTAAATTGCACAAGATTTATAAATGACTTGATTATATTTTGTTAATTAAGAAAACATGGTCTTCTTAATTTCTGCTTATAAATGGTGAAATACTCTATCTGAATATTAAATCATTTATACTTCTCTATAATCTTCTTATCCATCACACTTAAAATCAAAATAACCATATGTATTTAAAGAACAGCCTTTTGTTTTATTAAAGATCTTTCTAAGTTTAAGGCACCTGTTAAAAAGCAGTTCACTAGTCATCCAACCATTAAAATCAAACAAAATATTTTAGATGCTTTGGCATAGCTAATTTTCCTTAGGTTATCTCAAAGGACAAAAATATATATATAGGAGCCTAAAGGGTCACAATATAATCAGAGCCTACATAACAGTAATAATGTAAGGCCACAACAATAACAATAGAGGGATTCTATGGGGCACAACAATAATAATAAGGGGGCTACACTAGTATTATAGGGACTTAACAAACTGTATCATTATATTTCATAGGAAAATTTAAAAAAAACTCAATATTGTGGAAATTTGTTTTATCTACAATTTATATCAGTATATTATTAGAACAAAAAACCTTGTTTTGATGTTGGTATAAAGAGATGTTACAAAATAGGCCCACTAGATAGTTAGAGGGAATACTACAAAAATGAGGGGTAGTTTGTATCGACTCCAAGGCATATCCATGAGAAAGTATATATACATATGAGTATTGGATATGTTGAGGAATGTATTGTAGAAAGTATGACTTGTGGAGTGATTCATTACATAAAGAATAATCAATGGTGTTAATAGACATTGAGGGTTCTTTCTATGTTTGTGTTGTGTATTGTGTGGATACACTTTGTTATACTAAAATTAAGGGTTTATATTTTATTTATTAAGGTTTACTAGAAATGGTATCAAAGCTCTTTCTTAGACAAGAAAGTGGAATATTTTTTTTTCTTTTTATATATTCTTCAACAGAAGAAACTGAATTGAGACACTTAGATCCATTCATTTAGGATTTTATGCATAATTTGAAGAAACCAATTACATATATAATATTTTGGAAAAAAAATACTCAATTTTAATTAAAAAAAAATCATTCAAACTAGTATGTGGGAAGTCAGAAGATATTATTGATTTTAAATCATTAATTTTAGGGATTTTCTATTATGATTGCAAGTGCATATATATATATATATATATATATATATATATATATATATATATATATATATATATATATATAACATTTTTCATGTTTCCAATACTGAAACCAAACAAAGGACATATAAAAGAGAACTTAGAAACTTTAATTTGACATATTAGATGATATACTTTTAAATTTCATTGAGGGCGTTATAGTTAATTCAAATCCAATGCCCCTCAAAACCATAGTTCTATTAACGGTGTTTCAAACCAAGATGCATTTTATGAGAAAATATGATGGTATTATTGTTGAAGCATACAAAGAGCATATTAAGTCAATGTTCTCAAACCATTGAATATCTTTTGTATTCATGAATGTAATAGAAGATGCGGTGGAATTTTCCTAACTATGACAAGATGAAGGTGTTTTCAGAAGAAGAATATTGTTGCCATTGAGTTTGTCTTCTAAAAAGCACTAAATTCCTATCCATTTCAGTCTCATTTTCCCTATTTTTATCACATTTTCATCCATTTTGACTCAATTTTCCTACAATAATATATACAAGAGCATATGATGTATTTTACTATTTTATTTTAAATTTGTAGCAATTAACAATTTAAAATGCCGAAATTTGTGTTTTTATTAGCATTTTCGAAAGAAAAAAAAATATTTTGGTAATTCCCCCTTCGTTGAGATGGTTGCATTCATTTATAAAGAAATCAACCAAATGGATTTTAATCTCCACCTTCATGATATGGTTTAGTTCCCCATGGATGAAAATACGGGGAATCAAAACCCCCTAATTAGCGTCGATATCAAGAAAAAAAATACATAGCTAAACGGATCTGAATTCAATCTTCTTCTAGAACTCCAAACTTAGTCTGGTATCTTTCCTTCGAGAGTATATATTGTATATGAATATTCCTAAAAATATTTCCAAACACACTTCCCCAACTATGGTTCCAAAATGTTAGACGTTTATTTGCATAAGTTTGAGACTCTAAATTATTGACCAAGGTTTGTAATAGAAATGGTTTCTAGTGAAGAAATAGGAAATATCACCTAGTCCCATAAAATGAATTTGTAAGGACTCACTAAATTGAATGCATAGGTTCTTACTTCTCATCTTACCACCTTCACTCCTCCTTGTCGTAAATGTTTAAATTCATAGATGTGCTTAATTTTATGGGATTGAATGATATTTCCTATTTACCTTTTAAAACAATTTCTAAGTTTTGCAGGAAACATTCTATGGGAAGAGCTAAATCTAGTAAAGGAAAAAGAAAAACTACTTTCCAAAGTTACCAATTCAACCATGGGCAATGTAGCAAAGGTAGAATTAGGAAATTTTTTGGAGAACTTCAAAATTGACCTCTTAAATACAATTGGTTCTCAAAGTGATAAATTACAATCCAAGGAACAGTAGGAAGAATGAAATGAATTTTTATTAGTTTTTTTCCTTAAATGTATGAAAATGAATCCAATTAGATAGTATTCAACTTTGTGGTATCTATGCAGATAATCATTCAACATAAAATTGTATAACACCACCATAAGTGAAGGAAATCTATAAAGGACAAATTTAAGCAACATAATCTATGTATTATGTTTCACATAGAATACCTTAACATCCTAGAGAAATAGGTAAGCCTCAAGATTCTATTCAACAATTTCCTACATATTATAATTTTAATTTTGTAGAGAATTAGATGTAATTCCTCTATGCCTTAGTAGCATGTCTTCCTTCTCAAGCCCAAAACCAACCCTATCAATAGGGTTGGTGAGGACCTACTTATGGAAACCAACCTCCCTATAATCCTCAACAACAATATCAATCACCATTTTCTTAACAATAATATCACTAATAATCCTTCCCCCTAGCAATACTAGCAACAACAATAACCACAACAACAACACGATCCATTTTCTTAATATCCTCAATCAATATAAAAACAATATCATGTACTTCCTCCACCATAAATAACCCAACCATAGTAGCTACAACTTCCTTCTAACCAACCACCTATAATACCTACTCAATTACCAACCCAACCAGTGGAAAATAATGTTTATAATATTGAAGGGGGACCATTTCCCATATTAAATTGTGTCTATACAAGATATCCACTTAAGGCCTAGAAAAATACTTTATAATGAAACTCCTATAATAATAAAAAAATAAGATGAAGAGATTCATAAAAAAATAGGCACTGCAATTGCAAAAAAAAAATAGCTAATTCTTAGCAGGATTAATCACAGTTGACCAAATCACCTCCCTTTCCAAAGAGGTTGCATTTGAAAAAATACTAATATCCTTTGAGTATGATTTCTTAGACGAGTTTAAAAAAATTGTGCATTATTCCCTTATTACAAGAGACAAATAATATACTTATATATGCAAAGACAATTAGGGAATTATGTATTAAGAAATCAGGATCGAAGAAAAAAGAATCTACCAACCATATAAGTCATTAGAAAATTAACAAGTCTAATGTCAATAAAAAATAGAATAGAAAAGTATGTTGATTGAAGTGTATTAATGCTTACAATTCTTGTCAACAATATTTTTATTCCAAATACTTCGATTGACTTAAGTGGAACTATCAATGTAATGACAATGGAAACAACATAAGATTTGAACATATGTAATCTTCGACCAACAACAACAATACCAGAAGTTGCAAATAGATCTAACGTGAAACCAGATGATGTAGTAGACAATATTGTTGTCTCCCTAGATTCTTAGGAGTATCTTGTAGGTTTTGTAATCTTCAACCCAAATCAAGTTTTGGAGGACAAGCCTTAATCCTAGAAAGACCTTGTCTAGCAATAGATAATGCATTCTTTAGTTGTTGAACTAGAAATATGACCATTGGAAGAGGAACAAAATTCGAATAAGTCACAATTTATCCTG
The DNA here is from genome assembly GCA_031772625.1 of Pinus tabuliformis. Lineage (NCBI taxonomy): Eukaryota > Viridiplantae > Streptophyta > Pinopsida > Pinales > Pinaceae > Pinus > Pinus tabuliformis. Next base: position 1,050,192,801 of record CM062817.1, on the reverse strand, counting down.
TGCTAAATATGTAAATGAAATAAAACACATATGATGGTTTGATTTACTCAATTATTTCATTTCTAATCCAATTTGCAAGGCAATTAGAAATTTTCAAATTGTTTTCCACTAATCATCTTTTGGAAAATATGTATAACAAATACTTCACAATATTTATTTCAAACCATATTTCCTATAAATTAAATATCGAAATCTTGTAGTAAATTATTGAAACTTATCCTAATAAATGCTTGAATATTAGTTCTACTTTAGAAAAATATTAGGGAAATTCAATTGTTTCAAATATACAAAAATATTCAAATGTGTTTGCTTTGGATTACTCAGATATGCAATGTATCCATCAAGACACATGCACACAACACATTTACATCAAAGATGGCACTAAACCTATTAGGAAACCTCAAAGAAGATTGAATCCAATTTTAAAAGAGATAAGAAAAACAAATTTAAATATTGTTAAAGGTAAATGTTATTTACCCTATCTTGGATAGCCAATAGGTTTCACCCTAAGTGACAGTTCCCAAAAAGAATGGAAAATGGCAAATGTGTCTTGACTATTGAGAACCAAATAAAGAAACTTGAAGAGATCATTTTCCTTTACCTTTCACTGATCAAGTTCTTGATATATTGGCAAGAAAGAATAATTTTCTTTCCTCAATGGTTTCAGTGTATATAATAAAATTCAAATAGCTCATAAGAACCAAGAACAAACAATTTTTATATGTCTTTGGGGAACATATGCCTATAGGGTATCACCCTTTGGGATATGTAATACACCTACCACATTTCAAAGGGAAGGGTAGTTTTAGCCATTTTTGATGATTTAAAACATGAATGTGTATATGTTTACGTTGATGATTTATTTGTCTATGAAAATTATTTTAAGGAAGCTTTAGACCTGAAAAGAGTTTTGGTTATATGCCAAGAAACAAATATAACATGTAGTAATGAAAATTGTTTTATATTTCTAATTAACAAAATTGTACTTGGTCACCATGTGTCTATTGCAGGGATCAAAGTGGATCCAACTAAAAATAAAGTAATTGTTAATTTACTAGTCCCATTAACCCAGAGTGTGAAGAGTTTCCATGGATATGCAAGCTATTGTTGATAATTTCTAGAATTTATTAGCAAAATAGGCTTCCTATTATTTAAATTACTTGTAAAATATGTTGAACTTTCTTGGAATACTAACTATCAGATAGCCTTTCATACTCAAAGAAAAAAAATCATCATCACTGTTATTATGAGGCCTATATTGGTATTTTCCATTTCATATATGTAAAGATGTAGTACAATAATATGAGTAGCTTTAGGTCAAAAGAAAAACCTTCGAACCCATGTTATTTATTTGATTAGTAAAACTTAAATCCTACTTAAATTAACTATATTATAACTGAGAAGGACACATCGTTAGTTATTCATGTTGTTAATGAATTTTGATATTATATTACCTATTACAATGTCTTTTTCCACATAAATCATTATTCCATAAGGTGTTTTTTGAATAAACAAATCAACATTGGTGGGGTAATATAATCATATTCACTAGGGGAATTTTGAGGTCTAAAATTGGCTTCCTAAGGAAAATAATAAAATAATAAAATAAGAGTTCTGATTTTTAAAGAAAAAGAAATGAAACTACTTTTTTATTGTATTTTTGGATTACCTCCTTATAGATTTACTCAACTTTCAAGTGTAGGCATGCGCTGGATTCAAAATTAAATACCACATCCAACAAGTTCCAACTCTGCATACTTCCGAGAAGACCCACATCGCAAAAAATGAAGATACATTACGAAAGCATGTTGAACACACTTTTTTAATGTAGCTTCATTTTTTTTTATGTGAGTCTTCTTAGAGGTATGCAGAGTGGGTATTCATTAGATGTGGAATTTAATTTTGCATCCAATGAGTGTCTATATTTGACATTTGAGTAAACCTATAAGGAGATAAGCCTAAAATACAATTTAAAAAAGTAGCTTTCCTCTTTTCCATCCAAAATATTTTCCCCTTGTGGATGACATCATCATTTTGAATCCTATTGGCTCTTCTAAAGTTAATTTTGTCGATATATTTTTTGTTTTGAGGCCCATTTTTAGATCAAAATTACCCTAATGATTGTTGTAGGAATTTAATATGATTGTCCTAGATCTACTTGGAAAGGAAAGTATGGTGGTAGACTGTCTCTCCCACATTAAAAATCTTGGTGAGATTGTTCTAGTAAGGGATAGCTTCCCATATGAAAATTCATTTGCTATTTACATTACCATTACCTTTTTTTTTTCACAATGGAAAGAAAGGGTTATTAGACAAAGTTCCAATTACTCATGGATCAAATGAGTTATATTATACACTAGGACAAACTTAATAATTTGTAGTTGTGTTAGAGAAGATGAAATATTTGGTATTTTAAATTTTGTCATGATGAATTTTGTAGATAAAATGATTTCTTACAAAATACTCCGTTTGGGATATTATTGGTGAATTCATTTTAGATGTACCAAAACGTATGTTATAAGTTGTTATAATTGTCAACAAATGGGCCAACTAATATCAATAGATGGAATACCCCTTCGAACACAAGTTCATGTAGAATCTTTTGAGAATTGGGATCTAGATTTTGTAGCGCCCATTGACCCTATGTAAAAAGGACAAACATACATATTAGTATGCATTGATTATGTTATTAAGTGGGTGGAATAAAAATCCTTGGCAAGGGAAATTGTGTATTCAATAATAAATTTCCCATTTGAAGATATATTCTTTTAATTGGAGTTCCAAGGGAAATTGTTATTGATCGAGGAACAAAATTTACTTGAAGTATAGTAAAGGAAATTGTTGAAAAGCATAAGATCCAACACCAAAATTATTCTCCTTATCATCCATAGGCCAATAGCCAAGTAGAGTATGTTAACAAGATCTTGGAAGCAACCATGACCAAGATAGTCAACTTCATCAAAAATATTTGGAAGATAAGCTTCCAGAAGATTTATGGGCCTATAAGAGAACATGGAAGAATATTATTAGTTTCATCCCCTGTTAATTAGTACATGCTAATAAATTCCTCCTTCCAATTGAATTTCAAAGCAAAACTTTGCAAATTACAATCGAATTAGGAATGAACTTGACGAAGACACATAAACAAAGTATTATGAAACAGTTAATAGGGTTCAACAAGATGCTTTGTGGAAAATTTCTTTGATTTAATAACAATGGACAAAATGGCATGTTAATTTCATCAAAAATAAACAATTAAAAGTTGATGGTTGTGCTACTCTTGGAGTCAAAGTTCAAAGATTTTAAGGAAAATTTTACGACTCATTGGCTTCGTCCTTATGAATTTGTAGAAATATTTAACAATAGTTCTATGAAGTTTCTTTGATTTAATAACAATGGACAAAATGGCATGTTAATTTCATCAAAAATAAACAATTAAAAGTTGATGGTTGTGCTACTCTTGGAGTCAAATTTCAAAGATTTTAAGGAAAATTTTACAACTCATTGGCTTCGCCCTATGAATTGTAGAAATATTTAACAATAGTTCTATGAAGATAAATACAATTGATGAAAAATTAGTTTCGTTTGTGGTCAATTGTCATAGGTTGAAACTCTACAACAAACCAACCTTCTAAGATTAATTTTTCTATATTAATTGAACTAGCCAAGATTCAAATTGGTTTTTGAGGGAATAACTCTTACCCTTATTCCATCTCGAGTTTACCTTTTTGAAAATGAAAATATGCATACATATGAAAATAATAATAATAAAGGTTTAGTCATGAAACCGAGAATCTGGCATAAGCTAGAGTCAATTTTTTTGTTCGAAACCATAAAATCGAGTGACAAAAATTCTCAATAAAAGATCTACTTAGTGATTATCTGGTTTACTAAAACCTTGTGATGAATTTTTAAAGTTACAATGGAAACATAATCAAATTAAAGCATTCACCAATAAACGAAATTTTCATATTTGATAGTCTCAACCTTTATTTTTCATTTCATAGAAAAACTCAGTGGTCATTTTTTTAGAATTTGAAAAATGTTTTATACTTCCATTTAAAAACTAAAAACTTAATGTGAAGTCTCCGAGAAGAGGTTATAAAATTTTCTTGATCCAAACTACAAATGAAGGAAAGCATCCTATTCACACTGTATTTTAATAGGTAAAAAGTTAGGAAAAACATATCAATGAAGATTATAGCTACAACATATATTAATCAAATCACTATGAATATGTAAAATAATTTTATAGGAAGGAAATATTTGATGAATTTTTTTCTGACATTTTCACTTTGTTAATTATGAATAATAGTAATCATACATATAAATGTATGATTAAAAAAAGTTCAATCCTATCTATAACTTAACTATTCTCCATATTATTAGTCTTTCCAGCCACATCTTTGATTACCATCCTATTCATGAGTCACCTATTACATGATTACTAATATATTCATTATCACCACCCTACCCATGATCACCATATTGTGGTTACCACAACTCTGTATGATGTATCATAACACTCTTAACATAATAAGTCACGTGATAAATTTTTGATACGATAAGCTCTGATAACAATAGTTTTCCATATCGTATTAAAGTGAGTCCAAACCAATACTTTGTCACCCTAAATCCATATCTCTGATTATGGCCTTTTACTCTGTGACCTTCATTTCACTTAGCCCCCCTTAGCGTTGAAATTGAGTGCATGCAATAGGTAAGCAACAATAATTTTTATACATATTATTTTACATAGAGTTTTCCATAAGTAGGGTTTCATACATAAAATAGTTCGTATTAGGTGTATACATTGTAATTAAAACTATAAATGGCAGTAAAATTCGAACCATTTAGGGTCAAATTGGCCGATGTAAACCTAAAGTACCATGGCCTTTTGCAAAGATCTAACCTAGAAGAAACAAACTTTTGATGGTGATTGTTTCCAAGTGGGTTACTTTCCTTACATATATTTGAAATTTTTTCTATCACATATCATTGGTTTACCCCAAGAAGGCCAGAAATGGTTCAATAAAAACCATAGCTGAAAATGCATATAAACCCTTCCTTAACCAATCATGGAAATATCCAAATTAGGCCACAAAAGTTCGAAGGGTATGGCTTAAATATCCTTGGAAAGATTTGGTTTTTCTTATTCATAAATATATAAATTGTAAAGGATATTTTAGTCTTAAATTCTTTTATCACATTCATCTTTTACTTCATTTGAAGAATGAAAGGCTAATTAATATGCCATGATATTTATTAAGGAGTTTAACCAAGATTGCTAATGGCATTTAGAAATAAATTAAGAATGAGGATAAAAGTTTGTATCATTGTGGATTAGTTAAGATGATCATTACACATGAACCCAAAATACCAAAATACCTAATGTATCATGGGTACAATATATATTTGAAAATTAATTTCCAAATGACACTATTAAATCATATGCACTGAAGGATTTTGAACATAAGATACATAACTTTTTTGAGCATTCAGATGAACCAATGGGAGGAGCAAATTCAAACTAAAGGAAGCAAAAAATATAGGAATTTTAGAAAGAAGTGACTACATATCAAATAAGGGTAACTTGAGCTACTTTTAAAAATCTCAACAAATATAAAAACCAAGACAACAAAAAGGAAAAACCAGTGTTTATATAGGTAGCAAATAAACCTAGAATTAGTTATTTTTCTCATAAAATGAGGACAATAATTGAGACTAATTAGAACTAGTAAGATTTCTATAAATATTTGGAGACCGTGGAAGTAGATGTCGAGGAGCCACCATTATTTACTATTGCCGTTGAAAGGGAATCGTCACCATTCTTAACATAAGAAGACAGATAATTTTCCACCTTTACTACTGTTGCTCAAAAGGATCCCTCTATACTTTCTAAGCATGGTAAATAGATATCATCTCCTTCCATGTTTTCTACTTTAGATATGGATAAGGAAAATAAAATAAGAAGGAATTTTGAAGAATAATATGTATTAGAGAGGTATATCAAGACTAATAATGAGAAGCTAAATAGACAAGGTGTTGATGTGACAAAGGAAAATGAAAATTTGAATGAAGAAAATACTTGATGATGAAACAAGATTACAGGTGGTATAAACAAAAGTAGGCTTTAAAAATGCGGAACCAAAAATTGAAAGTGAAACTCTTAATGCATAGACAAAGGAAGCCACTTTATAGAGGCTCCACGTCCAATGTGAAGAGTCTCGTTTCACGTAGTAGAGGCCATCTAAGCAAGGGGAACATTAATGGAATTTTGTCAAATATTTAACATGCATTGCAAGAGGACATGTAATAATTTTTTTTGGTGGAATGTTGCCACTGAGTTTTGACACCCAAAAGGAACTCAACCTTATCCATTCATGTCTCATTTTCCCTATTTTTGTCACATTTTCATCAATTTTGAATAAATTTTCCTACAATAAATACATACAAGAGCATATGAGATATTTTACTAATTCATTTTTAATTTGTTGTAATTAACAAATGAAAATGCCTAAATTTTCATTTTTTTCAGTGTTTTCAAGAATAAATTTAATTTGGTAATTCCTTTGTTGAGATGGTTTCAACCATTTCTATGGAAATAAAGTACATGGGTTTTGATCTCCACCTTCACAATATGGTTTTTTTTACCTAATGCGAAGAAGGGGAATTGAAACCCTGCAATCAACGTGGTGGTCAATGTGGGAATCCAATAAAAAAAACATGTAACTGAAGGGATCTGAATTCGATTTTCTTCTAGAAATTAGGACTCAGGCTATGATCACACCTTCCAGAGTTTGAATGGGTTAAAAATAAAGGGTAGAACATTGAATTGTTAACACAAGAGAGGAATTATAGAGTCGTTTGTTAAATTCTAATTTGTATAAATAATTGATAGGGAATATAGAAAATATAGTATGATAATACATAGAAAACTCTTGACAATTATATATAATCATTTTTTTTTCTTAATATATTTCTCTGAGTTCTAGAAAACAAAAAAATTCTCGTGGTGCATGTGCAATTCATGGAAGTCCCCTATGATTTGATCATGATGAATTCTTTTATGTGAATTTTTGTATGTGTGTGTGTGTGTTTCCATTATTCATACTTTTACTTGGTAAATACTCTTTATTCTCATCATTTTTTATCATTTGTTAGTTCTTTTAATTTGAAATTACATACATGTTTTTCTAGTTATAGCTTTATTTCCATTCAAGCTTGAATCTGTCCTCTAGTCATAATTGAAAGTGGTCAATAGAGTATTGTTATAAGCTCCATCCAATCACAAAGTTGTGATGAAACACTATAACCTACAATTCTTCTAGTGAGGCCACAATGGATGTTGGTTGGAAGATTAAAATTGATTGCACATCTTTCATTTACTTAGTTGATAGTTCTTTATTTGACGAATGTTGCTAGATATCCTTTTAATCATTAATTAACATATTGATGAGAGTATTGTTACATGGGAAATTTATCCGAATGAAATCTTGTAACCGAAATTTCTCCCATTGAAGTTGTGATAAGATTCTGATTAAAGGATTAGGTATTATTTCATTTAGATTTTACATTGTTAAATTAAGAGTTAGACTTGTAATGAAATAGAATTAGTTTCATAGTAGATTTCTTTTATAAGGTAGCTTACCTAAGAGATATTTTTCAAGTTTTTCACATTTGATTGTCAATTTACAATACACATTCTATTATAATTTCACTTTTAATGCAAATGATTAGCAAATAAGTAGTATTGTAGAAAATAAAGATACTACTTCATCAAATATAGTGACGATACTTCGCAAGATTACAAACCCTGGTTGATAATAAGCATCTCAAACTTATGAAAATAAGTGTTTGACACTTATGAAAACGTATATTTAGATAGGTGGTCTCATTCTTTGGAGAAGAACCAATATAGTTGTAAGGGTCTATTTTCAAGTGAAAATTTACTATTGTAGGTTCATGTTTTCCTTCAATAAATGAATGTTATTATTTATATAAAATCTAACAAGTATAATTTCATCAATGTTGACTTGGATAAAAGAGTGCAAGTCCCCTCAATAAATTTCCATAGCACTTAGATTAAGGGTGAGCGTCTTCAAATTATAAAGATTTAAATATTGCCATGGATAAATATGTTTTCCATTCAGATTTTCTTGTTATAGGTATTGATGGCATGAATATTATTCTTGATCTCCTATGGTAGAATTAGTAGGTATAGTTAACATTAATCTACAAAATAGATTAATGAATTTTTGGAATGATCCAAGTGGATATTGGTGGCCACCTACCTATTCCACTAGACCTCCAGTTGATTTCATTCGTTTCCTTGTTTATTGAAGCATTTACTATTTTTAGCATTTTTTCAGGTCCTGAATTTCGGAGCAATGTTGACCCCTTAAACGGAATTTTTTTAGGTTCACATCAGGCTCATACCTACAACTACGGGCCTATCGCAAATCCTGTAGAAATCATAGACACCTTTCCAACAGGGTATTGTATGCGCCAAATGGAGATAATATGACCAAGTTATGACCCTGGGAAGTTGGTTGCCCAACTAACCCCAACGAGGCCCACAAACTCTTAGTGTTCCACCTCTTGGGTTAGGGTTTTGGTTTTTTAGGGTTTTCCCTTGTTGTTCAATAATAAATAGGCCCTTTAGCTTCATTGTAACATAGTTCAGAGGCATGTAGCGACCACATCTCTTCTCAGAGATAAGCTACCATCACTCAAGCTAATTTATTTCGCTATGTTTGTAATCTTGTTTCAGTATTTGATATTAATGAAATGAAGTGTTATTTTTGTTGCATCTCTATATTTATAGTTATATCTTTAATTTGTCGTGTTCCTGTCTAAGTTCAGATCAATAGTATCAGAGCGGTTCACTCTTTCTCTGTCTTTCTTTGCATGTCCCCAATGAGGTTGGGATATAAGGAGTTAGGGCTCAAATTGGTCAAACCTTTGCAAGACTAGCCTCATAAACCCTGATGGACTCCCATGGAAGAAGAGAAGAAAGACGAGGGGGCAAGAGATCCTTTCAAAATCTTTCTCTAAGAATCCCTCGAGCGACAGAGGAACGCAATGATGGACAACTTTGCTAGATCCTTCAATGACTACCCAAAGGTGAAGCATCTTCTTCCAGCAGCCACTTTGGAAGCACCACACCTTTCAAGGTGCAAGTTAACTTTGACATCCCCATATTTGAAGGTTAGATAGATGGAAATGTCGTAGATAAATGGTTATCTATTAGAAGGATATTTTTCTATTCATGATTTTTCTAGCCAGGAAAAGATTGGTTTTTCACTTCTCAAACTCGCCCCCCACATCAAGGACTGGCGGGAAACCTATTGTGAGAAGAAGGATGAAAGTACACCCTCACTATTTTCAGTCACACCCACTTGGGATTCATTTTGGGACACCATCAAGGAGCAATACAACCCTGTCAATAGCTATGAGGATAAATACATAATGTGGACTTTTGGGTGTGTGTTATATTCTTTTCATGACTAGCCTCAGACGCGAAGCTGAGGGGATAGAGGGGGGGTGACCAGCAACCCCTTCGTTGTGCCTAGAAAAAGTGGGAGGAGGGTATCCCCCTTCCACAGGGTCTGGGGTAGTGCCCCAGAAATTTTTTTTGGACCCTATCTTAGGTGGATGGACCAATCTATGGTTTTGAGCATGGGTTTCACACATGGTTTTGGGCATGGTGGTTTTCTGCCCATGGTATTTTGTATATCCGGTCAAGTGAACTACGGTTATGTTCTAATCCAGGGTTAATGGATTGGAGTTTATGGATGCTTCGACATGTATATATATGTATTATACCATTGAAAGGAATATAATGAAAAATCAATATGGTAGTCCCAATTTTGGGATCCAAGGGAAAATCTCTATGTATTTGTTTTTTGTTTCTCTCCATTGTATATTTTCTGTTTTTTAAGAATTCGTTTGCAGGTAATTTATGTACAGGGTTAAAATCTACATTTGGGATCATAGTTGTTTCGGCTTCAAGGGGACGCCTTTACTGCTGAGAGGGTTTTCTCGGGCCTATGGTAGAACCTATTCAGTAAGAGATCTGCAGGATTTATTTTTGTGGTGAAAGAAGATGGAAAGCAGTGGAAAGATAGAGATTGAGAAATTTAATTGTCAGAGTTTTGAGTTGTGAAAAATCAAGATGGAGGATCTTTTGGTGGATAAAGATCAGTGGATCATGGTAGATCTGGGTACTAAATCAATGGCAATGTCAGCAGAAGGCTGGGAAAAGTTGGATCAGAAAGTAAAGAGCACAATATGGTTCTGTCTCAAATTCAGTATTGTTGAATGTATCAAGGGAAGCTATGGTGAAGGCTTTATGGGACAAGCTAGGGACTTTGTACCAATCTAAGTCTCTGGTAAAGAAACTGTTCCTACATAAAAAGATGTATAACCTGAGGATGAAGGATGGAGACTCTGTGACAGAGCATCTGAACACCTTTAATATTGTGGTAAGCCAGTTTTTATATGTTGATAGTAAAATTTCATATGAAGATAAGAGCATCAGTTTGTTGTGTTCTCTATCAGATTCGTGGGATATTCTAGTTGTTTTAATAGGTAGCAATACAGCTACCTTGAAGTTTGATGAAATAGTCTCATCCTTGTTATCGGAGGATATGAGACGGAAAAATACGGAGAGCCAGAATGGAGATGCTTTGTATGTATGAGGACGGTCCTAGAACAGACATAAAAATAAGTCCTCGAGTGGGAGATATAAAAGTAGAGGGAGATCTAAATCTCCAGGAAAACCTATAAAGGTGTGTTGGAAATACGGAAAGGAAGGGCACTTCAAAAAGGACTGTAGATCTAAAGCTCAGGAGAAAGGAAAGGAATTTGATGATGCTCCTTCTACAGAGTTGAAAACCACCTCAGATGAAGGTGGGGATGTGTACTGGCTTCTTCTTCAAGTACACATGTAGATCATGAGGCATGATTGATTGACTCAGGTGCATCCTTTCACTTCACTCCCCAAAGGGAGTGGTTCTGTGAGTATGATAAATATGATGGTGGTGATGTCTTCTTAGGGGATGACAGGAAGGCTAAAATCATTAGACGCAGAAATGTCAAGCTAAAGTTTCAAGGTGGAAGAATTAGAACACTTCTTGGTGTTCTTCATATTCCTGCATTGGCCAAAAATTGGATTTCTATAACCAAGATGGATGATGAAGGTGTAAAAATAGTGTTCGAGAAAGATACCTGCAAGATTGTTAGTGGAGCACTGTTATTGATGCGGGGAGCTTGCATTGGAACTTTGCACAAGCTTTTGGGTAGCATTGTTATTGATGGGTGCAATAGTTCCGTGGTTCGTAAAAGTGGAGCAAAAAACCTTATGGTCTCTAGAGAAAAGACCATGTTATGGCATCAAAGGCTTGGACATATTGAAGAGAAGGGCCTTCAATACTTCATGGTAATGGTATGGTAGAAGGTATGTCTAATTTCTCTCTAGATTTCAATTTATGTGAACATTGTGCATATGGGAAGGATAATCGGGTGAGTTTCCCCTCTGGTGCTAAGAGGGCGAAAGGGATATTAGAGCTTATGCATAATGATTTTTTTGGACCTGTGTCGGTTCCATCACTGGGTAAGTCTATGTACTATGCATCATTTATAGATGATTTCTCAAGGAATACATGGATATATTTACTCAAGAAGAAATTTTAATTCTTTGATAGGTTTAAAGAATTTAAGGTTCTGGTGGAAAACCAAACAGAGAAGAAGATAAAGGTGTCGAGGAAAGATAATGGTGGAGAGTTTTGCAAGAAGGAATTTGAAGAGTTTTATAAGAAGTGTGGTATATAATGATAGAAGACTACTCCATACACACCTCAGCAAAATGGAATTGCAGAAAGAATGAATAGGACATTGATGGAAAAGGCAAGAAGAATGCTTAGTGGTGGTGGGTTAAGATAGGAATTTTGGGCATAGGAGGTAAAGAATTCATGTTACCTAGTTAATAGATCATCTTGATCAATATTGGAGGATAAGTCTCCACATGAGGTAAGGACTGGTAAGAAACCATCTCTTTCACATCTGAGGGTATTTGGCTGTGATGCATATGTACATGTTCCAAAAGAGAAAATAACCAAGTTGGATAATAAATATGGAAGGTGCATCTTTATTGTATATAAGGATGGTTTAAAAGGTTATAAGATTTGGAACCCAGAAATAAGGAAGGTTGTTTACAACGAAGATGTGGTGTTCAGAGAGAAAAATGATGTTATTAAACATGAAGTCCTACCAAAGGAACCTAAGAAGATAAAGTTTGAGCTAAAGGAGGAAGAATCAAACTCTACAGCAGAAGAATTAGAAGATGAAAAGCCACAAACTCCAGCTATGATAAGGTCAATTCAAGAAAGAAGGTAGCCATAAAGGTATATTCCATCTTCTTTCTGTTCAAATTTTGCTTTATCTATTACTGATGATGATCCCATAACTATTCAGGAGGAAGTAGATTCAGAGGATGGAAAACTCTAGAAAGAGGTCATGGTTGATAACCAAAATGAGGCCCGAGATTTGGTGGAGTTGTCGGCTGGAAGGAAACCCATTGGAAGCAAATGGGTGTTTAAGAAGAAGATGAATGTAGAAGGCAAGGTGGAGAAATACAAAGCTCGGTTGGTAGCAAAAGGTTATTCCCAAGTGTCGAGAATTTATTTTAGTGATATTTTTTCTCGTGTTTCCAAGGTTTCTTCTATTAGATTAATTTTATTTGTTGCTACTGCTTTTGATTTTGAGGTAGAACAAATGGATGTGAAGACAACATTTCTTCATGGGGATCTGGAAGAAGAGATCTACATGAAGTAGCCTGAAGGATTTACGGTGAAGGGTAAGAAATAACTGGTATGCAGGTTAAAAAATTCTTTGTATGGGTTAAAATAGTCACCAAGGATGTGGTATCAAAAAATTGACACATTTATACGAGGACTTGGCTTCACCAGAAGAAAAGAAGATTACTGTGTGTATTTTAAATTAATTGGTGACCGTGTTATTTATTTGGTCGTGTATGTGGATGATATGTTTCTGATTGGAAATAACGAAGAAATTATCAAGGATTTGAAGACCCAACCGTCCTCCAAATTTGACATCAAAGATATTGGCGCTGCAAGCTATATTTTGGGCATGGAAATTAAATGAGATCGGGAAAAGAGGAAGCTCTGGTTAAACCAAAGGAAGTATGTCGAGATAATATTGTAGAGGTTTAATATGAAGGATAGTAAACTGGTGAAGGTTCCTATTCTTGTAGGTGTAAATTTATCTATTGAATAGTGTCCCAAGACACAAGAAGAGGAAGAGGACATGTCACGTGTTCCATATGCAAGTGCAGTCAATAGCTTGATGTATGCAATGGGCTGTACTAGACCAAACATTGCACATGTAGTGGGAGTATTGAAAAGGTTTATGTTAAAACCAGGGAAGGAGCATTGGACAGTAGTGAAGCGGGTTTTCAGGTATTTGCATGGAACTAGTGATTATTGCCTATGCTACCAAGGAAGGCTAGGATCAGACAGATTTTGGGACATCCATGGCTTTGTTGATGAAGTCTGGGTTGGAGATCTATATCAGAGATGATCTACAAGTGGGTATGTGTTTAACCTATTTGGAGGTGCATTCAGTTGGATGAGTAAGAGAATTTGTAGTGGCACTTTCAACTATAGAGGCAGAATACATGGCAGCCACTCACGCAAGCAAGGAAGTCATTTGGTTGCAGATATTTTGTTCAAGTATGGGGTTAGTACAACGAGCTATAAGGTATATTGTGACGGCCAAGTGCAATTTTATTGGAAAATAATCTTTCTTATCCTTCAAATATAAAGCACATTGATGTTCAGTATCACTTTGTAAGGGATATGGTTAAAGAAAAAAAGGTGTTGCTGGTAAAGGTGGACACTTTGAAGAATACTACAGATGCATTGACAAATTTTGTGAGCACTGAGAATTTCTCTTGGTGTAGAGAAATAATGGGCATTGCAAGGTTAGGCCAATGACTAAGCTCTCTTGTGGCCCACTATGGAAATAAAACAACAAGTGGTAGAATTTTGGGTGTGTGTTATATTTTTGAACCCTATATTAGGTGGGTGGATCTACCTATGGTTTTGTGCATGGGTTTCGCACATGGTTTTGAGCGTAATGGTTTTCTACCCGTGGTATTTTGTAGATACGGTCAAGGGAACTATGGTTATGTTCTAACCTAGGGTTAATGGATTGGGGTTTATGGGTGCTTCGACATGTATATATATATATATATATATATATATATATATATATATATATATATATATATATATATATATATATATATATATATATATATATATATATATATATTGATTGTAACATTGAAAGGAATATACTAAAAAATCAATCTGGTAGTCCTGGTTTTGGTATCCAGGGGAAAATATCTGTGTAACTTTTTTGTTTATTGCCATTGTATATTTTTTGTTTTTTCAATAATTCGTTTGCAGGTAATTTTTATATAGTTTTAAAACCTACATGGACCATGCTACAGCAGGGAATGGACCAAGATGTGTCGAAGTTTACCAATGTTTTTCATATCGTTCACACGAAGTTGAGTATCAAGGATTCTGAGTGACACTTGGTACTCAAGTACTGCGACTATCTACACAAGTACATCTAGGACGAGATGGAGTTCCTGGACATCTCGTCGCTCGACACAATGTATCGATACACTATCAAGATTGAGCAGAAGTTTAAATAGAAGAAGAAATACTTTGGATCTGTGAAACTGAAGCAAGGGAAAGGCACCCCCAAACCATAGAGCAAAGGAAAAATCGAAGGTGGGGTGACCCAGGACAACCCACTAAAGCCAAAAGCAAAGAACAACACCACAATGATAATGAAGGACACAGAAAAGTGGTGTGAGTTCCATAAGAGCTTCACTCACAACAAAAGTGAGTGTTGGGCCAAGCAGTCACTGGTGGTTGAGCTAAAGGCTTTTGAATCAGACACATGTTCCAACTTTGAAACAGAACCCAACAAGGGGAATGATAAAGGGAAGAAAATCATTGACGTGAAGCCCAATGTCACCATGGCCACCACCAAGATCCAAAAGAATGATCCTGAAGATCCAGAGTGTGAAAATTTTTGAATCTACTCTTCAGAAATACCTACTGTAATCACTGGTTTATCATCTCCTACTTTTTCTTTGCATTTGGAAAGTTATTTAATTACATAAACATCGATGAAAAACACCATTGCAGCCTACACATGCATATAGATCATGAACTGAAAAAAACTAAGACAATCACACAAGGGACATCGTTATTTTTAGACAATCGTCCCCGGAAAATCCCAATTCGGGAAAAGCAGTGCAACATATAGAGGGTTTGTATTACTAAGCAGATTTACGAATACAACTAGGGTGCCAAATCTGGCTCACCCAACAAGGAATAAACCTAGCAAAAGTACCTCTATCTAGAGACAAATATTTTGGCAATCCAAAAACTGGATGATCAAACCCCACAGATGACAACTGTTGTTCCCAATGTTGGGCCATGATGGCTGCTCCAAGCTCTTTACTGTAACTGTGTCACCTCCTCTACGAGTTGCATCACCCTCCTAGTGAGCCTCCTTTTCTCAGAATTTGATATGTTGAACTGCTGCTCTCTTTGCCCCATAAAAAAAACCCAGTTTGCCTCTAAGGGTCTACGTCAGCCCCTCTAGCTTCTGCGTCACCCTCTATGGAGCTGTATTGTCTCTCCTGTTGTTGCCCTACCTCTCTGCTATGTATCCTCGGCCTTGGACTAAAGTCCCTCTGCCAAAATTCCCCTCTCACTACAACTCAGATCACTTAGCTCGACTTTCTCAGCAAACCACGCCCCAAAAAAATTCAACTCTTTGATCTCTTGGCGTGTCTCCAACTGACCCTCAAGCCTCCTCTTATACTTTTCATGTTGATGAATCAATAGTTGTTATCTATCTCTAATCAATGGCTAAGATTAAAACATGCTTGATCCTTGTCACGTAGAACCTTCTCATCCATATTCTTATTAATACACATTAATATTTTTATTTCCCTAAGTTTAGACTTAAGAACCCATTAAAAATATTAATTATTTTAATAACTCCTCATCCAGGTGGAATTTATCCAACCGATTTCTGGGTTCTAGATATCTCATGTGTTCTAGCCCCTCCACAAAATTTCAGAGTTAGAGAACATTCGATGCTACCCAAAATTAACACTCCCTCTTAGCGAGGAATATGCTCTAGAAATACTCCCAACTATAAGCATCACACTGATCCACTGCATCGGTCCTCTGTGTTGCTGATGCTTGGCATGTTTCCCTTCATCCACTACACTACTTCTTCTTGTACTACTACCCATGACTTTGCCACTGCCACTACTGCATCTGTACTACATCTCCCTCTCAACATGTTGCATCATGTTTCCCATAGCACTGCCACTGCTAACTATTGCACTGCAACTCAGTTACTAAGAAGTAAGTAACTGAAAACTCACCTAAACACTGACACCTTGGTCAGTATGGATGCCTCGTGATGATGAAGTTACCTCTCCTGCTAATCTGTGCTGACCCTCTTCTACCACTGCTCTATTGCAAATTTCTCTGTGCCTCTTGCACTGCTGCAACATCCATTGCGCTGCCTCAGAATTTGGCACTCTAGCAATTCCATTGTCACTCCATCACACCTCGCTCCAACCAATGCCCGTCATTTTGCTATTATCGATAAGGTTTCCTATAGCCATATGTGATCCAAGGGTTTGGGCACCTCAAGGATACTTCCCCCCTCATGTATTCCTCTTGACTACAACTCTATATTTCCCCACATCTTCTCTAGAGGTGCATGAGCACTCATGGTACAGTTTTCATCCTTGCCTTCCTTGTCCACATTCGTTGGAGCAACCTTTGATTCAGAATTTTCCCCCTTGCCCTTCTTCCGGGAGAATTGAGTGGCATAATGTCCCAGTTCCCCATAGTTGAAGCATCTGACCTTGGTGATGTCCTTCTTCTTCCTCTTCTGTTGCACTTGTTGTCCCAACGATGCGAGAGATGCATCCTCCTCCTCCTCCTTCTTGACCTAGGTTCCTTTGCCACTACTCCCTGGCTTGGTCAACCTCTTGAGATCTTCTTGTCGAAGAGTTGCCTACATCTCCTCCCAACTTGGGAGAGTCGCTCAACCCAAAATACTTTGGACAAATGTCTTCCAATCTTCGGTGACTGCATTTAGGGTAGTCTTGACCATGAACTCGGGATATGGTGTAGACCCCACGAAAGTCAATTGGTCATGAATCCCTTGCAACCTAAGAAGGAAGGGATCTATCTCCTCTCCTTTCTGCATCTCGTACTGTCTTAGTTTATTTTCTAATAGAATCTTACGTTGCATAGAAGAGCCCTGGTACAAGGTAGTCAGGGTCTCCCACATCTCCCTTGTTGTTTCCTTCTCAACAACGTGTGGTACTACATGATCTTTGAACCCCTCTAGGATCATGTTCTTTGACTTTGGCTAGGCCTCCTCATTCTTCTTTGTCGCGTCAACATCAACCAGAACAACAACCACTTTCAAGGCATCGTCTTTGATGTGATGTTTATCTAGGATTGTGAGGATCCTCACCTTCTAGATGACAAAATTGGATGCTCCATTTAATCTGTGCTGATCCCTCAACCCATTCATTTCCATCGCTACTCAAAAATAGGATTGGTTGTCTTCTCCCTCTCCTGTTTTCAATCTAGAAATACTTGGATCTAGATTTCTTTGGCACAAGAAACCCTCTAAGAAATAAGCTCTTCTATAATTCCTATGAGTCATGATTTCCTTTAGGGAAATCCTCCCGCCAACTGTCAAATCACTTCCTCCCCAATCCTCCTTTGTTGCTACAACCTAGATCTAGATTTCTTTGGCTAGAAATCTGTCAAGTCAGCGACTCCCTCTACCTTGGCTCTGTCTCCACAGACACTGTTCTACACCAATAGAAACAACATCCCACCATCTCCTCAAATTGAATCTTCTCTACTTCCTCAACCCTGAAAACTCACTAATTCAAACCTCTCAGCTTTGTGCTGGCCTAGAGAGATGATGTAGTCATTGTGTGAGCTCCTCTCTAGCTCTGTGTCACTCTCTGCAGACTCAAAATGATGACGCGGGCACTACATGAGCCTATACGTCACTCCTATGGCTCTGTGTCACTCCTACAGTTGCTCCTCTACCTCTGAAACATCATTGTCACTTAGGACAATTGTTTCTATGCAACAAATTCTCTGGATTTTTTGGCTAGTGTCTTCAATTTCCTATGATCTACAATGCTCTCATACCATGTGAAAATTTTTGAATCTACACTTCAAAAACCCCAACTGCAATCATTGGTTTATCACCTTCTACTTTTTCTTTTCATTTAACAAGTTATTTAATTACATAAACATCGATGAAAAATGATATTGCAGCCTACACATACATACAGATCATGAACTGAAATAAACTGAGACAATCACACAAGGGATACCGTTATTTTTGGAAATTCGTCCCCAGAAAAACCCAATTTAGGAAAACCAGTGCAACATATAGATGGTTTGCATTATTAAGAAGATTTTTGAATACAACTAGGGTGCAAAATCTAGCTCACCCAATAGAGAATAAACCTGGCAGAAGTACCTCTATCCGGAGACAAATATTTTGGCAATCTAGCAACTGGATGATCAAGCCCCACAGATGACAACTATTGTTCCTAATGCTGGGCAACAATGGATGCTCCATGGTATGTGATGGAACTGTGTCACCTCCTCTAGGAGCTATGTCACCCTCGCAGTGAGCCTCCCTTGCTCAGAAGTCGATATTCTGAACTGTTTCTCTCTCTGCCCCACAGAAAAACCTAGCGCTTTCTCTAAGGATCTGCGTCAGTCCCTTGCTTCTGTGTCACCCTCTCTAGAGCTGCGTTGTCTTTCTTGCTACTGCTCTTCCTCTATACTATTTATCCTCAGCCTTGGACTAAAGTCCCTTTGCCGAATTGCCCCTCTCACTACAACTCAGATTACTTAGCTCGACTTTCTCAGCAAACCACACCCCAGAAAAATTGAACTCTTTGATCTCTTGTTGTGTCTCCAACTGACCCTAAAGCCTCCTCTTATAATTTTCCTATTGATGAATCAAAGACCATGATCTAATCTATAATAAATGGCTAATATTAAAACATGCTTGATCCTCATCACTTAGAACCTTCTCACCCATATTCTTATTAATACACATCAACATTTTTATTTTCCTAAGTTTAGACTTAGGAACCCATTAAAAATATTAATTATTTTAATAACTCCTCATCCGAGTGGAATTTCCCCAATTGATTTTTGGGTTCTGGAGATCTCATGTGTTCTAGCCCCTCCATAAAATTTCGTAGCTAGATCACATGTGATTCTATCAAAAATAAATACATAGGAGGGGGAACTCCTCTTCCACTCACAGATGTGGGTGAAGGATTCTCTACTGCAATTCATTGTCGACAACAGGAGCCAAAAGAATCTCATTTCAGTAGAGGTTATGAAATGGCTAAGACTACCAACTACAATGCATCCATAGGCATACACCATCGGGTGTCTTCACCAAAGACGAGATCTCCATGTCAGCTAGCAGCGCCGCCTTCCCTATAATAGCAAGCCCTTCACAGATGAGGTACTATGTGATGTTACTCCTATTGAAGTTTGTGATGTATTATTAGGAAAACCATACTTGTGGAAGAAACATGTTATATATGAGTCTAGACCTTGCTATGTGATTATTAATTTGAGAAATAAGTTGTATAGGATACTGGAGGTAGCCCTGCCTACCTCCATCTCTTTGATCACTGCAAAGTAATGTAGTAAGATCATTTCACAGACTAGGAAATTTGTTTTCCTTATGATCACCCTCAAGGAAAGAATAATGTTGTGGCCATGACTTCCTGATAGGGCTCCTCCACACAATAATATTAGATGGACAAGGTCATGGAGGAGTACGGGGATATTTTCACCTCACCTACGGGGGTACCTCTGCACTTTTAGGTTAAGCACTCCATCAATCTGACCCTGGGCATGTCGCTACCCAATGAATCAATCTATTGATGCTTTATTATGGAGAACGATGAGATCAAGAGGTAGATTCAGGAGTTGTTGCAGAAAGGGAACATTAGGCCAAGCTCATCACCCTGTGGGAGCCTGACTATATTAGTATAGAAGAAGGACGAGACCTAGAGACTATGTATTAACTATTAGTCACTAAACAAGATCAATGTTAGAAATAGGTACCCGATCCCATGGATTTATGACCTTCTGGACTAACTCAAAGGGGGCAAATATTTTACCAAGATTGATTTGAACTCAGGGTATCACTAGGTTCCTATCGAACCCTCCAATGTGTGGAAGACTACCTTCAAATCCAAGGAGGGCCTTTTCGAATGGTTGGTCATGTCTTTCAGGTTGACAAATGCCCCCACAACCTTCATGAGATTAATGGACGACATATTGTGACCCTTCACCAATGCATTTGTGGTGGTTTACTTAGGTGACATCTTAATCTTTAGCTAGAGTTGGGAAGAGCACCTCCACCATATCCGATAGGTCCTCCAAACCCTATGAAAACACAAGTTGTGTGCCAATTTGGAGAAATACACTTTTTCCATGACCCAGGTTCAATACCTGGAGTACATCATTGATAAGCACAACGTGCATGTGGACCCAACCAAGATACAAGTCATTCTGGATTGGCCAGCCCCAACCACTCTAACAGATCTTTGCAACTTTCTGGATCTCATCGATTTCTATTATAGGTTCATGTTGGGGTTCTCTCATATCACTTGGCCTTTAAGTCAAGTCACCAAGGGTGGAGTGAAAGAAATTTTATTTTGGCCTGAAACCCAACAACAGGCGTTTTCCGAGTTGAAATAGCGCTTTTTCTTTGCACCATTGCTCACATTACTATATCTACAACAACCATTTGAGATTGAGACAGATGCCTTTGATTATGATATTGGTGTATTTCTTACTCAACAGGGGCATCCAGTGGCTTACTAGAATGAGACACTTTCAGACACAGTCTAAAAGTATCCCACCTATGACAAAGAAATGTATTCCATTGTGTGATTTGTCTTCAATGGAAGCATTACATTCTAAGGAAGGAAATGGTCATCCACACAGACCACCAACCCCTACAGTTCATACAGACATAAGGGAAGTTTCAGAATGATCACCATCAGAAATGGTCCACATCCTGCAACAGTTACATTTGAACATTAATTAATAGAAGGGAAGCACTAATACTATTGCAAATTGCCTCAACTGACCACCAGTCATGGTGTTGATCACTGTGCTCGACTCCTGTGGGCGCGAGACTTTGGGATGGTTACATCTTTACAAGAACGATCCAAAATTCGGCAGGACATCCTAGACACTCCTAGAAGATAAGAAAGTTCCAAAATTTCGCCTCTGAGATACAATTTTATACCACCTGGGACACATCTGTGTACCTTCAAGCGAGAGTGGCAAGATGATTTTGGAGATGCGCTACGTTCGGGTCATTGGACATTTTAGCATAGAGAAAATAGCTATTGTAGAAGTGTTTTTATTGGCTAAACCTTCGTCAGGATGTTGGGAAGTACATTATATCCTGCACTTCTTGTTCCATTTCTAAACCAACCATCAAGAAGAAAGGCCTATATACTCCTCTTCCTACTCCTAGTCAATCTTGGGAATCCATATCCATGTATTACATGTCATGCCTTCCTTCTACTAAGCATGACAATGACTGTGTTTTCATAGTCATTGACAGATTCTATAAGATGGCCATTATGGTGGCCTGCAAGAAGAGTATCACAATAGAGACCACTTCTAAGCTCTTATTTGAGCGAGCATGGGTACACTTTGGGATCCAAAAATCCATTGTCTCAGATCAGGACGACATATTCCTAAGTGAATTTTGGTCAAGTCTCCAGTCGATGTTGGATACCAAGCTTACTACGTCCACGAATTTCCACCCCCAAACTTATGACCAAATAGAGGTCATCAACAGGATGATCGTACACATTATGCGCATGTACAACTCGAAGAAAGCATATGAAATCCTCCCCTATGTCCAATACAGCTACAAAAAATCTCTCCACATCTCAACAGGCCACAACCCCTTTCATGTAGGGATGGGATTTCAACCATTATGTCCCATTGATGTTGCCATACCATTTGCAGTTACTCAGGAAAATGTTGCCCACGTCCAACCTGAAGCCGACAGGGCTAAAAAATTCATTGAGTGCATTCAACACATTCACCATCATGTCCATGATATATTGGACAAAGCCAATGCTAAGTACAAGCAGCACCATGATCAACATCGGCTACTGCACAAGTTCCAAGTGGGGGACAAAGTTTGGCTACATTTGTAGAAGGAGCGCTTCGATGGACCCCACTGCAAGTTTTGCCTGCTCCAATATGGGTCATACACCATCACCAAGGCTATAGGGGACAATTCCTTTGACCTCAGAATTCAACCGTTCCTTGTTCTGCACCCAGTGTTCAATGTAAATTGCCTTCTGCCATACTTTCCACCATTGTTGGACACATCTGACATTGTAGAACAACTCACACCAATAGAGCTAAAACCGAACTACATGGAACATGACACAACCAATAAAATCATGGACACACAAATCAATAACACTCGCCAATAGAGGATCCATCTATATCTATTTTTCAAAGAAGGCCAACTCCTTCACCAGGGAAAGTGGTTCACCAAGGACTAGGTTCAAGAGAAATTTGTTCACTTCATGGAGGCTCTGCAGGAAATGGGGACCATTGCTTCCTAAAGAGGGAGGACTAATCTAGGTGGATATTTGTGGCCACCCACCTATTCCACCTAGAGCTCCAGTCATTTTCATATGTTTCCAAGTTTATTGCATCATTTATTATTTTTAGCAGTTTTTCAAGTTTTGAACTTCCAAAGCAGTGTTGAACCCCTAAATGGTGTTTTTGAGGTCTGAAACAGGATTGTATCCATAGGAAGGGACCTACCACAAATCCTATAGGACTTAGAGATAATTCCAACAAGGTATTGTATGCACCAAACAATGATAATATGAGGAAGTTACGACCTTGGGAAGTTTGTTGTCCAACTAACCCCAATGGGGCCCACAAACTCTTGGCATTCCATCTCTGGGGTTAGGGTTTTTGTTGTTTATGGTGTTTCTTTGTTGCTTAATAATAAATAGGCCCTTGAGCCTCATTGTAACATAGTTCAAAGGCATGTAGCCACCACATCTCTTCTCAGAGATAAGCTACCATCATCTGAGCTAGTTCATTTCCACTCTGTTTGTAAGCTTGTTTCAGTATTTGATATTAATGAAATGAAGTGTTATTTCTGTTGCAATTTTTTGTGTTTCTGTTTAATTTCAGATCATGTCATAAGAAAATAAAATTACATTACAAGATATTTCTCTTACTCAACAACAAGGGTCCAAGGTGATACATGTAGCCCTTATAGGTTAACTAATTACAGTACCTATAGAAATATTAGATGGATAATTGAGGTTGGAGAATATATAAATTCCTCAAAGGACTGTGTGAAAACCCCAGGATAATTCCGCTTCATTGTAAATATTTCATATATTTTGATTATAAACTAAAAACCCTGAGAATTCGGACACAAATTCCAGAGTTTGAGGAAAGAGATTGCTTGGGATTGGAATGAAGATTGACTTGTTATTCTAGCCAAGTATTCCTGGCAGGTGTGCCTTAAATGGACTAGTTTCACGAATCAATTGAGTAGAAAAGAAGGACATAAGAACCATGCCTTTCTTGGATAAATCCATAAGGAAGAAAGGACAAAATTAAATGAAGAATGGGATGCGTTGGCAGTTGGGGGATAAAGAAGTCAACTAATATGAAGTGGGGAGGAAATAAGTTCTGACACACCACATTCTCACCACCAATCAGATGTGACAGAACCACTATATCCAAGAAGAAATAGAGGAAACGACAATGTCTTCCCACGCAACCAAAAAATATTGCAACAACATAATGGGGATGATCATCATAACACTCCATGTGAGGGGAGACAAACATTCTCTCGGATGACACCCCACAAACTGCAAGCAAGAGAGAATATGTGCAGAGAGCCCTCTTACACATTGATAAGGAACAAGGTTGATACAGAGAAAAACAAAGAACATAGGAGTGCATAGTTAAGAAATAATGAGAGAAGAAAACTTGGTGTTGCTATCAGAATGTAGGGAACAAAGCCATCCTTCGATTGAGCATTGGGAGGTGGAAGAATAGCTCTTAGGTGAGGGCAATAGTCTCTCGACTCTGTGAAGAGGGCGGAGATGATTTTCTATGGTTTCCCTTAACAAATTGGGTGGAATCTTGTTCATTGGATTCCTGGAAGGAGAAGTTCATTAACCCCCATCTTCTTGTTTTCTTGGTTCTACATTGAGGTTTGGATTACCTTTTTTTTTAGTGTGGAGGTGTAGCCTCTAGATTCCATTTTTTTTTTTAGGTTGGAGGTGTAGCCTCTGGATTCCCTTGTTGTTTTGAGAGTGGAGGTGTAGCCTCTACATTCCATTGTTATTTTGAGGGTGGAGGTGTAACCTTTGGATTCCCTTTCTATTTTCAAGGTGGAGCTATAACCTTTGGATTCCCTTTCTATTTTGAGGGTGGAGGTGTAGCCTCTAGATTCCCTTGCTGAATTGAGGGGTGGAGGTGGTGGACCTTTGGATTCCCTATGAGATTTTGACTACATGAAGTAGTTGGTGGGTGGAGGTAGATGGTCCTCTAGAGTCCCTATTTAGATGGAAGATTTTATTAAATACCTTAATCACTCATCCTCAAGATTTGGAATGTAGCTTGGGGTTGACTACTGCAAGAAAGGCATGGCTAGAGTGTGTCTAAGGTTGGGTGGAGAGTTTAAGTCCCAATCTTAGTTTCTTGGTTCAATCTATCAAAGATAATTGTTTGGTTATGACTCTCATGTTCTGAATGCTTTATACTTGTTAATAAACTGATTGTCATAGCTTGTAATATTAAGTAATGAGGAATTTTTGTATGAATGAAAAAATTTGTTTTAAGGGTGTGGATATGGGATGGTTTAGATTCCTGTGTTAACTTAAGCATAATCCAAGTCTAATTGGCTTGCATGCAATGAATGTTTGAATCTTGTAAGTGTCTGAATATCGAAGAGATTGGTGAATCTTTGCAATGATTATACCTTGTTAAAAGATTGGCTAGTAAGTTTAGTTTCTAATCTATAAGCATACGAAGGCTTAGAGGTCATTACACATGGTAATGTGTTAGTTTCGTACTTGTGACATTCTAAGGAAAATGAATTCCTATATAATTCCAAGTTTTATTTTGTGTGTTAAATTTTCATGGGGCTATGTTGTTCTTTGCTTTGATAATTCCATTTCATCATAAATATATCAAGTTCACCCCATATCATCATTACATTATTCAGATCTACACCATTATACATCAGCATATGCAATTATATAGAAAGAACAACAACATCATCATCATCAATGCAATGGAACATAAAAGGAACAGTAGAAGAAAAGCATGCACAAACATAGAGACACCAAGATTGGTCTGAGACTAGGGAAAAGCCCATTATGGGGAAACCCTTGTAAATCTTCTTCTTCTTAGATCATCCTCAAATGATACATCAAAAGAGAGTACAATGATCCATAACTTTATCTATGCAACAAAACAATAATGATATCCATGAAACAAATCTAATCAAGCTAGAAGTAAAAACCCTCATACTAATGGTTGTAATGTGTTGTCACAAACTGATCTCAACTGTTGGATACTACTTTCACTGTGCCGAACACTACTGACCACTGTTGTCACTAAGTGGAAACTTTGGAATACTAAAATATCATCTATGAATCTCATACGCATGGAGGAGAAATTGTGCGAGCGACTATAGCAGACCTGGACACTCTATGTAAACTGTATGCCGGCGTTTATGGCAGCCCGGATGCTCTTAGACCATTTTGTGCATGCGTCCAGGGACCAACTCATCATATCTACTCAAAAACCCTTGGACACTCCCTTAAAGTTACTATGCATGCGTTCGAGGCAACCTGGACGCTCTCGGGATCACTCTGTGTGAGCGTTTTGGGACCGACACCCCTCTGAAGCCCTGTACGCTCCCATAAGCCTCTATGATAGCTTCCAAGTCTCTCTGGACACTCTCATGACCACTTTGAGCCAGCATCCAGGGACTAAATTTCCCTGTTCTGTGCCATGGTTCATAAACTAGAAAACCCTAACGCAGAGCGAACCTCACGCATGTGATTTCAGACCCTTGCACAAACTTCTTCCGTCGAACTTGTGTGAACCAAGATAATAATAAAAGAGAGGATAGCTTGATCGAATGTGTCCAAATGAGCTTGAGGTATCATCTATTTATAGGCTTTCATGAGGTTCCACTTGGGGTTGAGCAATTAGCCATGTGGTTAGGTCCGACCCATTCCATAATACATGTATGAATTAAATAATTCATAAATCAACTTCAGATTGACCAAATTGGGTGATCATTAGGTTGATTTTGGACCTCTCGAAAAGAATAATCTAATGAAATCATAATCTCAGTCATTTGAGCTATCCAAGGTGGAATTTGACTGTATTTGCAAAAATTAACACTCCCTCTCAACTAGGGAGAACTCCACCTGCCAATATTTTTCCATCGATCAATATTCCATTCTGGAACCTTCAAGTGTCATTACGTACCATGATGGATAATATATATCATGTCGCCATCTTTCCATTCCCATATTAAGTGTCTCATAATCACAAATCATCATTGTACATCTCGATCTATCCTTCTCTTATTCCTGCTTATCTCTTGATTGATCATGCTCATATGTTGAACATTCTCGAATCTAGAAGAAGATGAATTTGTTACCGAAGGGGAGATTAAGCTATGACCCTCTATTTTTCAAGCTACTACCTGGAATATCTTCTAGCGGGCTGCTACCTAGAATTTCATCAATCGTCATCGGAGAGCATATCATCAAGGAGCACATATCAACTTGGAACCACGTCGAGGAGCACATCTTTACCTAGAATCTCATGGGGGAACTATACATATACAACCACATATCTAGCAATAGGATATCTAAACACACAGGGGAGCACATATCGACCCTAATATCTCATCAGGGAGTTCAATCTCAACCTGGAATTGCATAGGGTTATTTCAACCCATCCTATTGCCTACTGATCTTACCAAAAATGACCCTGAATAGTCATGTGGTAGAAATCCTTCATCGTAATTGACTTGGGTTGTACACCCCAAGTAAACTCTCAACTCGTTGGTCAAACGAGGAGCGGTATTCCCGACAAGCCGGCCTGCTTGTGGGTATGATGCCAACTGGGGTTTACTTTGTAAAGACCAAGCAGGGAAGCAACTTTCTCCGACCCTATGAAGATAGGGGATCAACATTCTCCAACCATATGGGTAGCAGATAGGGGTAACGCCCTATTTTCCAGAGTTCCCTCAACCCTAGGAGCCCTCCATCTCAATTCCTCACCCTGGGAGCTCAAACAGGGAGGAAGAGTTGGCTCAGTGTCCTCGATAAATGATGCTCTCATCATATTGAAATCTGGTATCTTCCCTTCTCAATAGCAACTGTTTCCTGTTCATACAGAACATCAAATCAAATATCATGTCAGATCATATATAATCATATAAATCACAAAAGGATACCATAATCATCCTCACTCTCAAGGAGGTTCCAACCACAAGCCTAAGCTTGTTTCGAACAACTGCACTATCTCAATATATGAGAGTATCCTGGTCCTAACTATATACTATATATATATATATATATATATATATATATATATATATATATATATATATATATATAGATAGATAGATATATATGGGATTCTCATTCACTGTAATGTAACCATTTCATATCCAGTTCATGCTCAAACAACTCTCTAAGGATCTTTTGTATCCTGCCTCATAGCTGAGCCTTGGTCATGCTATGGACCTCTCATCCAAGATATCATGGAATATTTTTTACTAAAGTGACATCCAAATGTGCTTATCATCAATATCTCAAATCTAAGAAATACATCTATGAAAACACATATTATAGGAGAAATATCTCGTTCTCAAAATAGAACACTTCATGCAAATATTTTAAAGCATGCTTGGTGGAAACTCTATGTGAGTGAAGCAACTCAATCATGAATTTATTCAGGTTCTATGCATATCATACATATACAAATGGATGTTAAAAAATGGAACAACAATACTTCAATCAACTCTCGGTTGCCATTTCAACAACATCTTGAGTGTTAAATTGGGGTATCCAAGTATTTGCATTTTCAATATTCAAAAACATTTTGCAATGGCTTTGCAATACGGAATTTCTTTCCCAAATTCCAGATATCAATTCATCATGCCATGATACATCATTCCAAGCTTCAGAATATATCTCCCTTTGATTTAGATTATCAGAGGCTCATCACCTGTCAAGAGTAGACCATCAGGTTATAAAAACAAAACCATAATCAATAACAAATCCATACCTTGGAACTCATCATCCTGACTTGATCAGATAACTGTCAAATATAGACATATTTGTATTGCATTTCTCTAAGCATAATTCCTTGCTAAGCCAAAATAATTAGCCTTACATAAATCAATGTTGTACCATCACATCAAAGCTTAGAAGCGAGATCACAAACGTTATCAAAATCATCATTATCATAGTATCAATACTTTCAACCAGGATACAATTGGAGCTCATATCAAGTCATGACTTCATCATGCCAACAAGTTGTCATCATCCAAACATTATCAATCTAAACTTGATCAATTAATTCTCATAATCATAACATAAGACATTTCTGTCACTAGGTGCAAAGGAATACACCAAGGATGAGTCATACAGGTTCCATTTTCATACTGAATCACAACTATCATTACTTCAACAATTATGCTAGGAACAAGGAGGGAAATTCAAAATCATTTTTCTGAATACTCACATAAGTCATTATGCCCACATAGCATAGACATTAGGGCAAATAAACAATCATCAAATCAGATCATTAGACATTAGGTCAAGTCCAGATTTTCTATCATAGGGAGATCTATAGTCAAAACATAACTCAATCATCAATTCGAAGTTATTTTCAATCATCATGACAAAACATTGCTGATCTATATCAATCAGCCAAATCATGGCAACCTCTTCTAGCACAAACATAGTGACATATCTATATCTATGTATCGGTCACCTGCAAACACAATTTCAATCTGCATGTTCATGTTATGGAAAACATTCAAGTTTTTCCTGCTTGTAGATCTTGTGTTTATCTGAAACAAATCTATGGTACTGGCATCTTCCAGGTGAAAATCTAATTTCATGTACACTACTTCATTATGTGATCAACAATTTAACCCAAAAACTTCAGAAACCAGATTGTAGTGGTAGGATATGTCAAAAACATCTTGATTCAGAGTTCGGATAGCTTCAGAAATCTTTAGATGATGGTCAACTATAGTCAAACCTCTAGACACTCCCTTTCGGTTAGCATGGGAGCATCTTTAGCTTCCTCGAAGTTTTCTAGGCCTTAGCATGTGAGCGTCCAAGCACAAGATATCCTAGATATGTGACTGTGTCTGGAACAGAAACCGTAATTTCTGTACGGGCTTCAGATCTGAGACTCTGCTGTAGATCAATATTTTCATATTCACATAAGAAACACAAAATGAAAATAATAGTACAAGTAAGAGTCTTGAGAAGAGATTCTCCCTCTGACTGGGGATCTGCATCATTCATATTTATTCATATCATTAGCCTATCTCTAATAGAGTCAAGCAACAACATAACTTGTTATATGATAAACATATACCTATCATGGCTATCAACATCATGACAACAATCTTTCATCAAAGGTTAGAATCAAAGCAACAGATAGATGCAACATCATATCTCAAATATTATGAACACAATAACACTTCTATCAAGTCACTCCATCAAGTTAAGATATTCAGTTTAACCATATGCCAATAAGACATGACCATAGTTAGTAAGAGATCTACATATAGATCTTACACTTATACCTCTCATATCAAGGTTACCATGCTTATCATGACCAATAATATCAAGTAAGGTCATTCAATAAAACTTTACCAAAAAAACAAGTGTCAACCTCTCTTTTCATATGCTTTCATCATGATTATCGCAAGAATTACCAACAAACTCATGTATAGGAGTTAATGAGCTATCCTTATCTATGAAATCCATCATGAAAAGTATCAAGAGTATCATTTACTAAAGTTTTATCCTTTTTTATAGGATCAAGATATCCAATATATAGGTCATAGATGTTAACCAAAAATCAAGTGTATCAATGTTAGATAACCTCATAGAATTCAAGAAGATCAAAAAGTTCAACACCAGGTGCATCATTTCATCGTAGGAAACATAAATCCAAGTCACTTTCGTATGCATGTATGAGCCATTAAATAAAGATACATTCTCATCATACCTTAGGGCTTATCAATCCAATAGCTGAAACATACCATGCATACCTTGTGGTAATCAAATACCTGTGCACCTTTTCATAGACATAGATTGCTTGAAGCACTTTGTCATCTTTTCATCAAGTACCTATTTATCTATTTCTCGATATGAATCTCAAAATGACCATCAAGAAGGATCTACTCACCACATCTCGTCAAGAAGGTTAGAAAAATCCATATACTCAAATACATATGTAAGAAGTACAAGCAATAAACATAATCATCAGTTCTATAAGTCTAACAAGTAAGAAGCATCATAAGTCAAGAAATACTTATCTTCAAGGAGAGGTGATCCTCTCCCTCTTGAACCAATCTTCAAGAGCCATCAACGTCCATGGTACATATACCAATGTTTCCTTCAAGTTTCTAACTAGGTTTGCTAGGGATTATCCCATCTCGGGCTTCAATAAATCTCCCACAAGTGCTTGAGCATTTTCTCATTGACCATACTAGGTTTCATATCCCGTATCATTTCCATAACCAATGTTTTATCTCCAACCCTAACCTCATAGAATCCATCAAACAATAATAATCAAGTTGCCTAAAGTTTTCTTCAAACCCTAGAAGTATTTTAGGTCTCCACCATCCTCTTCTTGCTTCCATCAAAGGTGTCATCATCGGGGTGATCTCCATGAATTTTCTTCAGTCCAACTTTGATACCATGTTAAATTTTCATAGGGCTATGTTTTTCTTTCCTTTGATAATTGCATTTCATCATTAATTTATCGATTTCACCCCATATCATGATTACATTATTCATTTCTACACCATTATACATCAGCATATGAAATTATATAGAAAGAACATCATCATCATCATCATCAATGCAACAAAACATAAAATAAATAATAGAAGAAAAGCATGCACAAACATAGAGACACCAGGAGTGGTCCGAGACCAAGGAAAAACCCACTATGGGGAAAATCCTTGAAAATCTTCTTCTTCTTATATCGTCATCAAATGATACAGCAAAAGAGAGTACAATGATCCATAACTTTATCTATGCAGCAAAACAATAATGATATCCATGAAACAAATATAATCATGTCATAAGTCAAAACCCTCATACTAATGGTTGTAATGTGTTGTCACAAACTGATGTCAACTACTGGATACTGTTATCGCTGTTCCAAACACTATTTTCACTTAATGGAAACTTCGGAATACTAAAATCTCATCTATGAATCTCAGACACAGGGAGGAGAAGTTGTGTGAGTGACTATAGCAAAATTGTATGCCAATGTCTATGGCAGCCCAGACACTCTCATACCATTTTGGGCATGCTTTCGGGGACCAAATCATCAGATCTACTCAAAAAACCTTGGACGCTCCCTTAAAGTTACTGTGCATGCATTCGGGATAGCTTAGACGCTCTCGGGACCACTCTATGCGAGCATCCATAGACCAACACCTCCAGATCTACCTGTGAAGCCCTAGACACTCCCATAAGCCTCTATGCTAGCATCCAAGGCTCTTTGGATGCTATCATGACTACTATGTGCCAGTGTCTAGGGAATACAATGCCTTGTTCTATGCTAGCGTCCAAAAACAAGAAAACCCTAACTCAGAGCGAACCTCATGCCTGTGATTTCAGACCCTTGCGCGAAATTGTTCTGTCGAAACTGTTCGAACCAAGACAATAAGAGAAGAGAGGATAGCTTGATCGAATTCTTCCAAATGAGCTTGAGGTATCTTCTATTTATAGGCTTTAATGAGGGTCTACTTGGTGTTAATCAGTTGCCTGTGTGGTTAGGGTTGACCCATTCCATAATACATGTATGAATAAAATAATTCATAACTCAACTTCCTCTTGACCAAATTGGGTGATATTTAGGTCGATTTTGGACCTCTAAAAAAGAGGAATCTAATGAAATCATCATCTTAGTCATTTTAGATGTCTAAGTTGGAATTTTACCGAAATTTCAAAATTAACACACGTGGATGAGGAATGGTTTAATCCTAGGAAACTAATACACCGATGTTGCTTATGTTTTCATTTCACGAGTATTATATGTTGGCATCAGGTTGTTGAATATGTTATATTTAATAACCGGGGATGATAATCTTGCATAGAAATGTAAATTGGCCATTTGGCCCTGATTTAAATGTTGTAAACCTAGGATGAAAAATAGTATATATATGCAGGTGTAGCTAGGTCCAACCTATATCTAGTGTGTGTGTGTGTGTGTATATATATATATATATATATATATATATATATATATATATATATATATATATATATATATATATATATATATAGATATATATGTATGTATGTATGTATGTATATATGTCATAGGCCAATTGGGTCTAAAAGGATACTTGGCTCAAGAGAGATATCTCTAAAGAGTTGTGTAAAGTCAAGTGGGTGTAATCTCATGTATTTTCATAGTATAGTGATGCCTTAGCCCTTTGGAGGATAAGTGTTAAGCCTCGAGACAACAATGTAAATTTGAGCCATGACCAAGGGCATAGATGGGAGAGATCCTAGCCAAGTGAATGTCGTGAAGTGTTAGAGTTGTCCACATGTCCTCGAGGTATGGTACCCCAAAGACTTTTATAGAAGGAGGGAAAAGTCCCACTAGGCTTGAAATGTTGAGATGACGTAGTCAGGTGGGGTTGGAGGTTAAGCATTTGGAGCATCAAGGTGGAGGACCCCAAATCACATACAATGTGATGACAATAAAATATTAGGGGTTAAAAGTCTTGCGTGGGACCTAAGCCACATGAAGGGTGTGACTATTGATTATGTCACCTCGATGTTTGGTTTGGGTGATGTCACCCTGAAACCCTAGACCCTAGATATTTTGAACGGAGGACATGGTAGAACACCTACTATTTAAGTATCGAGATGACATGGCATGTGGGGCCCATTTAGTGGGGACAAATTTCATGTGGAATGGGCATGTTATTTTACAGGTTAATTTGGAGGCTAAGCCTTAATGTGAAGTGTACATTTCCACGAATCCTTGAAGGTTTTCCCTGGTAGTTTCAACAGGGGAAAGTATTGGAACCCACTGGGATTTATTCCCCAGGTGATGTGGTCATAAATGACCCACACCCACATGCATCAAATATATGTATTATATATTATGTTATAGTTAGGGCCATATCAGTTATAGAGGGGTTAATTCATGACCTGGTTTGAGTGGGTTGGGAACTACCACATAGTATGGCATGGCTCATGACTTGGATAGCCACATGGGCACCACATGGTAAGTCAATATGATGTGGCATTACCTGATAGACCAATCTTTGAATTACCATATCTTTTGATTTGGGAGTAAGGTTTAAGAAAAAGATTTATCGTTGGAAATTTCTTGATGAGATGAACACAAGTATGTCATCCATTTGGAGTTTTTTAGACATTTTAAAAAGGTTGAAAAATTTAGACCCCATTTCCATAACTAGACTTTGGTGATTGGATAGGATTAGTAACTACCATATTATACCCTTATTAGGGGCTAAGGTTAGTAGGGGTTATGTTATAGAGTGGTATCAAAGCTTCCAGGTTCAACACTCGGATTGGAAGGGCTCTATCATAGATGAAAGGAAGATAATGTTCAACTTTGGGCCTCAAGAGACCAGATAAGGATATAATGCATGTGATGTGTGTCACACTTGATTGCGTTTAGTATTTGGTGTGTCTCCATCTTGATATACATATGCATGTGGCATGATATTAATTATTAAATATGATTTTATTGATACTAATGTGTTAACTGAGGCGTAATGTGGCAACTAGCTTTACACCAACATATTTCCAACAATAACCAAGGTGATAATGTTTATTATGCATTGAATTTGTTAAAATATAACAGTTATGTGTGTGTATGACATCACTCAAAGGACATTAAGTTTCAAAGGATATGATGACAAGAATGTTGCAATATAGTTCTAATCAGTCACAACATGGATATGAGGAAGAAAGGAGAGTTGAAGAAGAAATATCAGTTGGATAGCAAGGGGAGGCAAACTCTCTTAATTGGATGGATACTCTAAGGAGCTTAAGAGCTGAAATAATGAGTTGTGAATATGATAATAAAATTACTATTAAGGTGCAAGAAAGGTTTTTCAAAGCAGAGGAAAGGCAAGTAAAAATGAATGTTTCCATATTGCAGATCCTCTTAGACTTGCAAAGGCAAGAGCATCATGAATTGGGAGCTAGTCATATAAATAGGAAAATCCCTTTGGGACAAGAAGAAATAACTAATGGGGTAGATGGTTGTGGATCTAGGAAAAGGAACAAATTATCAAGTGAAGACATTGTGAAAGGAGGTAATATGTTGTACACACCTAAAAATGCCCATGAACAACAGTATGAAGATATTCACAAAAGGCCACAACATCATCATCACCAACAACACCATGAAGAAAGTTGTTAGCGTGAATTATTTCTACAATTGAGAAAAAATCCCTTAGATTAAGTTATAGGTGACTTATAACCATAACAACAAAACATGGTTTCTTCTATGTTTCATATCTGCAATAAAACATGAAGAAAAACCCTTCAACATAATAGGTCTTGCAAACAGAAACATATAACATCATAAAATAAAAGTTAAATAACCCAATGGAGGACTTAATCAAAGGATTTTATTAATGAATACACCATGTGAGGAGAAATTACAACATGGGTCTGTAGTTCCCCCTCCGCGGGATGGACCATTTTCTTATCCTTGTGCTTCAATAGTGTGCTTCTCTCTCTCAAATTGCAATGGGAAAAAAAATGATGTTTGAACTCAAATGGGAGCTCAAATTCTATGGGATGATAACATCGACGATGAAAATGGTCATGTTGAAGAATGAATAAAAAACCCTCTATTTATAAAAAAATATTGAGCTAAATTAGGAATTAGAAAATAATAAAATATTATTGACTAAATCAAAATCTATTTGTTGTAGATATTTTATTATATTTTTTGAGAGCGAAAAGATATTAAAAATGGTCAAATATCTTTATTTATAAAGTGGTTGAAGTAATTAATAAATAAAAAAAGATTTATTAATTACTTTGTGAGAATTAAGGAAAGTATGAATTTGAAATAATTATTGAATAACAATTTAACAATTATCTCGAAAAGGAAAATATGGAATAAATAGGAATAATAAATAAATTATGATTTATTTAAATATTCCAAGGTGATTAAGTCAAAAGTGATTAATGTTGGACACCTAATCCTCAATGGGTTAGTGTGGAAGCCGAATGGACAAAAGGAGTCCAAGAGACCTTGGGATGTGAAACCCAACGGTCACATAATGTACTATAAATGTATATCTCTTGTTAATAAAAATTGTACTCTCCTGATTATCTTTCATATTGTTCTTGTTGACCATGTGTGTCTAATATGGTATTAGAGCAGGCGTATTCCTGCCCTGCATAATTAATTTGAGCCATTTGTTTTATGGCCTTTCTGTGTAGTTTATTTCTGCCATGAAATTCATGAATATTTTTTCATGAATATTTCTTCAGCTCAATTTTAGATGCAACTTGATTATACTGCTGCTGGTGTCTGCTCTCCATATAGAAGCGCCTCCATACCCCTGACAATGCCTGTGCTGCTCCTCCATATAATTAGTTTCTCCTAACATTACATGTGCTCTGTCCTGAGAATTTTCTGCCTGAAATCTGCTGCTAACTGACATCTCCAACCTCTGTCTGCCATACCGGCGCTCTCTGTACCTACGCTCTCATTCTCTGTGAACAATTCCCCAAATAGAAAATTCTGACATACCTCACGCTCTGATGCTTCCACTGGCCTGAACGCATCATTATTCTCCTGCTCTAATGCTTCCACTGGCCTGAACGCTGCTTCACCTGCATACAAAACGTTGCTCTCTGCATACAAAACGCTCCTCTCTGTCTATTATTCACCTGTGTAATACCGCTAGACAATCAAGGTTAATGATGTAGTTTCTGGTATTCACGCATAGCTCATATACAACCACGTTGGAATGCTGCTAAAAAAAATAATACAGTAGTTTCCATGTTGAAATGCTGCACCCATATTTTGCAACACAAAATCGAAGCCTTATACAGCCTTAATGAGTCTTTGTGTCAATTACAAGAAGTCTGCCGCTTCCAAATTCCATCTTGTGGAAATCTCGTCGTCAAAGGACATGTCTTGGCTCACAAAATCTCTGTTCATATAATATTGCAGCTTGCTTGCTTCACAGGCTCGTGAAACACTACTAAAATACCCTTGACTGGCAGCAGCTTATGCAAAAGATGCTATAAATAAATGACGAAATTGTCTGCATTGATATTCGTAAATTTATATATCAGCAATGTATGAAAATTTATGAACGTTCATCTGCCCTTTAATGCGGTCAGAGTACAGGAAATTCCACGAGGAGAGAAGGGTTTTATTATTTGATTTGGATTTGTGAATAAAGTAAATGTTTGTGGGATAAACTGCGGGTTGGAGGAATTTCGGATCTCGCATTTCTGAAGGCATGCTCAGGTAAAAAAAAAAATAAAAATTCATATGTCGTTCTGAATTTTGACATTTGACCAAGCACCATTGTTTCACCTACCAGTTTATTCTGTTCAAATACATTTATCTACGCTGCTGTGTTAAGATTTTATGCATTCAAAACACGTGGAATTGCATTGAATGTCCACTGTGAGAACTGGTTTTTGAAGCATTGAAAAGATTGTGCATTGAGTATATGTTGGAAATCTTAACCATGTCATGACTCTTGGTGCGGTGAGCGTGAGGGAGCAACATCCTGTTTGTGTATTACTGCTCTGGAGTCTACATTAATACTTGAAGAGTAGATTTTTCTCTGCGTTGTATTGCTGGAACGATTATTTCCCTTTGCATTGAGTTTTGAATGCTCACTGTGCTACGCTAATCAAAGGTTGGTCATTGAACAATGTTGAAGTGATGAATGACTCTCGTTAAAAGTCTTTACGCTGGTTATGAAGACAGAATGTGTGTTGAATTGTGTTGTACTCCAGCGATGCGTATGGTTGAATGAGAATATGACTTACTGGATGTTGTGCAATCTAGATTGGCTTCTTATCCACTCACTGCTCCCGTTCTAGGAAATATCCATTCTCAGCTCCGTGGCCGAGGCTCACCTGTGGGAGTTTGCAAGGTGCTGGATGGTGACATGTTGGCTCAGTTCTTGGAATTGATAAGCATGCAACAGCAAGCTGTGCTAGCGGGTCAACCAGCATCAACTTCAGATGCAGCAAATTCGGATCCCTTGCAAAGATCAATACCTGTGGATCAGGTCCTACGCTTGCTTGAGCGTGTTCACAATGCTCTAAATTAACCACCTAGAGAGTTTTAGGCAACTGGGTTAAATTATTGTTGATGGAAAAATGTTCATCTCCCATACCTAAAAAAAAAATCTGCGTGACATAGAGATTGGCTCATACGAGTTTTTGAATGTATTATAATAAGAAGGGGTCTGCAGTGGGCCACAAATTAGTTTAACTGCTTCAAGGATTAGATTAAAAAAAAAAAAAAAAATTGCATCGTATGTCAAGCAGTGCAATCTTGTGTTTTTATAAAAGGGAGAAGTGGCATTCCCAATTTCCTGTCAATTCTGAAGAAGGCTTAATCTCCAGGAGTATTATTGGCATCCTAATATGGGATCGGATGATTCAATGAAGCGTCGAACATAAAATTTGTGAGGCAATATACACCATATCATTCGAGTATAATCTTATAATGAGCTACAGTGGTCATCATGAGGAATTAAATCCATTCCAGCTTGGTATGATACACAGTCGTCAAAATGTTTTAAAACAAAGTTTGGATGGCTGTATGTTTGTTTGGTGGAATCGCTAAATGTAAGATCAAGTTTTGAACTTTTCCATTGTTACTAAAAGTTGGGTTTCTTTGAGAATTTCCGTCTTGCTTAATGTGAAGTTTTTGGAATGTTAGACTGTCGACAAATTTCATTTGCAAAGAAAGTCAAAGATTGACTCTCTTTTTCACAGTGTGAGTAGTTTGAATAATTTGAGAAGTACATTAAAGCAGCGAGTCATTTGCTACATTGAAATTGGTACTGTGTTGTCTGTTACAGCGACTTGGTGATATTGGCATCCTGCTACTCATCTAATAGTTGTAATTATTTATCATTTTATAGACCAATTTGTAGCTGAAGATAACATCACTTCCCTGATTATATTGGTCTGAAATGGATAGAATAGATAATGTATTGAAACTACCAAATAATTTAATACTTTCCACTATTGATGAGATGGTTAAGATCAACAAAACCTCTCTTTCCAATATTAAAATTTGTCTCCAAAATGCACATGAGAATATTGAGTTTTTGCAGCTTGAGACAAAGCTACAGCAAGAAGAACTACAACAATGGAGTCATCATTCTGAACCTGTTTCTGTTCAGAAGATTGAAATAGAATCCCATAAACACCAAGTCAATAATGTTACAACTCATTCAGATAAAGCAGCAGTTGTACATGCAGATGAAAAAACTCAGTCTGCACTTCCCAAGCCCATCATCAAACCTTGGGAATAGCTTGTCCACACCAAGCACAGAACTGGTCTTGGATGTGACAAGGACTTGTCCTTTCATATTTTAGACTACACCAAGCCCATTCAATTTCAGAGTGCTGGATTCATTCATGACATTTCACCTCCAGCTATTCCAGATTCTACCCCTCTTCCACAACAACAACAACAACAATAGATTGTGAAATGCCAACACTGTGACCGAGTTAGCCATTTGAAAGATCACTATTTTGATCTTCATCCATGTAAGCACTGTCATAAAACCAGCCATTCTTCACACAGATGCTTCAGAAAAAAACGTCCTGCAAGAACAAAGATTCATCTTGGATGGATCGCTTCTTGGCAATGGGCATCAACAGCCAAGAAGATATTCCAAACACATGTGAGAACTTGTTCCAGAATATTGAACAGTCTTTTAGTTGAGTTTTCTCCGTCTTCTCACCTTGTATCTGACAGGGGGGGAAATGATGGTCATCTACAAGCTTCAAAGTCACATCAAGCGAGCTTGAGCCACAACCTGCCACACCAGTTTCAGAGTTGTAGCCAGAGACTAAGATGCCCGTGAACATGCCTTCAGTTGGCAATCTGGGACACTTCCTCTAGCAGAAGACTTCAGCTTCTTGCCAACTTTGGAAGAATTCCAGGAACACAATTGAGAACACTTCCTCTAGCAGAAGACACCAGCTTCTTGCCAAATTTGGAAGAGTTCCAGGAATTGCATTAAGCATTCCAGAGTTGTTGGTCATCCTTAAACCATCATAGGTTGAGACTTCCCTTTTCAGGTTGAAGTTCTCCCTTTAATGCAGGGTGAGACCTCCCTTTCTTGGTTGAATGTTTCCCTCTTCAAAACAATAGGAGCACTTCCTCTAGTAGAAGACTTCAGCTTCTTGCCAGTTTTGGAAGAGTTCCGAGAACTGCACTAAGCGTTCCAGTGTTGGTGGTCATCTTTAAACCACTGCCCTTTATACCAACATTTCATAGATCACACTCAACCTAGTGCTGCCATGCATTTTTTGCACATTTTGTATTACATCTCTCTTCTTGGACTCATACATAACCCTTCGGATTAAGGGGGGGAATTTTGGACACCTAATCCTCAATGGGTTAGTGTGGAAGCCGAATGGACAAAAGGAGTCCAAGAGACCTTGGGATGTGAAACCCAACGGTCACATAATGTACTATAAATGTATATCTCTTGTTAATAAAAATTGTACTCTCCT
Source organism: Pinus tabuliformis (assembly GCA_031772625.1). Lineage (NCBI taxonomy): Eukaryota > Viridiplantae > Streptophyta > Pinopsida > Pinales > Pinaceae > Pinus > Pinus tabuliformis. The sequence continues at coordinate 1,050,152,519 of CM062817.1, read as the reverse complement.
GATTATCTTTCATATTGTTCTTGCTGACCATGTGTGTCTAACAAAATAACGATGAAATAATGATTTAACAATTATTTCTAGAGAATATTAAACAAATAATGGTTTATTTAATTATTCTCATGGGGTTTTTGGATTTTAATAAGAAATAATTTAGGAAAATTGGTTTATTAAATTACTTCCTATGGTAAAAGTGATTTTACCGTGATAAAACTTATCTGACATGGTGTATTTCAATCAACCCAATAAGGAATTGTGAGGTGACCATTTTTGGGTGATAACAAATTGCCTCCCCAAGTAGGAGTGTCAGGGGAAATGATATGACTGAAATACGTTGTAGGTTTCACTTTCACAAGACATCGAAAGGGACTCAGAGAGAGAGAGAGAGAGAGAGAGAGAGAGAGAGAGAGAGAGAGAGATGAAGCAAGGAAAGTAAGGACTGAGAATGGAGGGGGTGAGACCAACGTAACTGACATAAGTATCCTTTTATTGGTAAGTACATAATCTCAAATAAGGTAAGGGATTCATACCCATACCTTCCGAGATAACTGAGTACAAATAATAACAGTGTGCCCAAAAATCTAGGTCTGAGAAACAAAGTACATGATACATGATATGCTCGAATAAATGGGCCAAAAAGTGATACAATGATTCCCATATACATAATGTGCCTGGGTAGAGGCCAAGACTGAATAAAATAACATCTGCTAATATGAGTACATGAGACCTAATTCCCCTCAAGTTGACATGGTGAGGGGAAATCACAACCTGAGAAGCCATGTTGAATAGGAAAGGGCTCTGAAGATTGAATGGATCATCTGAAGGAGAGGACCATGCGGTGAGCATTGTTATCGATGGAGACCAAACCAGTAAAATCAACAGAACTACATTTGAGGTTGGATCACGAGTTGCTGACATCCTAGTGTGTGGAAGGCTACCTAAAGGGACACCCCCTCATGAGGTCTGAAACATCTCATACGCACTTTGGGAAATGTTGGTACAATCTGTTGGATCCCTGGACCATTGAGTGTACAATTCTCAATCGTGTGATAATGAGCTTGTTAATTTTAGTTAAAAATGGTATGTTCTATGCTTAGCACAATTACTTCAATTTAATTTTAGCAACCCAATGAAAATTTCAAATTTTGATTCCAATAGAAATCACATTAATCGTTAAACACATTGATAGTAACTATAGATAGAACATGAACTATAAAATTCAGAATACAAGCCAAGACAATAGGACACCAGATTTGGTGAATGCTAGGGAAAAACCCCAAGATGGGGAAAAACTTTAATCAATTCTTCTTATTATAAATATCAAATGTTCAATAGAGAGAGAGATTACAATAAAGTGAAAATTGACTTGCCAAATGATGATCAAAGCAACCCTATCAAATCTGAAAATTTTCGGCAGTTGTCAACATCCCTAACCAGGAAGTCAACATTGGTCAAAGCAGTAGTAAACCATCCACAATGCAGCTCAGTCATACCCAGTCAAATTCGTCCTTCTCAGGTGGTCAAATTCAGCCCAAAATAGTCGCTAAAGCAATGATCAAACTTGGTCAAAGTCTACACTTCAAGCATGTGGTCAATCGAGTCAACATACCGAAAAAAACCTCGGTTTCTATGCTAATTAGTGCGGCCCTCCAAAACATAAATTCTGAAATAAAAAACAAAGTCAAAGGAGTTCAAAATAGCCCTAGTCAACATTGGTCAAACCTTGCAACAAATCCTGAAATTTGGCCCTATAATTCATCCTCTTTTAGCGACACTTGTGAGAGAAGAAGAGCTACCCAATAAGTTGTAGGAATCAATCAGATGAGAAGAGAGAAGAAGAAGATGAGTTGATGAGGTTCCAAATGAGGTTAGAGGTATCTCTTATTTATAAAAGTCATTAGGGGGTCAAGGGACATGTCCATTGGACTTCATGAGCCTACATGATGATGCGACTAACCTTGAGAATTTGTACATGTGTGGGCTTGACCTCAAAAACATATTTCCCCTTGTCCAAATTTGATGATCTTTAGGTAAATTTTGGTTCTCTCGAAAAGAGGAATTCAATGCAATAATAATATCCATCAAATGAGCTTTCCAAAGTGGAATTTGGCCTTAGTTTCCAATTTTAACACTCCCTCTCAACTAGGGATAATTCCACCTACCAATCCATCCATAATCATGTCATCCAATCATCTTGTAACATCTATGTATCTCGTCTCTACTCTGCTGAAAAATAATATAGATAATGAAGAATAATTGATCGAGAGTGAGTCACAAGACCTTGCCACTCTCCATTGAAAAAATTTAGTCCACATAACCAGGGGTAGAACCCCAATCATACTTGATCCCAGATCAAGTTGTTGAACATCATGCATCCTAGACATAAGGAGTATGACATTAGAAAATGTGTCCATTCGTAGTGATATTGTCCCTATCCTCTTTTCCCAACTCATTGGCCAGATGAGAGGTACTTCCCAAGAGTCCCAAACTACAAGCGTAGGATGTATGCTGGAGCATCTGTAAGAGAAGGTGAACCATTCATCCTACTCATCTGCCATAGGAGAAGATGAACCACCCATCTTATGAATGTATCCCCAATCATAGGGGAAGGTGACTCACCCTACACACATGTCAACCATCATGGGGTATCACAGGGGAAGGTGAAACACTCACCTTGTACACAACGCACCTATAGGGGAAGGTGAACCACTCACCCTATAGTCGCACATAGCTCCAAGAAGTACCCTAGGCCTCCAAGAGCTCCTAGAGCTCAATGTCCATCTCAAGTGAGACCCTCATGGGAGGGTCCTTCCATGACTCCAAGTATCTCTCTGAGGGTTATGAACTTTACCTTCCCCAAGGGCTTCGTGAAGATGTATGAAACCTGCTCATCAGTCCTTATATGTTGTAGCTTTATTGCTTCGCATTGTACCATATGCCGGATAAAGTGGTACCTGATATCAATGTGTTTGGAGTGTTCTTGGAACATGAGATTATTTGAAAGGTGAATCCCACTCTAGTTATCGTAATAGATCATGGTGGTATCCAACACGTGCTCAAACAACTCAATGAAGAGATTTATAAATCAAATAGATTCACAACAGGCCATACTAGTTGTAATATATCTAGCCTCGGTAATTCTTAGAGAAATCAATTTTTTCTTGCTTCTCATCCAAGAAATCGAAGAAGACCCCAAAGAGAAGCAACATCTTGATGTTCTCTTTCTATCCACCACATTTCCATCCCAGTCAGCGTCAAAATATCCATTTAGCCTCAAAATTTTGGCAGTGTATCTCTACCCATAGTTGATTGTGCCACAAAGATATCTCAAGGGATTCTTAGTAGCAATCCAATTTATGTGATTAGGCTCAACCATAAACTAAATCAAAGTATTCAAAGCAAAGCATATGTTCGGTCGAGAGTTTACCAAGAACATAAGGGACCCAACAAGTTTTCGATACTCAAAAGGGTTTTCCAATTAGGGCCCAAAAAAACTTCCACAGAGCTTCTTGAAGTTGAGTTCCATTAGAGTAGACACAAATTTGCAATCCACCATCCCACATCTCTCTAGCAGCTTCACAATGTATTTTCCTTGAGAAATGAAAATATTGCTTGGATTTTTCCAAACCTCCAGGCCTAGGAAATAATGCATTAGACTGAGGTCCTTCATCTTGAACTTAGAAGTTAACTCCATATTCTATTGACAAATGAGATGGTTTGCACCTGTTAGAAAGAGATCATGAACATAAAGGACAAAAATAAGAGGCATCTCCTTTTCAACCTTGAATTATAGGTTTGGATCGGCATAGCTCAGGATTGTAAATCCCAATTTCATAAGATAGTTGTCAATCCTTTCATACCAAGCCCTGGGGCTTGCTTCAACCCATAGATGGTTTTCTTAAGCCGACAGACATGTGTCCTTCTATCGTGTACTTAAAACCCCTGAGATTTTTCCAAGTAGACTTCCTCCTTAAGCGAGCTATGTAAGAAAGTAGTCTTGATGTCCATTTGATGTAGGCTCCATACTTAATTGGATATGAGAGCAATTATAGATTGGATAGTGGTGTGTCAAGCAACTGGTAAAATAGTTCATCATAGTCCACTCCTTCCTTTTGAGAGAAGCCTCAAGCAACGAACATAGCCTTATATTTTTCAGCACTTCCATCAAATCCATGTTTAATTTTGTAAAGCCATTTAGAGGTGACCACAAACTTTTTCTTAGGTCTAGGAAACACATCCTAGACATCATTCTTCATCATGGATTTATATACCTCATTCATCACATAGCTCCATATTTGGTGCTTTACGGCTTCTTCGAATGTGCATGGTTCAAATTCAACAATAGTACTCATGGAAACCAAGTAACCTTGATACATGTTCGACTTCTTACTTTCACAGAATGCACCTCTTGGAGTAATATGTCTTTCAACATATTCGAGAGTATATTTGAGATATAATGGTCATTTCCTTGAGGTAGAGGGATCACCAAGAGGTGGATCAATAGGATCCATCGGGTCATCAACATTAGGAATAGGCTCATCCGTTGGAGGTTCATCTTATTTTTATGCAACATCATCATTATCCTTCCTTGGGATAGGGATATCTATGGTTTTGCCAAGGGAATTATCTTCATCAAAGGTGACATCATGGATTAATTCCACATCTCTTTGACCAGGCACATAGATTATATATGCATTGGAATTTTCACTGTAGCCAATTAATATATCTTTCTTCCCAGAAGCTTCCAACTTATTCCTTTTCTCTTTAGGCACATGAAAATATACTAGACAACCAAAGATTCTAAAATGATAAACATCAGGTTTCTTACCAGTGAAAACTTCCTTGGGTGTCTTGAAATCCAAAGCCTAATGTGGGCTCCTATTTTCAACATATACAATAATGTTGGAAGATCCTCCCCGTAATAACTTCGGTAGACCTTGATCATAGATCATGGCATGGGTGGCTTCCATAATCGCTCAATTCTTCCTTTCAACAACACCATTTTTCTCAGGAGTGTATGGAAAAATTGTCTCCCTCTTAATGCCATCCTCTCTACAAAATTCATTGAATTCATTTGATTCATATTTGGTTCCATTGTTGGTCCTCAATATCTTAATATTATTCCTTATTTGATTTTCCATCAATGCCTTGAAAGAACAAAACCATTTGAGCACTTCATCCTTCTTCTTCAAGAAATATATCCATGTTTTGCATGAGAAGCCATCTACAAAGATTGCATAATATGAGTATCCTCCCAACGATGTTATGGGAAACATATGAGACAAGTCAGAATTGACCAATTGAAGAATATTGATTGTCTTGCTTTCACTAGAATGGAATGGTCCCTTTGTATGTTTCCCAGTTTCATAACCCTGACAAACACCTTCATGGTTCATATTAAAATTGGGCATACCTATGACCATCTTCCCTACGCAGGTAAGGATTTGTAATGTAGGTGGGAAACTCTTTGGTGCCATAACTCACATTAAAGAAAAGTATCACTCACCAAATATCCCAAAGGAATTCCTCCAACTTGATAGAGACCATCGACCCTAAAACCAAGTGTAAATTCATCTTTAGGGTTTCTTTGTCAAATACATACCTTTACATCAACGAATGCTACCTTGAAGCCTTTGTCTTCCATTGCTAAAATAGATACCAGGTTCTTCTTCAAATCAAGAACATACAACAAATATTGTATATGAAATATTTGACCTTGATTCAAGTGAAGAGTGACAATACCTATCCCTTTCACGGGGTAAGTGGCATTATCTCCAAGTATAATTTGTAGATTAGTTGTCTTATCAATAAAATTTGAGAGGGCCTCTTTGTATCCAGTGAAGTGCCTTGAAGCTCCACATAAGTCAACCAATGATCCAAAGTATCTGAAGAAGAGGTAATAGATAAAGAAAAATAAGATAAAACTCATCTTGTTTTTTTGCAACAATGCTTTCATTGTACCTATAATTTCTTGTTCATTTAGGAGGTTGGCCATTTCCATTTCGAGTAGTGGGAGCATTATTCTTTCTTTTGTTATTGAACCTATTGTTCCTTTGATTTCCATTTCCTTTTAAATTGTTGTCATTGTTGTTGTCGTCATCCAGTGGACAATTCTTCTTGTGAGGATACTCTGTAGCATAGTGGTCGAACCTATTGCAATTGTAGCACCTTCATTTTCTTCCTTCTTTTATTCCTTTCCTGGATACTTGACTCTATCTTATTGGACCAACATTATTTTTCCTTCTTTCATGATCGAAGAAGGCAGTAAGCTCATTTCCATTTGAGGGCTTGTCTCTCTCCTTCATCCTAGTCTCCTCTTGAGTGCATCTATCCAATAACTCATCGAAACCAAGTGTCTTGTCATTATTGAGAATGGTGGTGGTAAATACATCCCATTGTCTTGAAAGACCTCCAAGAGAAATGAGAGTGATCTCTCTGTCAACAATAACTTCTCCAATAGATAGTAGGTCATTCTTGATTTTTTTTATTCTCATGAAGTAGAATTGGGTAGACTCCCCTTTATCCATCTTGATATCCTTCAACTTGTTTTTGAGAAAGAGGATTTGATTGCACTGTTAACTTTGAACATACCAACCAAATTATCATATATGTCCTTAGAATTTCCCAAAATCATAAATATAGGCAACCAAATTCTTTTAAATAGAGTCAATCAAAATTTACTTTGTTTTGACCTCATTCACTATGAACATCCCAACCAGCTTATTATATATCTCCTTAGAAGTTCCCAAATTAGAAATGTAGGAAACCAAATGCTTTTGAATAGATTCAATCAAAATTTTATTTTGTTTGACCTCACCTTTTCTATACTTTGTCTTAGCAAGATTCGGTGCAATTGAAGGAGGCTCCACCACTTTTCTCTGCACATAGTCCAATACTTCACTCTCCTCCAAAGTCAGGTCCAAAGTCATCTTCCATGGATGATAGTCATATTTTTCATTGAGCTTATCCTCAGTCTTGAATTAAGATGTATATTCCATGGAGACTTGTCCAACAGATCTCTCTTAGTGATTGTTTTTCTCTCTCTTGCTTGGGCTTTGTCTTCACGTGGGCTTTGATACCATGTTAATTTTAGTTAACAATGGTATGTTTTATGCTTAGCACAATTACTTCAATGTCATTTTAGAAGCTCAATTAAAATTTCCAATTTAGCTTCCAATCACAATCACATTAACCATTAAAAAAATGACAGTAATTGTAGATAGAACATGAACTACAAAATGTAGAAGACAATCCAAGACAAGAGGACACTAGATTTAGCGAATGCTAGGGAAAAACCCCAAGATGGGGAAAAACCTTTGATAAATTCTTCTTATTATAAATATCCAATGTTTAGGGGAGAGAGAGAGTACAACAAAGTCAAAATTGACTTTTCAAATGATGATCAAAGCAACCCTGTCAAATATGAAATTTTCCTGCAGTAGTCAAAAACCCTAACTAGAAATTCAATGCTGATCAAAGTAACAACAAACCATCCACAATGCAACTTGATCATACCCAGCCAAAATTGAAATTCTTAGGTGGTAAATGTCAACCCAAAATAGTCACTAAAATAATGGTAAAACTTGGTTAAAGTTTTCACTTCAAGCCTGCAGTCAACCTAGTCAACATGCCCAAAAAACTCGATTTTTGTGCCAATTAATGAGGCCCTTTGAAACAGAAATTATGGCATAAAAAACACAGTAAAAGAAGGTAAAAATAGCCCTAATAAATGCTATTAAAAGCCTACAACATATTCTGAAATTTAACCTTGTAATTCATCCTCTTTAAGCCACACGTATGAGAGAAGAAGAGTTTCCCAATAAGTTGTACAAACCAATCAAATAAGGAGAGAGAAGAACAAGATGAGTTGATTAGGTGCCAAATGAGGTTGGCGGCCTATCTTATTTATACAGGTTGTTAGGGGGTCAAGAGACATGTCCATTGGGCTTCATGAGCCTACATGATGATGTGGCCAACCTTGACAATTTGCACATGTGTGGGATTGACCTCATAAACATATTTACCCTTATCCAAATTTGATGATATTTAGGTCAATTATGACCCTCTCAAAAAGAGGAATTAAATGCAATAATCATCTCCATCAAATGAGTTATCCAAAGTGGAATCTGGCTTGAATTACCAATTTTAACAAAGATGGAGTCAAGCACGTGAAAACCAACCAAGGCAAAGGGAAATTATGATTCCCTTTGCTTGATTCAAGTACCGAATAATGATGAAGGTTGGAACCAAGGTACACCACCCTATAGACCTCTCAACTAGAATAGATGCATTGAAGTCGATAGAAGAGGGCCCGCCAGAGTTGAGGCAATGATGATTCCTCAACAAAGGCATGAGGGATACAATAATGTGACTAATGGACTGACACTAGGGATGAAGTTGGAGGGAAAATATGAGTAGTGGAATGACAACTTACCTTGTTAGAGCATATTTTGCAAGGTTGATCTGGCAACGATTGACCCAATTCTAGAGGGGATGGATAATGACTCAGACGGAGGGTTTCCAAAGACAAGTCAGTATAGTTGGAGGCCAAATATGAGTGAAATGGGATGAATGTGACGCAAAAATAGATGATAGATTGTAATAGGACACGATGGGACTCTGAACAAACTCCATGGATGCAAGGGTGACTCATTTCTAATGCTTTGAAAAAGGGTGACCCGATGATTCTACCACATGGGCGAGACCCAAATGGGATCATAAAAACATGAGTAAATAATGGTTACTCATGACAAAAATGAACACCTAAGTCAACATTTTCGGTGGCAAATTGGTGCCAGAGTATAGGTGACTCATATGAAGAGATTCAATTTGAACTAATGGCGAAGTGAAACATCATGGGAAAAATCACTTCCAGGTGAAGTTTCAAATTACCAAAAAAAAGGGACACATTATAGAATTCCGTGAGAGATTTCTAACAGTACTAATGGTTCACCAAACCGAGCTATGGTTTGCTCATAATGGTCAACGAAAAAAACTAGGGTTTTTCCTATAAAAGGGCTTCTTTCCCCCAAATCCAATTCATTTGCACATTGAGATATTAAATAATTTGGAGAGGAGGATAAGGCCCTAAATCTTTTTAAGGTCATAGCAAACAAACCGATTGTGTGAATTTGGATTTGTGACTTTCAGGTACGTGGCCTAACCCTACTCATCAATTTAAGTGGATGAAATTTTAAGATTAGGGCATCAAATAACTAGGGGAAACCCTTTTTCTTCCTCATGATCGCAACACACTTGTTGGGACTTTTTCTGCACCCCAGGGTGCTGAAAAGGGGCTAAAAAGTGCACCCAACACAATTTTCAAAGGAAACACTATGCCCAAAACCTGAGGTAGGGACTAACTGGGGGTTTCCTGGAAGCTGGGGGTTTCCTGGAAGCTGAAGTTGAGTTATGAAAATGGATGGTATGAATCCAAAATGAAAAAATAAGGTGGTATTTTACAAGTATGGTAGAGTTAAAATTGGTATGGT